>BSBN01000127.1:8317500-8785978 GCA_027924645.1 Cunninghamia lanceolata | reverse complement strand
AATGGCGTGAGTGTGTTAACAAAAGCAAATTTAAAAATAATTATATAGCTGACATATTAAATAATAATCATAAACATTACAAAAATATAACTAACAAATGCAAATTAATAATTAAAACATATATGTGTATAACATAAATGTTTGACAACTCTCCAATACCAAAAACAATTAGATAATTTATAACAGAACAAAGAAGAAGCTGAAACAAACAAGAAGCCGAAAATAAAATCATGAATTACAGAAGGAAGAAGCACACAATAAAAATCAAGAAGCAACAAAAAAATCAAATCAAAATAATATTGATAAAAATTTAAATAATCATCTCTCAAAATTATTTTGGCTTGTTGTTAATTTGTATGCTTTAGGTTGGTGTCAATGGTGTATGCATAAATCATTTCATAATGCTGCAATATATATATATATATATGGATAAGTTATTTTATTTACTTTTTACAATTTACAAACATCATAATATATATTCCCAAAAAAACATGGCACATGACACATCATAATATATATTCCCAAAAAACCATGGCACATGACATGGGGTCAATTAACACTGTAAAATCACCATTTACTTTTAATATTCTTTTAATCCCCTTTCTTAATTATATGAATTTAATAGACATCAGTTTCCACAGTCCATGATATTCTAATTGGGTGCTTTTGGATTAATACTATCACATAATTTAATCCAGAAGCAGCTAATTACTATATGAATTTAGTTTTCTTTTTAAAAAAAAAATTATGCAAGAAGGAAGAAAGCACAAAATAAAAATTAAAAAGAGCAAAAAAAAATCAAATCAAAATAACTATGGATAAAAATTTAAATAATCATCTCTCATGTATGCATAAATTATTTCATATTGCTAGAATATTAAAAAAATAAATTATATAATTTTTCATAATATGGAACTTAGCATTATCTAAGTTATTTTATTTACATTTTACAATTTACAAACATCATAGTATACATTCCCAAAAAAACATGGCACATGACATGGGTCTGTTATGTCGGAAAAAGTACCTTGGGGACTTTTTCCTATTAAGGTTTAGCTCCCGGGTCCTGTAATTGCATTTAGAGCATCTTGCATGTTATTTCTAACTCCCAATGAGAAAACCCCTTGGGTATTGTGACAAATAGGACCTAGGGGGCTACACTTTAATGAATTCTAAGCAAAAATGGCAGGGTGGACTTGGGCGCTAGCGCCCTAGTCTAGCCCTATTTTGGGTTTGCCCTAATTCAAATGTCAATTTTATGACCGTTAATTAGGTCCTATACCAATATCCAAAGTTTGAATTACGAAATTCTTAGCGGGAATATTTGTAGTTGCATATATAAGCATGATTAGGTTTCATTTGCAAACTAGATGGACATTAGATGAATATTAGATGGACATTTTGATTGACAATCTTTTGTGAAAGTGATTTAAGGCATTCATTGTGTTGCAGAGCAGTACTTTGTTGTTACTATGTTTGTGTTTGCAAATTTGACATCCATCTCCTCATGACATAAAGAGCATCTTCCTTCCATGAGATCTTCACTACAAGGTGATATCTATTGTGTTTTCAATCATTTATCATTTGGATTTTTGCCTCTATCATGTCGAGATACGCACTCTCATCTGACAACGGTGTTCGAAAGACTTGAATGTCTCTCTGGGGCTTGACTGAGGCAAGCCTCTAAACACCACAACCCCCTCCCACACTCCTTGTGATTACATGTTACAAGTGTCGCATCTGGAAGAAGTGGAGTTGCAGGGAAGGTTAGCAGACATCAAGGATTCAGGATCTAGAAAGAAGCAGGACACTGGGGCTTTCTTGGACTAAGGTGCTAGTCCCTGTGTCCTTCGCATCGGAATCTCCAAAAACTGAAGTTGCAGTGCAGATCAATGTCAAAAGGAGATCAGGACCCCTCAAAGAAATTGGTACCTTGGACTTGGGCGCGAGTCCCCATGTCCCTGACTTTTCCACCTTCCAAACTTTGAAAAATAGTAAGTTAAGTATCTCTGTCCTTTGCTCCAGTCTAAGAGAATTTGTTGTAATTGATAATTTGCTTATTGATTTGCATAAATACTGTTTCTAAGCATAATTGAACACTAGATAGAGACATTGTTTGACACATCCAAGAGTCCATAGCTTCCCAAGTGGCTGCCCAAACATGATAGGTGATTTCTCTCGCTTAGTGGAGATTCAACTTGTTGATAAGCCCTTGGAATGTTTGTTGGGAAAGGAGGATTACACATAAACAACTAAAACCCTCACACATTCATTCACATCACCCCACTTTTCCATCCTAAACATTTTGGTGAACCCGTGTTTTGAACTTTTTGGCACCTTGCTGAGTGTTGTTTGATAGATTTGTATTCATTCATCTTATTGCATTTGAAAAATTACAAAAATTTGAAAAAATTGGCATTTTTGGCTTGCATTTTGACATAATTTGAATTATTTGGCATTTAATTTCATTAAATTTCTATCATTTTCATTAGATCTTCTTTAAATTATAGAAATTCGTTATTTAGATTTCATTTGTATTACATTTTTGTGCTTAATTTGACAAAAATGCTTGAAATGGTGCATTTTTCATAAAAACCTAGTTTTGCATTAACTAGGGTTTGTAGTCAAAATCTTGTTTCATATTTTAATACCATTTTCAAACACTCATTAGGACTGATTTCTAATAGCAGTGTTGCATCATAGCGGTCCTCTTGCAAAATTTCGTGTCTAGGGTTTGAAAACCTTGTTTTTTAACTAGATTTGGCCTTATTGCCTCTCTAGATTTGCACTACAAGTGTGTTGTAAGGGATTCTGCTGCATTAATTGGCTGTTACTAGGGTTATTATCTGCTGCCCCTCCTCAAATTCCTTACAACACCCTTTCTTTTATGCCTTTGCATTGAATTTTGGTGAAAATTGCATATTTTGGCTATATTTTCACTAGGGTTTGACTTAGACTTGCACTCCAAGCGTGTTGTGACAGATTTTATGGCTTTAGGTAACTGATATTACTATTATAATATGCTGCACCTCCTAAAATTCTTTACAACACCCTTTCTACTAGGCCTTTGCATTGAAAGATTGTGAAAAATTACATATTTTTGTTATATTTTCACTAGGGTTTGACCTTGAGTGGCACTACAAGTGTGTTCTGACGGATTTTTTTGGCATTAGGTGGTTGTTATTACTGTTATAATTTTCTTCCCATCATCATTTTCCTTACAATACCCTTTGTCATACTCTTTTGCATTAAGATTTGGTAAAAATTTGCATATTTTGGCCTACTTTTACTAGGTTTTGACTTATCATCACTATAGAGTTGCTTCAAAAGCATTTTGTGAAAGATATTGCTGCATCATTGGGCTACTATTAGGCATATTATTTTCTTTCCTCTTTGAAATTTTTCACAACACTTCTTCTTTCACTAGTGTGCATTGAAAAAAGTTGAAAAATCAAGCATTTTAGGTCATATTCATACATACTTTTGCATTTGTTCTTGCATAAGTTTTGAAAACCTTTTGAAATTGGATTTGGCATTCATTTGAAAACACATACATGGCTTCTCAATACAACAATAATTCTAGGATTCCTCCTAGGCCGCATTTGAAAAGACGAGCCCCTGAACTTGAAATAACATTTACACCTCATGACAAAGAAATGATAGATACTGAAGGGCATCTTTACATTACAATGAAAATAATGGAAATACCCATGCATGGAACACTTATAGACCCTAATTGCATGACAAATGTGGTTACAAAAGAGTTCCTTCTTAAACATGATTTGGCATAAAACTACTATGATCTGTCGGATTTGAGAATTAAAACACACAATGGAACTTTGATGAAAACATTTGGATTGGTAAAACTGTTAGTCTCAGTTTATGACAAAGCTACAGATTAGTTATTTGATGTTATCCCCTTATCTGACCTATTTCATGTAAAACTAGGACACCCATGGCTTAAGGCTATGAATGGCGTCTTGTCAACTATTCATAAATGTCTAAAATTTCCTTTGCATGGAGAGATCTGTACTGTCTGTCATAACACATACCAACCTCCAGCTAAGGACAAGAATTTCACCCTTGATTACTTTTGGCTGCAACCTGAAACAAAACTTGAGCCACGAAGAGACCAATCTTTCCTAAATTATAGACGATACAAAGCAAAACAACTAGCTAGAGTGGCCAGGCCTCCTTTACAAACAATGAGGGATGAACAACATGTGTTTGAGGATCCCCTTAGAGCAAAAGGAAAACGAACAGAAGACTACTATGAATATGATGAGATAATTGGTGTGATAGATGTGGATAAGGAAAAGTTTCATACATCACCTCGTCCATGAAGAGATGGTATCTACGCTGAGGTCCCTCCTCTGACATCCTTACAAGGATTGGGAGGTTTTCATAGACAACAAAGCATTCCACCAAGACCAATAAAATTTGAACATGGTGTTTTCTCCTCTAATATGCAAAACCCTATAGAAAAGCATAATGATGCCTTTGAACAAGTAAGTACTAAAACAAGAAGGAATAGACAAGCAAAAGAAAGGAGGCGAAGACAAGCTTTTTCCCAACGACTTGCCGCTCAACAAGAAAACATTCAACCGAACATTGAAACAAACATAGAAAACATCAACACTGAAGAATTGGAAGATAAGCACAAAAAATGGGCTATGATACCTTACACACCTCTTTCCTCTAGCATCTGAGATTGGGAAGAGGATGATTTTCTCGACGACAACCCTTAGTTTGGGTATCCCTATAGGTAAGTATTTTCTAACCCTTTACCTCTGTGTTGCGTTTCCCTCGTGATGTGTTATGTGTTGTTTAGGCCTCCTAGGTTGACCCTTGATATTCTCGTAAGGTCAAGGATACTAGGAGACCGCCTCTGTTGTGACCATTCTTCTATATTGCTTCTCCTCTATTTTCATTGTTGTGTGTTGTGTCTTACGGACATAGTGTTGCGATTGGTGACTTGGGGGCACCCTCCTACGTGATTGTTCCTAAGACACTTGTTTCTCCTCTCTTGATTTATTGCTTCCCTTCCTTTAGTGGTTCTATCTAGCGGGCGGATGACAAAAAATATTTTATACTGATGTGGACCTAGTGTCCCTTTAGCGAGAAATCAACAAATGGACCAAGTCCATACATGACGATGGGGTTGTTATATATTATTTGATGCTTGGCTAGTAGAATCACTCTGTGTGATCTTGATGTCGTCTTATTGTACTTGCAAAACATAACAATATTGCTGCTTCGTGCACTTTGTCTATCTTGAATCTTGCATTCCTCAGTTCTTTATGTGATTAATCATATGCATTGTTGTTTATCATGATTATATGGACACTAACACTTTTCTTGCAGGAATGTGTTTGTGGGAACATTTGGCGATCATAAAGTACATGTCACCTTCAGGGGGCATGGGCTTTACAAGAGCTCGTGTTTCCTTGTGTGTTTTCTTCCTACCTTAATGTGCTTTATATTGGTACATGACATCAACCACCTTAAGGTGGGGGCATATATAAGGTAAGTTGTCTGTTGTAGATGTTAGTAATGTGTGTTTGTAAATCTTGAATCCATTACAATCACTTAAGCCCTCTGCAGAGGCGGGATATCGTACATATCCTTTTTATCTTAATCCCTCTGCGGAGGTGGGATATCGTGCATATCCTTTTTATCTTAATCCCTCCATGTGAGGCGGGGATGGTGTATTTCTCGAGGAGAGTGCACAATCCTGTCATTTTCAAAAGTCCTCTACGGAGGCGGGGAGTGGTTTTGTGACTAACTCAACCCTTAAGTGTGTCTTCAGTAATTTTTGTGGTGAAGCCCAATCGTCGGTGTGTGCCTATAATGTGCTTGAGATGGTGATGAACCTAGAAATAGGAATACTCCATCTTTGTCTGTCGTGTTTTCTCTGTGTCTTCTAATTGTGTGTGTATTGTGTGTTTGTTCCCAAGCATAGTCTAAAGACCGGTGGCGATGAGTCCCTCCTATGCTTTGGGATTTGTTTGGCATGCTTGTTTTGTATGGCGTGTTTGTTCTCAAGTGCAATCTAAAGACTGGTGATGACGAGTCCATCCTGCACTCTGAGATTTGTTTGGCGTGTTTGTTACCGCATATGCAGTCTAAAGACCGGTGGTGATGAGTCCCTCCTACATTATGGGTGGTGTGTTTACCTTTCCTTGTACTTGCATTCTACATTTCATATATATGAAAAAGGAAAAGAAAAGAAAACCATTACTGTCTTCACTGTATTCACTGTGTTTTGCGTGTCTACAATGTTTTCTTCTCCATGTCTTGCGTGATTGTAATTGTCTTCTCCATGTTTTGCATGCATGTTACTATCTTCAATGTGTTTAGAGTGTCTTCTCTGTGCTTGGCGTGTTTGCTATGTTTGTTGACTGTACTTTAATGCATGTAGTGGCCTTGCATTTATACATACATTAAAGTGGGGGCTAAATGTTATGTCAGAAAAAGTAACCTTGGGGGCTTTTTTCTATTAAGGTTTATCTCCCGGGTCCTGTAATTGCATTTAGAGCATCTTGCATGTTATTTCTGATTCCCGATGAGAAAACCCTTGGGTCTTGTGACAAATAGGACCTAGGGGGCTGCACTTTAATGAATTCTGAGCAAAAATGGCAGGTTGGACTTGGGCGCTAGCGCCCTAGTCCGGCCCTATTTTGGGTCTGCCCTAATTCAAATGTCAATTTTATGACCATTAATTAGGTCCTATGCTGACATCTAAAGTTTGAATTATGAAATTCTTAGTGGGAATCTTTGTAGTTACATATATAAGCATGATTAGGTTTCATTTGCAAACTAGATGGACATTTTGATTAACAAGCTTTTGTGAGAGTGATTCAAGGCATTCATTGTGTTGCAGAGTAGTACTTTGTTGTTATTGTGTTTGTGTTTGCAGATTTGACATCCATCTCTTCATGGCATGAAAAGCATCTTCCTTCCATGAGATCTTCACTACAAGGTGATATCTATTGTGTTTTCAATCATTTATCATTTGGATTTTTGCCTCTATCCTGCCGGGATACGCACTCTCATCTGACAATGGTGTTTGGAAGACTTGAATGTCTCTCCGGTGATTGACCGAGGCAAGCCTCTAAACACCACAACCCCATCCCACACTCCTTGTGATTGTAGGTTACAGGTGTCGCATCTAGAAGAAGTGGAGTTGCAAGGAAGGTTAGCAAACATCAAGGATTCACCCGATCTGGAAAGAAGGAGGACACTGGTGATTTTCCTGGACTAGGGCACTAGTCTACGTGTCCTCCGCATTGGAATCTCTGGAAACTAAGTTTGCAGTGCAGATCAGTGTCAGAAGGAGATTAGGACCCCTCAAATAAATTAGTACCTTGGACTTGGGCGCGAGTCCCCGTGTCCCTGACTTCTCCACCTTCCGAACTTAGAAAAATAGTAAGTTAAGTATCTCTGTCCTTTTCTCCAGTCTGAGAGGATTTGTCGTAATTTGATCATTTGCTTAGTGATTTGCATAATTAGGGTTTCTAAGCATAATTGAACATTAGATAGAGACATTGTTTGACACATCCAAGAGTCCACAGCTTCCCAAGTGCTGCCCAGCACGATAGGTGACTGCTCTCGCTTAGTAGAGATTCAACTCGGTTGATAAGCCCTTGGAATGTTTGTTGGGAAAGGAGGATTACACATAAATAGATAAAACCTTCACACATTCATTCACATCACCTCACTTTTCCATCCTAAATAGGGTCAATTGAACATGTAAAATCCTTGATTATATGAATTTAGTTTTCTTTTTAAAAATATTTTATCCAAGCCCACAAAATGTTTATTTTATTTTCTTTCATAAATTTGCTAAGCGTTATGTTAAAAGTTAGAATAGTATTCATTCTTTATCTTAGAGTCTTTAGTGATGAAGTAAAAATTAAATATATAAAACTAATTAATTACATTATTCATGGGCCTTTATAATAACTACTACAACCACTTTTGGAAAAAAAAAAAAATATAAGCAATATTAGGGTTACATTGGGGATTCCATTTTTGGAAGATATTAAATGCATGATCTTACAAAAAGTACAATTTTCTAACTACTATATTAATTGTTCTACTTCTATCAACTCTATATACATATAAAACATTCAGTTGAATTATTTTATCAAACATAATTAATACTACGTAAAAAGAGCTTAGAATCATACAATTCTCCAACATTATACTTATGTCAATTGTTGGCATTCTATCTCCCATGGTTGTATGAAAGATTATCATGGTGAACAAATATGAAGAATAAACACCATTAAAAAGTGTTTAACAAGCTACATACCAAATTGTGCTTAGAATCATACAATTCTCCAACATTATAATTATGTCAATTGTTGGCATTCTATCTCCCATGGTTGCATGAAAGATTATCAAGGTGAACAAATATGAAGAATAAACACCATTAAAAAAAGTTTTACAAGCTACATACCAAATTGTTTCAACAAGCACTAACATTTCCAAGGTTGCATTGAAAATATAACTATTAAGAAATTGGGTCTTGGTATGCAATTCAATTGTATTGTGAAAATTCACACAACACAGTATAAAATAGATTGCAAATTGGAAAGAAATGCACCCAAATTATGGAAATATTTAGACTACAAGTTTATTAGAATAGTTACTAAAAATTTTAATATATGATTTTTTTTGGCTTTTAAATAAGAAAAGTTTGAACAAAAAGAGTGTAATTTTGAGGTTAAAAAGGTAAGATCCTAAAAGAAGGCTAAGAGATCCAAACAAAACATGAGTGATTTGTGGAACTCAAATCAAACAACTATGATATGAATAATTTGTGTAATTTTGAAAGGTAAGAGTATTTGCAAAGAAATAAATAAGAATATTATGTTGACAAATACTATTCTTATGTGTACAAGTACTACGGTGGCAATGTACATGCATTGGAATACTTCATATTATATGTTTTGCTTATGATGTCAAATGATGTCTTTAAACAATTACTCCATACCAAATGGTTTTATCTATTAATATAAATTTGGGAATTAATATTGTACCAATGAAATCATTTGAAATGACCCAATCCTAACCCTAACCCTAACACTAACTCTAGTGTTAGAATTAGGGTTAGGGTTAGAATTGGTGGTATATTAGATATGAAAATGGAAACCTAATGGGATTGGAAAGGGTGGCTAGGGTGGGTAAAGGAGAGATTTCAACATAGCACAAAACTCTAAAAGAAAAGATATAATAATGGAATAATGATGAGTAAGAAAACAATCCCTCAAAAGATTTAAAAAATGATAATGCCATCAGAAATTACATATCTAAGACCCTCAAAGTGATATATCATACAAAATGTGTACCAAGTCAACTCATGGTGGGAAAGAAATGGGTAAGAGTCAACAAAATTATAAGTTTTCAAATTTGAAACTTAGGGGTCAATTCCATGTGATGCAATCTGACTTTTAAATATTGGTGTGGGGCAATGGAACACTAATATTGAGGTGGGGAATGAGTTTTATGACATGGGTTAGAGTTAGAATTAGGGTTAGAGTTAAGGATAGAATTAAGCTTAGTGATAAATGAGGGTTAGGGGTAAAATTAGGGTTAGGTTAGAATTAGGGTTATCGTTAGGGTTAGAATTATGGTTAGGGTTAGAATTAGAGTTAGGGTTAGCATTACTATTAGAATTAAGGATAGGGTTAGGGTTATAGTTATAATTTGGGTTTGAATTAGTAATATAAGTAGTATTGGGGCGAGAATTAGGGTTAGGGATAAAATCAAGATTAGAATTATAATTAGATTTAGGGTTATGATTACAATTAGGGTTAGGATTACCATTAGAATTATTGTTAGAATTAGGGTTAGGGTTTAGGTTAGAATTAGGGTTAAACTATGATTAGAATCAGGGTTAGGGTTGGGGTTAGAATTAGGGTAAACATTAGGGTTAGGGTTATAGTTACAATAAAACAACAAAAGTCATTTACATTTATATTTATATATAGAACTATGGTTAGAATTAAGGTTGGGATTAGGGATGGAATTAGTAATATAATTAGGGTTAAGTAGATCTAGGGGTAAAATTAGGGTTAGAATTATTGTCAAGATTAACGTTAGGGTTAGGGTTATAGTTACAATTTGGGTTCAAATTAGAAGTTAGGCCTACAATTAGGGTTAGGGTCTAGGTTCAAGTTAGAATTAGGGTTATAAATATGGTTAATATTAGGTTGGGGATAGAATTAGGCTTCGGGTTAGAATTAATGTTAGGATTAGGGTTATATTATATATAATTCTAGCATACCTATTATATTATATAGGGACAGATATAAGGGTAGACATAGGGTTAGGGTTACAATTAGGGTTAGGGTTAGAATTAGAGTTAGAGTTAGCATTACTATCAGGATTAAGGCTAGGGTTAGGGTTATAGTTATAATTTGGGTTTGAATTAGTATTGGGGTAAGAATTAGGGTTAGCAATAAAATCAAGATTAGAATTATAGTTGAATTTAGTGTTGGGGTTAAAATTATGGTTAGATTTACAATTAAAATTAGGGTTAGGGTTAGGGTTTAGGTTAGAATTAGGGTTAAAACTATGATTAGAATCATGGTTAGGGTTGGGTTTACAATTAGGGTTAGTATTGGCTTGAATGTTAGGGTCAGGGTTATAGTTACAATAAAACATCAAAAGTCATTTACATTTATATCTATATATATAACTATGGTTAGAATTAAGGTTGGGATAAGGGTTGGAACTAGGAATAGAATTAGGTTTAAGTAGATCTAAAGGTAGAATTAGGGTTAGGGTTAGAATTACTATCAAGATTAACATTAGGGTTAGGGTTATATTATATATAATTAATATATAATATATTATAATAATATATCTAACCTATATTATAATATTATAAATTATATAATTATAATAATTCTTAAGATATATATAATATAGTTAGAATTAAGCTTGTCACTCTGGATGCTACTAGCATATCTATATTTTAAAAATATATCTAAAGTACGTCGAGAGATAGCTTTCTTGAGGCGCCTATTGTTTAATCAATTTACCACACATAGGTGGAATAGGTGCCTCGAGAAGGATATCTCTTGGTGTAGTTTAGATATATTTTTTAAATATAGATATGCTAGTTTTAATCCCAAATATATATTATAAATTTGTTTTCTACATTTATTTTAAATAAGTACACTAAATAATTTGTTACTCAACTCATATAACCAAGGTTAATTAAACAATAGGCTTTTATATGTGAACATTATAGTGCTCGGAATTGTCTCACCGGAAAATTTCTAAAATCGTCAGTTGTTCCTATCGGTGTATTCCTTGAACCTCCTATGGGTATGGGTGCAAGTGCTAGTTATTAGTCGATAGGCTTTTAGTTGTGAGCATCATAGTGCTTGGAATTATCTCACGCTGTAAAATTTGCACCGAGAAATTTTCAAAGTCCGTTAATAATTAGCCGATAGGAAAACTGTCTCACGTCGGGTTTTTATCAACAGAAAAGCTATTGCTGGTAACAGCTCCACAGCCATCAAAAAATAGTCTTGGCAATCAGAAATAGGAACTGCGTCTGTAACTGTTTCTATCTCTGCATCTGTAATTGTTTCTCTCTCCGAATCTCGAACGAGTAAATGTATTTATCTTAAACGATTTAAAAATTTTAAACAATCTTAAACGATTTAAATATTTTAAACAATCTAAAATGACCCAAATCACAAAATTCCTGAGGTGTGTTTTAACTATCGTGGAGATCAAAATGATGGCTACCCAGATTTAGAGAGATCTCAAACTAGTTGATGGTTCAAATGTCATCATTGCCATTACCATTTACTTATGAAATGATCTGATTCACTTCCGAATCATATCAATCTCGGGATTGTGTACATGTAGATTTTTATTGCTAGCCAGCATAATGCATTTATTTCATCTTCCACCACCCTAGATCACCGCCCCAGAGTGTATATAAAAACACTTGACTACATTGACAAAAACATTTGGAGAAGAGTTGGACGAACAATTTTTTTTGTTGGTTGCTGATGTTTTGTGGTTTTGGGAAGGGCTCCAGCAATCACAATTTAGTGCTCTATTATAGTTTCAAATTGTTGTTTTGTTGTATGTGGTGTGAATTTCATCAGTACAACGGATTTGACTACTATTTTGCTTGCACAGTTCTTGCATTTCTCTCTTCCTGATTTTCTGTGTATAGCAGTTATTTCTTCTCTATTGTTATGGCAGTTGTGACTGTCATTCTTGTTTTGTCATTGTCCGTGCTCTTTGTTCTACAATCCCCTGTGGACTATTTTCTTCCACATGTAACTTGCATTATTTCAAAAAATGTAAAAAAATTCAGATTAGAGTATGTTTACTACTCACCAGTTGCCAATGGTTTTTGGTTTTCAAAATTTTCTATATTTAGCTGATAGACTTTTAGTGTGAGCTTCGCTGCCAAAATGGCCAGAATTTGGAAATGTTGTTTCAGGCTGAGAAAAAAATGGTTTCACAAAAGTCTCTTTTCGTTTAAATCTCCCTTGCCGAATACCCTAGGATTTCTAAATTTATTTTCAAAAGAAAGGGAAAGGGAAAACGGTTGAAAGCAAATATGCTGAGTGAACAGAAAACAAAAGGATCACTTCTAAGGAATCAATCCAAGGCCGTGGAGGACATTTTTTGTTTTTTTAAAAGGTATTTGCATGAGTTCTTTCTTTGTTTTTCTAACACAAAAACTAAAGTTTGTTCGCTGCAAAGCACACAAAAACTGAAACCCCATTACTGCCTTTTTAAATGTTCTATTTTTTAATTTTTGGGGTAGAATAGGACTTTTTCCATTTCATTTGACAATTCATTAACTTTAGAATACTTGCCTATATAGTTGGCCTCAAATTTTAGATTTGTGGCAAATTTACATCAAGAAAGAGAACATAAATTATAGACAATATATTGGGCATTTGCAAATTACATAATAACATTAACAATGCGTGTTCACTTGAAAATCCATCTAATAGCACTAAACAATGGGCATTTAATAATAACCTAAAAATCAATTTGTCTCAGCTCAAGGTCACGAAGGGGTATAGATTGCTTTATGAACCTTTATTTGCTTACAATTCTTATCAATATGTTAAATTGGTTTTATTACAAAATATAACTGTAGACACTCAAAGGAATTTTTACACAAATTCCTGCCATAGATATTTAAAGTCAATCAATATCGATAACGACAAGAAAGCATGGCTCGCTCCATTAATTCACATCACAAGATAAACAATCTAATTTCAAAGTGTAACTAATTTTGCCTTATATAAGACTTCCAAATAGTGTATGTTCACATTTAGTCTTGTAACAAGTGTGTTTAAATGACAACGAATTAGCTATTATAAAAGACTTGCAAATAGTGTATGCTCACACATGGTCTTATAGCAGTGTTTAACTTATAATAGACAAGTAAAACTTACTAGTTTCTATTGCAAATTCTTGAGCTTAAAAACCTTGTAGTGGAATTTAATTGCTTAAATGAAAGAGCATGATAGTGAAACTGAGCATTTTACTACTTCTAAGTGTTAGTGTCAAAAATAGAATAATGGTTTTCAGATGCTTTTTAGGTAGTTTCCACTAACTACCATAACAATTTATTACAACTAAGAATATTGACCTTTCTTGAAACAAAATCTTGTATGTTTCCAACGTAGAAGGGAAGAGAGAAGTGGAAATTTGCTACACAATCAAACTACCAGGATCTAAAAAGTATACAAATGGAGCTTTCGATGCCTATAGATGAAAGAAAGTATGTTGGGAATTTATAATTGTTTAGATGCACATTTGGGACACCTCCTATAATAATGAAAGTCGAAAGACCTTTAGGTGGGCATGCTATCTAATTTTAAACCCTCAGAAGAAAGAATAAGAGTAGAATATTTCTGAGCAAACATCTTGAAGGATTAGTCTATAAGTAACTTGCATCATATAAAAATATTATTTAAGTTAATAAAGTGGAAAATATAAGGTAATTAAAGTTAGGAAGAGAGTGGACCAACTTTGATCTTCTTTATTCTAATTATTATTTTAAATTAAATTCGTTTGAAGTTTTTGAAAACTACTTTTTAACTTTTGTGCTACAATGTCTCTGAGAGTAAAAACTCAAGTAATACTAATCGTCAAATTAATAATCCCTTTAAAAGTAGAGTTTTTGATAATATTACGTGAAACTAATAATATAGATGACTACTACTTAAAAAAGGAAAAAAAAATATTCAATTGATATTGTAATTTAAAGGAGTAGCATGCAATTCTAATTAGTCCATCTTTTAAGAGTTTGATCTTGCTTTTTTTGTCTGTGAATTAGCTAATATGTTAAAGTCTAAATAAGGGAGAGGAGCCAGTAGCTGCCCACGCCCTAATAACCGCTATGTTTTTGTGCACCCTACCCCCTAATAATTTTTTTAAAAAGAACCATTACATGTAAAAAGAATATGTCTAGCTATGTTTATCTATGTGCTTGACGTGCACGAAGTTAGGGTGTGCGGCTACTAGCCCCTCTCCCTTAGAAGGATAAGCTTACTCCATCTATGCAACTCATTTTCATCAAACAAAATGTTTAGGTGGTGGCCTTGGAGCCAAAGAGTTGTAAAAATTATATGTGGTTTCAATCAATAAGCAAAACATGCCAGGGTTTATTGTAAGTACTTGGAAGAGACCATAAGTTACATTTAAGAAAACTAGATTTTAGGGCAAGGAACATAATACTCTTACTCTCTAGTCATATTCAAGGGGAGGGGGATAGTTGGGATGTCAAAAATATTGTGGGGATGATGAGAATAACATGCTTTTGAGGAGATTGGTAAAAACTTAATAGAGTTTTGGGATGAATTTAAGTGTTTAAGCTAATACATCTCTTTCATTTAACATATAAAGAATCTAGAAATGGTCACTATTGTTGGCATTGCTATATGATTGGGCATGAGAATGTTGGATGCTCAATTTGTTCATCGTAGTTCAATGTAAATGAAATCATAAACAGTTTAATTTATGTCTCTTAAACCTATGCTTATTATTAAGCATACCCAGATATGATTCTAAGCCACTTTTGATTTAAATTAGATGTTGACCCTTAAGCTATCCAAATTGTAGTCGCAATGGGAAGTAAAGTGAAATGGTACGTTTGGATTTCTTTGGCTACCATCTCCATAACATAAGACCATAGCTATTGTTCAAGCCTAGTTATTTGCAATGATTGGAACTCTACAACTCTCTATAAATTAAATCTTTAGTAAATCTCTTGAGCACATGTTAACATGGATGAATAGCCTCTACAATGGAATTGCCTTGTGACAATATTTTAGGACTATGAAGCATGTGGGAAAATGAATCACCTTACTTGACACACAAGTCTTGGTAGGGTTGAATAAATAGATGCCATTACTAATCAAAATACAAATTTGTAGTCAAAACATATATAAATTTATTATTATATGATTAATTATGTAATATTAAAACATTAATTCTTAATATTTACCTTCAATTTCCTATCGGCCTATCCCTTGAACCTCCTATGGGTGCAAGTGCTAGTTTTTATTGATTGCTCTAGAGATATTCATGTGAATGTGTGTCTTATGCCTGTGAATAGTGAGTCTTGTTTTATTTACATTGCCCGGTAAAAGGTTCGAGTGTGAAGTGGAATCCATCTCCACGCGCGAAAATCTTTGATGACAAAAGACGTGCACGAGCCGGAGGAAAAAATCAAAGCGTGTTGGAATTATTATGTTACGAACGTCCCGTCCCCAATAATTCAACGCTTTTCCCCAGTTTTTTGCCGCCATCAAAGATTAGAAGTCCTTATCAATTTGTTTCAATTGCAATTTGCACCTGACTACTTTTTTGGTTTTTTGTGTTGTTTTTATGCTTAGTATTATATTCTCGTGTTTGGACTTGGGCTTTTTTGTTCACTTTTGTCTTTGTTGTCTTTGTCTTGGAATATGTCTGTATAGACTTTGAAGGTGTGTCTTTCTACCACCTACCTTTTTGTTGTAAATATTATACTAGCATTTGCATCCATAGGAGGTTCAAGGAATACCCCAATAGAACAACTGACGAGTTTAGAAAATTTCCCGGCACAAACTTTTTTACGGCGTGAGACAATTCCGAGCACTATAATGCTCACATATAAAACCTATCGGCAAATTATTATCTTTTGAGTTCATAAAAAGCAATAAAAACTTTATTCATTAGAAAAAAAAATTTGTTTATTAGTGTAAAGAAATTTTTTGGGGGGGTGTGATTTAGACTAATTTAATTTAAGATGCAAGTATAAATTAATTGATATTATATAATGATAAGGGGATTGATAAATTTGATAATTGTAATAATTATTTTAGGAAAGTAAATGTAGAAGATAAGAATATTTGTTGATGAGGAATATATATCCACTTAGAAAAGGATAATCTCTCTCAATGAATATCTTTGAATTTGTATTGAATCAATGCTCTACTAGAAGCCGAGTTTATAGGTTTGGGTTACATTCATGGTCACAAATTTGTCCTCAAAGTCCAAACTTGACCCTACATAATGTAAAACTTTGCTCTATTCTTTGTCATAATAATATGTTTCTACTATACTCTTTTCTAGTTGGCGATATTTTAAAAAATACCTTGGAAGAGTTGTTGTTTCTTTGCAAGCAAACAAGTTCTCTTAGGTCAACCCTTGGAAATGTGTACAAAGATTCAAAGACAGCAAGCAAGGGCTCTATAATGAATATATGTAGATTTGTTATTCCTTTTAAAGCACCAAATCAAAATGTATTGTTGTTGATTGCCCCTTTAATGCTCTAGAATGAGAGGATTTCCAATGATGCTTGATGTTCAAATGACTGCAATTAAATGAAATACTAGCACATTGCATCAAATTTCACAAAATGTGTGCTTAGTCGACTTAGGGCGAGAAAATAAATGGGGCTAGTTAGCCAATTTTGAATTTTGAAAAGGATGGGTCAAGTTCGCAACTGTGGGGTTGACCTCAAGACTGTACAAATGACACTAGGTAATGAAATGGTTAGATGCAGGTGGCTATGGCTATATGAATGTAGATACATAGGTAAATGTATAGAAGTATGTACATATAAGGATACTTGATGAGGGCTAAGTGCATAGGGATGTGTGCATATATATGGATGTGTAAATGTTGGAGGAATGAGCCCAAATTCATGCAAGATTATGACATTTAACAATATGTACATGCATCAAGATGTTTCATCAAATGGACACTATAAGTGCCTAAAAATGAACAGGCATACGTGACAGTGGTGCAATAATCTTTATCAGAAGCGAACTAATAGTTATCATAAGTGAAATTCTGGAAATCAAATGCGCATTTCTAGGAATCAGATGCGAAATTATACCTATCAATTGTGCAATTCTATTGATCAGATGTGGCATGGTTATCTATCAGATGCACCAGGTAGTGGATCATATGCGCCAATCTATCAGATCTACAAAAAATAGACACAAAACCCACAACACAAATGATTAATTAGGTCAGAAGACTTTTGTAGGGGTTAGAAAATAGTGAGGAATGTTTGTAAATAAATCATCTTGCAAATAGAAACTAGCCAACAATTGCTTGCAAATAAATTAGCTTACAAATAGCGATCAATCAAGAAAATGCAGAATATTCCTGCAAACAAGACAGAGACTTAGATTAGAAGCTAGTAAATCCAACAAAAGCGCATAAGGTCGAATCAAAAGTGCCAATAGTCGGATCAAAAGCATCTTGTTGTTGGTCAAAAGTGCCAAATTGTTTGTCAATAGCATTGTTCTGTTTGTCACTAGCATCATTCTATCTGTCAATAGCGTCGTTCCATACCTGTACACTCAAAAACCTAAAATTCTCAAGCAAAAATCGTTAATATCAAGGATGTGGGTCCCACCGGGCATGCTAGAATGTATATGAATGAAATTTGGAATGCAAACAAGAGAGTAACAATCAAGGACTCAAATCCAAAATCAATCATAACTTCAAAGAATAATCAAGAGCATAACCTAAATCCATAATGCATAATCAATAAAAGATGTTACCACTTGATATTTATTCCTTAGTATTATAGATGTGGATTGCTCAAATATGTAGCACAACCATAGCTTGCAATGATGGATGAATATGAATGCTCAAAGTGCTCAATGGATGCAAAGTGCGAAGTGCTCAATGAATGCTCAAAGCTCAATATGGATACTCAAAGCTCAAAGATCATGGAGGGTTTGTGAATGTGAGGATGGACATATTTATAGCTTTCACAAGAAATTGATCAATGGTGGAGAGAAATAGAATGAATTGATGGATGGGATAAATTGAGAGGACATGAAGAATGTGCAAGTGACATGTGTCCATGCAAAAAGCTTGTTTTAAAGAGTTAATTGCTAAATCATGGCTAATAAAACTGATTTGATTTTTATAAATAGAATGTTTTTTTTCTATTTAACGAATTTGATTGATAAAGATAAAGATTTAAAAGCCAAGTTAACTCAATGTTTGATTTTCTTTTTGACATACAATTGGATTTGAAAGAAAAATAATTAAATAATAAATTATTTAATTCATGTGCATGAGTGATTTTTGGGAAGAAAAGATATAATTAGAAGATATAATTGGAATTAAATAAATAAATTTGTTTAATTCATACGCATGATAGAAGAAATAAAATAAATAAAAGATTTGATTTTATTCATTTGTGAGATAAGAAAAGTCAATTAAACAAATTATTTCAATTTATTTAATTGTAGAGGAAAAATTAGCTAATTAAATAATAAAATTATTTAATTAATGTGAAATGAGGGTTAAAATAGATGATTTAATTAAATAATTAAAATTATTTAATTAATGTACAATAGAAGAATAAGATCAATGACATGTTAGATTTAATTAAATAATTAAAATTATTTAATTAATGTTGGATAAAAGAATTACGAAGAAAATGATGTGAATGGTGAGATGATAATGTGTTAGTCATTTTTAGGTGTCTACAACTCTAATGTGCGAGTTTAGGTCTCCCTTCCCCTTGAAGTTTGGTAGATCTAGGAGGGGATGGGGTAAAAAGACATTGCAAATATTGAAATCAAGAGGTTCCTTTAAATATTCCAAGTAAGTCCTTGAAAAGGGGTTTTGAGAAGTAGGCAATGCTCTTGCAAACATAAGCCTCGTAGGTGGGAAGTTTGTGAACTAGGTTGATTTTTCATGTGAATGTTTACTTGATATCTAGGGATGATTGGGAAAGTTTTTTGTGCATTCATTGGTTGATATGCTAGAGGAATCATATAATTTTGTGTTGTGTAAACTCCACTAGGTTGTGTGTTATAAACATGTTGTTGAGGAGGCAAAAAAGCCTCATTTCTAACATTACAGGAGTAGAAGTTTAGATAGGGGTAATTAGGTTGCCCCTATTTTTGTTCAATTCTGGTGGTGAAAGGATTAGTTTGTAGTCTGGGTCTTTTTTAGTTTTGTCTTGTTGATATTATTCAACATCTCCAACCTCAAACATATTGATCCATTAGACCAAGGTAGCTATAAGGTCAACAAGTGTCATAGCCTTTGTCCTTTGAATTTCACCACCTTGCGGTGGGTTGTCTTGCAGTGAAATTCAAAGGACAATGCTCAAAGCGTTGCAAATCATTCAACCTAATAAGCAATGTGGAGAGCTTCTCGAGCCTCATGAGATTCTTGTAGGTTTCTTTCCAAGTGGCTCACATTAGTGTCCATTTGGGTGGTTGTCTCCTTATAAATTATAATAGGACAATCATGTTGGTGATTTTCAAATCAAATGAGCACTTGGCATGCTCTAGATTGGTTGGGGTAATTGGGTTGAATCACTATGTCTTGATTCTTAGTTGGATTATTGAAAGTTAGGAAATTATGGGGCTCACATCAGGAACCCTCTGAATCAGAGTCTTCATATTCATAGTGGTTAGAGATTAGATCTTATGGGTCTAGCATGATATACCTATCAAATGAGGGAGTAAGAGGTTCATTGGAGGGGACCTGTCCCTAAACTTTATCCGATTTTGTCATATTTTGGGGGGTGCAAGAAGCACCACAAAATAATTAGAATGAACATGGAAATGCAAGAGAAATGATAAAGTGAAATGAAGGAAAGATTGTGAAAACATGAGAAAACTCACCTAGAAGGATTTGCTCTTCACCTCAAGCTCACCAAAATATGTGTTGTTTGGAATTGACCCAAGCACAATGCGACTGAGTTAGACTTTGACAAAGCACATTTAACCACAACCTTGCTAGAGGTGCTTGCCCAATCACTTCTATTCTCGTGGCAAGAGCTAGTTGAGAAATGGTGGGACCAATGGGTTGTTCTATTTTGAGGAAGCAAATTGTCACAAATGGCAATTGTGTTGTTTGTATGGTTTGTTTGTGTGCGAAGTTGATGGTTGTTTTTATTTTTTGTAGTTTAGTTAGTGAAGTTGAGAGACTAATTCTTGCAATAGGTTTAGATTGGCATTTCCTATCTCTCTTATGATTTCTAAGTCTTGTCTTGTTTCTTCATGAAATTAATTTATGATTTGACCCTAAATTTGGAATATTCTTAAGATGCGGGTCCTTACTATGTTTCATTCTATCTGTTGTAGGATTTATGTTTGTTCCTGAATAGTTTCCTATGTACAATTTTCCTAAATTGGTAGGTTCTCCCTGATTTCATTAAGAACTACTTTAATCCAATCTTCTCTCACTCTAAGGCACATTGAGTGTGAACACTAAATTGAAGAAGGATGACTTGTTTTGTTTGTTTGAAAGTTGAATGTTAAATGTCGAAAGTTGAATGTTGTATGTTTAATGTTGTATGTTGTATGTATGCCTCATGATGAACTTGAGGGCTTCCCCTTTTATGATTGCTAAATGTTGTATGAATCGAGATGAAATTGAGGCATTTCTCTTTTGGTGTTTTCTAGTTTTATGCAATTTCTAATGCAATTAATTATATATGAATGCAACTTTCTTTTTGTTTTTTTCTTAATTTTTGAATGTGATCTAACTACTACTTTGCTAAAAGTGAAATTTCTTTATGAATGCAATCTAGGATGGTTCTTCCTAACGTAATTTTCTATGTTTTTGGCCTTTTCGTGTTTTGATTTTAGATGTGAATTAATCTAATGAAAGTGCAATGCATCTATTTTATCAAAGTAGGAAATGAAATCTAGATCTAGTAAAGCAAAAAATCTTAATCTAACTAAGATAAAATAAGAGTTTCACTTTCCCAAGGGCAAGAGAGTTTGTTAATTATTAATATAATCTACCTTTTCAATGCATATAGAGAATTTGTAAAGAAAGATCGATATTGATACTAGGCTTATGTCCTCAGAGATCTAGTATAATATATATCCTCCTCTATAGCAATAAGGTCCTCCAATTGATGATAGGAAAGAAAACAATAATACAAGGTAAATTGGTGTGGTTGAAGCTTAGAAGCATGGGATAACAAAAAGCAAAAGGCTCTCGAAGTCCTACATGAGCATGAAAATGCTATGGAGGCTACAATGCATGACTTGATCCTCTAGAGGTGATTCATTGTGGGAATGAGAGCTCTTAGCAAGGATGACAACAATGCAAATGGAAAAATTAGCCTCCTCTAAAACAAAAGAGGAAGGAGGTATTTATAGCTTGTAAAGAAACACCAAAGGTGGGGCTGATTGGGAGCTAACTATAGAGTTGATTGGAAGATCAAAGAGGCTGATGAGAAGATGACAAGATATTTATTGAGAGATCACCGAGGTATGATTAGAAGTGAACAACAGACTAATCGGGAGAGGAGAAATAGTTAGGGGGGGTGGCGGTTTGGTTAGACAAGAGAGAACTCCCAATCAAAAGTGAAAATGGAAGTAAACTAGACAAAACTGAGAGAGATAGTGAATGCCAAAAGATGATAGGGTCACCCCTTTTTCTAGGGCAGGTCATCTGGGTGACCTTACAACTTAAGGATAGGTCATTTGGGTGACCATAATGTCTCTCGAGTGACATTATGGTCTCTCGAGTGACTTTCCAATTGAGGATTTGCAAAAGGTTTTCAGAGGTGCACAAAGTCTTGGAACTTAGTTCAGAGGTTGGAAAAGATGGTCAAGGGGCTAAATAGGTTAGAGGATGTGTCATCAAGTGTGAAACTACTAAGAAAAGTGGTCTTCATGTCTTTGAGGCTCGTGAGGTGGATCGCCAAATCGTCATCAGACTACCATGTTGGCTCATGCATTTTTAAATGCTTATAGAACTCACAATCATGGACTTAAATTTTTCCTTTTCAAAATTCAAAATTCCAATCTGATCAACTAGGCCTCTTTATTTTCTTGACTTGAGCCAACTAAGTACACGTTTTATGAAATTTGATGAACTCTATGCTAGTATTTAAACAAATTCAATGCATCCATTCTAATCTTCCAAGGAGATCTTAGTTCTCAAGCATTCTAGAACATTAAAGGATTAATCAATTGTGACACATTTTAATTTGATGCTTTAAAAGGAGTAAAAAAATATACATGAATCATTCTTAGGCCCTTACCTATTGTCTTTGAATCTTTGTACACATTTCTAGGGGTTGACCTAGGAGAACTTGTCTCCTTGTGACAAAATGACATCCCTTCTAAGGTATTTCTAAATATCGCCAACCCTCAGATACTAGAAAGGAGTAGAGTGGAAATAAATTATTTAGGTGGGTGACAAAACATAGTTTTACATTGTGTAGGGATGAGTCCAAATTCAAAGGATGAATTTGTGACGGTGGACTTGACCCAGACTTACAAATTCAACCTTTGATCTAGAGCATAGATTCAATTAGATTCTAAGACGTTTACTAACAAAGAGATTGTCTTTTATTTTTTAGTAGATATCAACCTGATTATAAAATATTTGTCTTTGGTACACATTCTTCTATCATAGAGCTAAATATCGTCTTTATTTATTTTCCAAAAAATAAATACAATGATCAAATTTATTAATCTCAATTATCATTAAGTAATCTAAACTAATTTATAATTAATTACATATACTTAATTAACCTAACTTAACCCTTACGAAAGTTTATTTTCATTTACAATTTTATTTATTATCATTAAAGGTTATTACATTTCTAATAATCAAACTGAGAAATAGTATTAGATATGCATCATTTTCCTTGACATAATTTGAAAATGGCCTCTCTTCTGTAATTTTTTTTTTAAATATAGATATTTAAACAATTATGTATTAGATATCTAATTAGATTTTTCTTTTTCGTTTTAATAATTACTTTTATGTTAGGATAATTTTACTCTCAAAAATACTTCTGATTAATTATTAAAAAAACATATTTAAAATATAAAATTTTGTTTTGTTTTTAATTAGCTTTAATGTTTAAAAGTCTATTAAATAAACATAAATTTTCCACAATCCCATAAAGTAGATAATTGAAAGATTTAATGTTTAATGCTTTAGTGAAGTTTACTTACCTTCAAGGTTTTGAATGTATTTCATAGACTTATGCATTTAAGATCTATATTTAAACCTAAAGCTTTTTTTTTATATATTGAAGAAATGCAATAATTACAAAAGATAACAGTCTACAAGAGACTGTAGAAAATAACTATACACCAACCAAAACAAAGACATAAGGAAAGAATCAGATTTTTAGGCCACTTCCCACGGATATTCTGATTTGGTGGGTAAGATTTTTTTGGAAGCATATGCCGATTCCTTTTTAGTTTACTTTATATATTGTTTTAAAAAATGTACAAATTTCAAAATGTCCTTTATTAAGGACATCCATGGTCACATTTTTAGAATAACATAATGTACTCAGTTACACACAAGACAAATAAATATTAAAATAAAATACGAATGTGAGATACAGCTTATCTCTTTTAATGGAGGTAGAGTGTTGATGCTATGATATATTTGACATGTGACTTTGAACTATTTTATGATTGATGATATTTTATTTCAGGGTTTAACTATGTAGGTTTAAATATCATAATTTGACATGCTGCGAAAAATACCTCCTACTTATTTTATGATTGTCAAACTTTAGATTTGAGATGCTTCTTTCGAAATATATGTGTTGTTAACCCTTGCAAAATAGTTAAACGAAATCATTGGTGCAATTTTGACCTCTAGATTTGTGATTATATTCAAAATATGTGATAATGTCTTTGATTGTCTCTTGCTTTTAGATTTGTGTGCCTTTGGTGTGAATTGAGTTAAAGTGAAGGTGGTGTTAAAGAACACCTTTTGGGGCTTGCTATGCTAGGAATGAAGTTTGATGTACTCCCTTATACTTTATTCAAACTCAGTTTGTTGTTTACAATGTGTAGTGAAAGCAATTAGGATGTCAAATGGACGATATGAGATGCTTGCTAATTTGCAAGGATGTTCTAATCTAAAATACAATTAAACTACTCTTATGATAATGCTTGATTGATTGTTAGGAGATACTTGTGCATGGATGTTAAAATGTCCTAGGAGTTGTTGTTGAATATGCAATCCTAGGTGCCAAATTAAATTTTTCATGTGCAAGCCAATGGACAATGATAAGATTTTCAAATGTGATTAGCTCGAGGAATGTGAAATTAATCTTTGATTAAGGCAGACATGATCATGTTAGTGATTTTGTCCACTGGATAGAATCACAACAATGATTCCATCTAAGGTAGGGAAAAGGGTAGGATGAAAGTTGGGTCTAGACCATAAGGGCTAAATTAACTAAAACGTTATTGGGTTAAGGCCATATTCAATCAACATGTGCACTATAATCTCTCAAATTAGACATCACAACAATACATCTATCTATGAGGTTAAAGAGAGTGCAATACAAGAGAAAAATTGTGAAGTATGCACCTTTATGCTCTACATTTCCCCCTACTTTAGTGTGCATGTGAATCTATCATAAAGTGTGCATGCTAAAGTAAAATATAAATTAACAAGTATATTTCAAAAAGGATACATCTTTTTAAAAAGGACATAACTTGGAGGATGGATCTCATTTTTCTTCATGTTCTTTGTGAGGCTACATTTACAAATTTGCACATATGAGAATCACAAGCTATTTTCAACACATGTACTAACATGATCATAAAAATAAAGCACAACCTCCTATGTTTATATTAACCCAAATTTACCATCATCACACGTCATAAAATAACAAGAAAATGAAATCATGGAGTTGTGACAGAGTTGGCCCCAATGAAACCATGTGAAGAGAGATGTGAAGTGAAAAGGATATCAAATCGCTACAGTGGCCAAGGAGTCAAAATTGACTTGGCCCCCTTAATCTATATAATTTTAGTCCAAAATAAGATGAAAACATGTTGCTAGGGTTATTGAGGAGTAGTAACCAGGTTATCCCCCTCAATCTTTATAGCAAGAAGTCATTGGAATCTAAAAAGTAATGCCATCATGCATAGGGTTGTCGAGGAGCTGTAACCAAGTTAGCCCCCTTGATCTATACATGGATGACCTAGTGAAAGCATAATGTGGATAATATGCCCCCCTCAAATTATATGGATGCATCATAATGAACACAATTTGAGGAGGGGTGAATAAAAAGGGCCATGTATAACAAATGTGTTGGCCTAATTATGTGTAATAGATAAGCACGAAGTGTGTATAGAAATAGGGGACAAATGTTTTTCCCCTAAGTGTAATAATGAATGAATACATGTGAAACACATAAGGGAAATGCCATAAATGTATCATCATTAAAAGTGCATGGGCAAAGCTAACATAGAAAGATGGGATCATGAAAGCGTAATAGTATATCAAAAGTCCCTACACTAAAGAAGAGAAAAAAGAGTAGCATGAAAGATAACGCCCATCAAGTGGGGGAAGAAATTGAAAGTGCCTTGACATAAAGTAAGAAAATGTAAAAAGTGACATGTGAAATGAGAACATATGAAATGTGTAGGAAAGAGAAACATCACAAACACAGGATAATCAAAAGGTCAAACTAAAGCATGCAACAAGAAAGAGACAAGAAAATAAATAGCACAAGCAAGACTCAAGCAAAAGGGCAAATATTGTCAAAAGACAAGAGAAATGAGAGGAGCACAACAATTGTGGCTACATAAAAAATGCTAAGGTATAAACCAAAAGAAAAAGCTATGCTTTTGGTCAACATGATGATAGGTTGTGAGGCACTCCATAACTTTGCATCATTTGAAATCCATAGGAAAAAACACAAAGGGCACATGGAAAACAAAAGAATAAGAGTGACATTAACCAAAAGTAAATGGTCATAGTCACTTGTGTCAAATGCACCACTGAAGATGTGTTTGTGTCTTCCACATGTTAACTAAGAACGTGAAAACATCACAAAGCATAAAAGAAACAAAGTATAATCATGTAGAAAGGAGTAAGGTCTCAACCTATTATATTTGGATAATTTTCTTCCACAAGGTCATCATCGTCCCAGTCACCAAGAAGAAAATCATCCTAAAAACCATATGAGATTGGGATGGCTCTTCACCATGTAAAGTAGGTCATTTAACAAAACTTTGGGCAAGGGTAATAATATTTGGATTTGACTTTTGCACCCAAACTTGCTTGTATTTATTATCCTTTTGTACTATCTTAGTTGGTGTATCATTATTTGTAACACTAGGTTTAAAAGATGTTTGCATTTAAGTTTCAACCTTCTTATCATGATTCTCTCGTTTCTTTTCAACTTGTTTAGGAACATGTTTTTTCTCTTTCTCTTGTTTCTGATCAACTTGCTTAGTCACATGTTTTTGCTCTTGCTTTTTTTAGATGATTAGGTACATATATTTGGTAGTTTTGGAGGTACATTCCTATTTTGGTTCCTCATATGAAAGTTATCTTGTTTTGGCAATGGCGTAGTAGAAGCATCATAAGATTTTGCATAGACCACGAGTTATTATAATAGCCAATTCTGATGGATGCTCCATTAGCAAGGGATCAATTCATGAATTATAGTTTGTTTCTTTTTAAAACATGTGTACAAGCCAAAAAGTTTATCATGTCTCTCATAAGGAGGTTCTTTTGGTTTGGGAATAAATGTATCTATTGTGAAATTATCCAATTTTGAGAGAGGTGTATATGCATTCCATGGAATAGTTAGAACCTCACCATCATAAATAAAATATATGCATAGTGCAAATAGATGGTATAACTTGAGCTTACTCAACCCAAGGATGTCCAAGTATAATGCTAAAGAGGTTAGAAGTAGGAATGATGACATAAAGTAAGCAACTCTTTGGATCCACTTTTATAAATAATGCACCTAATGGTATCTTTCTTAATATCATTAGGATATTTTAATGCAACACCTAAAAAATGTGTCTTGATGTTATTGAGTATCTTGATCAAAAAGAAACTTCGTCATATAAATGTTAATTGATAATTAGACTCCACTAGAAGATCCCTTATTATTTTGCTTATAAGTTATCCTTCAAGATAAATTGGCCCATGATATTCATTAATAGGTATTTCATCATTGGACAATGCAATAGTTAGCATGGATGGAGCACTTGGCCTAGGCTACTTTTCAATATTCCACAAAATGATGAAACTCATGATAGAAATTATCAATTGGTTCTTCCTCAATAGGTACATCTTCTTCAGTCACATCCACATTATTTGCTTGAGTATGATAGGGAAAAGGATTTTTTAGATTTGTAAATTTTGATTAGCGGGAAGCATGGAGTGATTGTCCCCATCATTAAAACCCTCAACATGAATCAAATTATTATCAATAAATTTTTAGATCTTATGTCTCAGACCTACACACTTTTCTGTATCATGTCCATTAACTCTATAATAAGTACAAAAATCATTAGCAACATAAACATTTGACACATAAAGAGATGTATCAATTGGTCTAATTGGTGGTAAGGTTATCATGTTTTCTCCCAACAATTTTTTCAATACAATGTGTAGGCAATCATGGAGTTTTCTAAACATTCTAAGCATTTTTGACTTAATGGATATGATGTTAGAGGCCATAGATAGTGTAGAAACATTATTAGCAAAGGGCCTCATATCATTCTTGTCTAAAACATCACCACCTTTCTTAAAAGAATTTTATGGTGAAAATCTAGAAGGGTAGGATGATTGTGATGGAGGATGTGAGGATCCATACTTAAGTGCATTGACTTCTAATAATTTCAACTCAATATTTCTCATGTTTGCACATAAGTCCAGGGATGAGGTATAGCTATTCAAATATGCCTTCTCTTTAATTGTAAGAAATAAAATCTTAATAAACAATCATTGGATCTCATCATCTGGGATATGATATTGCATCTTTGCAAACAAGGATTGGAATCAAATAATATAATCATGAAATGTCTCATTAGATCCTTGTTTAGAGTCTACCAAATTAAAAATAGTGACTTAAAGGGCAATGTTCACATTAAATTTATGGACAGATGCATTAGCAAATTTCATATATGAGTGAATTGAATTGTAAGGCAAAGAATAAACTCATTCAAGTGCATAATCCTTTAGAGTTTATGTAAAAATCTTAGAAAGGAGTTTATTATCATACACATAGTCTAGACAAGTACAATAAATGATCTCAAGTTGGTTGTAGGATCTTATTTACCATTGTACATCTCAAACCTAGGGTCCACAAAACCAATTGGAAAAGGATAGGTTTAAGAATCTCATAAGAAAGTAGATTATGCTTGATTTCACTTGTAATGTCCTTATTACTTACATGTGTAAGGTATTACTTTTATTTGCATTTCATCAAGCCTTTAAATAATTTTATTAATGGTTAATGGTGGATAGTTGGGTTAAGCGAGGGAAGAGAAGTAGAAGTAGGAACATGAGAAATGACAGGTTGAGTGTAAGTGTGTGGAGGAAGGTGGGATGATATGATGGGAGGTGTGGGTATGAACAAAGCAATTAAGCTGGATGTGAGAGATAAGAACAATGAGAGGATTAGATGTAGTGGGAGCAATGGATAATGGATGAGAATTGGGGAAAGGAGAATGAACATGTGGCATAGCCAATGTGGGAGATGTAAGGAAATATACCCACAAACTACTTAGCAATTAAATTCAAAACAAAGATCAACTACTAAACATGTAGGTATTTCCACATTGATCGTATGAGGAGAATATTATAGAAATTGATCTATAGAAATTTCAGCAGCAAATTCTGATATATAAAACAACACTTAGAAAATAACAAGAATGAGAAGAAGAAGAATAGAAACCATAGAACACGTGTGGCACAAATATATCTTGGAAAAACCATTTTAAAAAAATAGCCTCCAAAGTAAACCCAATGTACTATTCAACAACAATAAGTTTTTACAATACATTTCAGAGTCTAGTGCTCTATCAAGAGAAAGGGGAAATCAACACTCTTCAATTCTAGAGAAAAAATGACATCATAACTTTACAAGAGACAATGCATAATACCTCCATCTCAAGCCTTCAAAATATAGACTTAAGGAGGCCTTAAAAATAACTAGAAGGTAATACCATAGGCCTAAATAAGGTCCCAAAATACCATGGTAAGAATTCTCACGACCCACTCCAAGAGAGTAGCCTCCAAAATTAGAATGTAACTCCTCTACAAGCATCTTTGACTTCCACCACTCAAGTTGGCATATGTAACTCCTAAGGACTCCTCCATGAAGCCCTAATTAATGAAAGATGTTCTTACAAGTTCAATATGTAACCGCCTCATTAATGCCTCATTACAAGAATATTTCTAAGTCCGCAAAGAATAATAAAATAATTATATATATCCCCACCCTCTGGGTGTGGCATTATTCTCACTCCATGATTCTTGGAGATAAATAAGTTACCCATCTATGAACAATTACTTTGCAATAAACCTTAGGATATGCAAATTGAATATCACACCTAATCATAACATTCTTCCACTTGATGTTCACATTGCAAAAGTTTTAGGGGCTCCAACAAAATGAACTCACCAATGGGGATATAATATCCATAGCCTCAACCAACTCCTTATTGCTCATGGGCTCAACAAAACAACTTGCAACATCCATCAAGTGACTACCATCTCAATCACAACACTCTCATCCTCCATCATGCTTGAGCATGAAAGATAAGAAACCCAAGCCAAGACCACACTTTGAATGTCACACATAAACCACTATATTGTGCCTCAACTCAAACACATACACCGAAGTCGATCTTCTCTAGAACAAGACTGCGTATTTGCCATATACACAACAACTAAAATAGTGATCACAACCCATCACTAACACATCTAGCTCACCACACCTCAAAATAGACTAGACACATCATAGGTAAACTTTTTGTTTTGTATGCTAGTTTAGATTCTAAGATAGTCATCACATTGAGACAATTTTTTGTTGTTGTAGTGGTGAATTGATTCAACACACCTTCAACATCATTCTTCCATCATTCAAGGTTCTAAAATTAAGTACCTAGAACCCTCACATTTATTTTAATTTAATTATTTTTCCCAACTCTAACTAATCTAAATTAATTTATGTTTAACTAATTACATTTATTTAATTAACTTAAGTTTTAAATCATTTACTTTCTTTACACATTAATTTTTGTACGAACAAAAGAATATTAAAATATAAATATTCTATTTATTAAAATTTAATTAATAGGAAAGCTTTAAAAATATAATTAGTTAAAAAATCATTTTTTATTATTTATTTATTTTAAATATTTATATAGAGTTGTTTTATAATTTATAATTGTGATTATAAAAATAATAACTATAAGAATAATAAATAAAATAAATTTGTTTCTTATTTAAATTTTAAAAATATAAAAAAATAAAAATATAATTTTTGAGTTAAATTTACTAATCTATATTTTATGATTAGTGAACATCAATTAAATATAATAAATACTAAGTAAATTATTTATTAAACAATAATGAACATCACTTAAATATAATAATTAGCGAAGTAGATATGTCTATGAGTGTACAATAGTTTTTTTTAAATTCTTTTTAACTTTTTCCAATAAAAATAAATAAATATAATAAATGCTAAGTAAATTATTCGCCGATAGGCTTTTATATGTGAGCATTAAGTGCTCGTAATTGTGGGAAAATTTTCTAAACTCGTGGGTTGTTACTATCGGCATATTCCTTGAACATCCTATGAGTGCAAGTGCTAGTTTATATTAGATGAGATAAAACAATAAAACATGAGTTTAAAAAACAACATAAATTAATAAAAAAAAATATCTTATTTACTAAAAATAGAATTAATATTAAATTAAAATTATCCTAATTTTAATATAAACAAAAGAATAATAAAATAAAAACATTTTAATTAAAATAATATAAAATTAATCCTTAGAGATAGATTGGATGGTCAAATCACCCGAAAACAAATCAAAGAATTATTAATTATTCTTCAAAAAATAAGCGTAGAAATCTTTTCTTAATATTTTTTATTCATAAAGAAATCATTTCTTATAATTGAAAAGCAATTCAATATCATTCACATATTTTTTTAAGTGGAATGCTTAGAATTGTTATTTGATCAGACATTTCTTTGTTATATTATTTATTTATTTTATATATATTTTTAAACAGATCCAACAAGTTCTTTTTGTCCTCTCTATATTTTAACTTTCCAAACAAGTTCTTTTTGTCCTCTCTACATTTTAACTTTCCAAATTAAGTGGTACTAAATTTGTACAATACAAGGCCAGGCCACCGTTTGGTTGATGACTCGGTGGATTTTTCAATCCACATGCACGGAATCTACGACCGGATGCGAAATAGACTCCATTCCATTCACGTTACTTATGAGCAGCAACAGGAAGCATTCTACATATTGATTTGAAGTTTCGTCAGTCTTTTCCTGGCAGGTAGAGTCAATTGCTCTGTTTAATTTGTTTGGGTCAATTGCTTTTCATTATATTTTGAATTACTCAGAAATCATGGCAGGGATTCCTTTATGTTGATGGACTTTTGGCTTACAAAAACTGTTTGAATTGGTATTGAAGCAGGAGTAATGGAGGCGTGGATAAGTTCTGTCAATTGCTCTGTTCCCCAGAGGTCGGAGGGGACGGATTTGCCTCTATTAGAGGCGATGGGATGGACGGTGCTCGCTCCATGTCCTCAACGAACAATCTTCGCCATTATTGATATTGTTTTTATGTTATTGTTTTTTGCGTTCTCTGTTCAGAAACTGTGCTCTAGACTGCTGTCGATACCCAACTCTGTTCCTCCTAAAACTAATCAGAGTCTCAAAACTGGCCTCAAATTCAAGGCGACTTTGGCAATTTTAGGAATTGAAAGTTTGTTGCATATTGGGCTATGCATCTGGAGATTTACAAGAGGGCTTGGAACGAAATGGGCTACTTACGAGGCAATCTTTACAGTATTACAAGCACTTTCGTGGATTGTATTTGCAGCAATAACTGGTCATGAGAAGAAATTCAGGGCTACAGTCCATCCGAAGTCTCTGCGTCTGTGGTGGGTCATCTACTTCATTCTGAATGTGATGTTCTTAGTTTCTGCAGGCATCAGATTCATGTCTGGAGTCTACAGTGCAGATATCAGTATCCGCGTGGATGATGTTTTTGCTTTGATAACGTTCCCTGCCAATGGGTTTCTTCTCGTACTAGCCATTACAGGGGCTACAGGCATCAGTATCGTTGAGGACAGAGAAGAAAAATTAGAGGAACCGCTTCTTGTAGAAGAAAAAGAAGAGGATGGTAGTACTTCGACTTGTGGAAATGAAAAGGACTCTGTAACCCCTTATGCTAAAGCAGGAATTTTATCAAGAGCAACATGGTCATGGTTGAATCCGGTACTAAACAAAGGATATAAAAATGCTTTGAAATTAACAGATGTTCCAGCACTAGCACCCTCCGACAGTGCAGAAAAAATGTATGAGCGGTTTAGATCAAATTGGCCAACTGATAAAGTCAGTCACCCTGTTTGCCGGACGCTGCTTCGCTGTTTTTGGCCGAACCTTGCATTGACTGCATCCCTGGTCATTGCAAAGCTCTGTGTAATGTATATAGGCCCAATTTTAATACAAAATTTCGTTGATTTTACATCTGGAAAGCAAATTTTTCCTTATGAGGGCTATGTGCTTGTATTGATCCTACTACTGGCAAAATCAGTTGAGGTTCTGTGTTCACATCAGTATAACTTTCAGTGCCAGAAGCTAGGAATGCTTATAAGGTCTACTCTAATTACTACTCTATACAGAAAGGGGTTGAGATTGTCAAGTGCTGCTAGGCAAGCTCATGGTGTAGGACAGATTGTGAATTACATGGCTGTAGATGCTCAACAGCTTTCAGATATGATGTTGCAACTTCATTACATTTGGATGATGCCTCTCCAGGTAGGTGTGGCTTTAGCATTACTGTTTGGGGTATTGGGCAGTTCTATGTTTTCTGGCTTTATCTGTATGATTGTCATAATGGGCATTATAGCATGGGGATCCAAAAGGAACAGAAGATTTCAGTTCCAATTGATGAAAATGCGTGATCTCCGAATGAAGGCAACCAATGAAATGCTAAATTATATGAGGGTGATCAAGCTTCAGGCTTGGGAAGAACATTTTCGGAAGCGTGTAGAGTCTCTTCGGGATTCTGAGTATGAATGGCTCTCCAAGTTTATGTATTCTGTTACTGCGAACGTAGTAGTTCTATGGAGTACACCTTCCTTTGTATCAGCAGTCACATTTGCTGCATGTGTTCTAGTAGGAGTGGATCTTACACCAGGAACAGTGTTTACAGCAACATCCATTTTCAAAATTCTGCAGGAACCAATTAGGAATTTCCCTCAAGCTCTGATATCTCTATCACAAGCCATGGTATCCTTGGAAAGGCTAGATAGATACATGACCTGCAAGGAGCTTGATCCTGAGGCAGTTGAAAGACTACCACCTGGTGAAAATCATGCCATTGTTGTTGAAAATGGTACTTTTTGTTGGGATGAAGAGGAATCTAAGCCTACTCTCCAGAATATCAACATGAAGATTAAGCATGGATCTCTGGTGGCTATTGTTGGCACTGTTGGATGTGGGAAATCCTCTTTATTGTCATCTGTGCTTGGGGAGATGCCAAAAATCTCTGGCAAGGTATGATAATCATTTTCACTTTTAATTGTGTCTTCTTGTTCTTCTTCAGTAGGTATGATAATCATTTTCAAGGCTTCAATTACTTATAGGCACAAATAGAGGAGGAACTAACATTGCAAAATAGAAAGTGTAGCTCGTTAAACATGGAAAACTAGAGAGTATATCGCTGGCTATGATGTCTCACATACCTAGATAGCATCAAGTTGTTGTCAATGATGTCTCAAACACTTGGTGCTGAAAAATAGGCTGAAAATAATCTTATTACAAATTGATTTTCACTCTGTAGTTTATCCTCTCTGCTTGCCTGTAATTACAGGTAAAGGTGAGTGGTAGCACAGGGTATGTGCCGCAAACATCATGGATACAAAATGGGACAATAGAAGACAACATTCTATTTGGACTGCCCATGGACTCTTCCAAGTACCATAATGTCATCCGGGTGTGTGCATTGAAAAAGGATTTAGAAATGATGGAGTTTGGAGACCAGACTGAAATTGGGGAGCGAGGGATAAATCTTAGTGGTGGGCAAAAACAACGGATCCAGCTGGCAAGAGCTGTCTATCAGGACACAGACATTTATCTTCTGGACGATGTTTTCAGTGCCGTGGATGCTCACACTGGTTCTGAAATTTACAAGGTACAAGAGTTCTATTTTCATTGAACTCTGTTTATTCATACTGCACACTGATTTGCTATATTGCAAATATTTATCTGAAGAGCACCTTGCTCTTCGCATCTCTTGTATTTCAGGCTTCCAATTTGACAATGTTAATATCTGTTTTATTGAAGCTTCAATTTTTCTAATTATTCATTTTGCAGGAATGTGTAAGGGGTGCTCTCGGTCAAAAGACAATTTTACTAGTTACTCACCAAGTAGACTTCTTGCATGCAGCTGACCTTATTTTGGTACATATGGACAATGCTTTGTGATTTATTCAAGCATAAAATATATAAGGGTTTTTCTGATTTGCCAGTGACATTATAATTATAGTCTGATATGTAATGCAAATTAGGAATTACAAAATTTATTTCCTTCTCCAATTTAGCAATGAAATGACAATGAAGTTTACCCAAAAGCAGTAGCTTTATCTATCAGATTAGAATGACTAGCAGTCTGATACTAATGGAGCACAAAATCAAAGATCAATAAACATAATGATATGATGAGTTCTTTAGAAATAATTTAATAATTGTCAACATTGGATCCTAACAGGTAATGAGAGATGGCATGATAGTGCAATCAGGAAAGTATGACGAGCTTATGGGGCTAGGGACAGATTTTGAAGCACTAGTTGCAGCACACGAGGATGCTATGGGATCAGTTGAAGCGGGAAATGCATCTAGTGTTCATGCTAATGAAAAAGAGCCAGAAATGGTCCCAGAAGAACAAGTGGATCAGAACAAAAATAAACCTGATACTGCTGCTCAAACACTACCTTATGAATCAGCACCGAAGGCAAATAAAGGAACATCAAAGATTGTAGAAGATGAACAAAGAGAAACAGGGCATGTGAGTTGGAAGGTTTATTGGTTGTATGTAACCAAAGCATATGGCTGGTCCATTCTTTTAATGCTGTTTATAGTTCAAGTAGTATGGCAGGCTGTTCAAATAGGAAGCGACTATTGGTTGGCATTTGAAACATCAGATGCAAACAGGAAAGCTTACAGTCCAAAACTCTTCATAGAAGTATTTGTCGTACTTTCAGCTGGAACATGGATTTGTATACTTTTGCGCTCCTTGTTGGTTGCAACATTTGGACTCAAAACCTCACAGATATTTTATAAACAAATGCTCTACAGCATCTTCCGTGCTCCTATGTCATTTTTTGATACGACTCCATCAGGCAGAATTCTCAGCAGGGTAAACTTCTATCATTTCTTGATGTTCTGACTCTATAAGTACAATTTAACAATTAAAACCTGAAAGAAAATTTCTGTTTGGTTCTGTGGTTACAGTCATCTACAGATCAAACGTCACTTGATATTTTTCTTCCATTCTTTATGGGAGGATGTGTTACAACATATTTCACAGGAATTGCCATCATCGCTGTTACATGTCAAGTTGCCTGGCCAACTATTTTTGTGATAGGGCCACTAGCTTGGGTGAATGTTTGGTATCAGGTGAGAACCGTCCTTTCAGTCTGATTTTTACCCTCCATTAATAATGGCTTTTATTTCATAACTAGATTACACTTTACAATTGCATTCTACGTTTGCTATATAACATCTCTATAACAGTTAGAAACCAAATGTAGCACGCTAGAATGAAAACAGTAAGAGGTCAATACTTACACTTAGGTTTTTTTCCTGAAAATGATTGTCAATTGAAAATAAAGATTTTGGTCAATTTCCACTACTGGATAAGAGTATCTAATCTAAATCTGTTTTGACATTTCAAAAAATGAAAGCTTTTGATAACATTTCTTCAAATACCTCAAATTAATACTTAAAAGTTAAGAATAATAAATACTGGCCAAGATTTGTGCACTTAACAGGGCATAATACGATTCCTTAATATTTTTCTAAAAATGTACACCGAAGAAAATAAAATCAGACTGAAGCATTTATAAAGGCTGCTTAATTCTAAAGATCCCATGCAAAAACACAAGAGCTCTTTGGTCTTGCTTTTTGGATGCTACAAGACTATGCATCCTCTTTGAAATGGTGATTAGTGTTGGAAATATAAATTTTATTTAATCACACTCCCTAAGCTTCTGTTATATAGAGATGCAGCTGTCTTGTAGAGACACGTCTGTCTATGTATTTTTCCTATTTAAAGGATCTGTGGATGCCTAAATTATATATAGAGAAAATCTATTGAAAGCTCTCCAATTTCAACAATTGGTATTAGAGGAAGATTGTAGCATTGCTGTGAAATTTCTTTTCTACAACAGATTTTGTATTAAAGTAAGCAGCATTAATATAAGCTTCTAATTGAGGGAAATAAATTTGTGATTCTAAATAAAGAGAAGGCTTTGGTATTAATAAATATTAAAGCAAAGAGGAGCTTGTGCAAATATTTTTATTAAGGCTTTGTCTTAATATAATATAGAACCATAAATAATTTTTGGTGGACTAGCAATTTAAAAAAAAAAAAGTTTTGCAGAATGACAAATAATATATTGGGTGCCATCTCCATTAAATTGACTTGTGCTAACAACTATAGAGAATGGCATCATCAAATGAAAAATATTTCTCTTGTCAGACCTCACCTTCATTGTTAATGGAACTACAACAAGACATCCCACAAATGATCGTCTACAAGAAGAATTTGACAAGAAATCACACCAAGCACTAGTTTTGATAAACTTGTCTTTAGTGGCACATTGATAGAAAATATGCAGAATGCAACCACACGGAAGGAAGCTTGGGATGCAATCACCACAATCTTTGAGCATAAGAATGATGTGAGCACACGTGCTCTGAACTAGATTATACAATCTAAGAATGGATGGATTAGTAAAGTATCTCTTAAAGCTTAAGCTCAAGGGTATTTTAATCATCTCATTAATGCAAGTGAGACTATTTCTAATAAAGATCTCACCTCTATAACTCTTAATAGTTGGTCAAAGTCATTTGAGAATTTCAAGACTATGCTTACATTGAATGGAAAACTAACAACCTTGAAATTCAACGCTATGGAGGGTCTACTATTGCAACATGAAGAAATGCTTAATATTAAAGATGATGAATCTAAATTGACAAATGCTTTTGCCTCTGAGTTCAAGGGCAAGAAGCTTCAATGGAAAAGACATCCTATTATGGATAATGATGAGTAGGGGAAAGAAAAGGTTTGCTCTTGTTGCAATCGTCTTGGTCATTTTGAGCACCAATGCTTCAAGAAGAAGAAAGATATTAACAAAGGTAAATAAGGATGTATGATGGCTGATGTCGATATTGAAGATGATGATGAAAGTCATAGATTATTTTCAATAGATGCTTTCAAATATGTCAAAAACAATGATTAGGTGCTACTCACCACATGACTAGTAATATTGACAACTTGAGAAATGTAACAGCACAATCAAGAGACATTGCTACATTGGGAGATGATTCACAACTACATGTGGAAGGAGCTGGTATAGATCCTCTTGATGTTCCAACTCAAAGTAAAACAAGCATTGATAATGTTTTACTTGTTCCAAGACTAAAGAAAAATCTTATCTCAATTAGCCAGATACTTGCCGAAAACATGACTGTTATTTTTGAACAAGGAACTTGTAAGGTGTTCAACAGTAAAGGAAAATTGGTATGTGAGGATATACAAAAGGAGGACTATTTTATTTGAGGACAAACTCCTCTAAAGTCTTAGTTTCAAGTGTTGCTTCAAGAAATCAATTATGACATGAAAGGATGGCCATGTTAACCTTGAGTCACTAAAGGAAATGTTCAATCAAAATATAGTATATGATCTTCCACCCATCACTATAGAGAAGTGTGTTTGTGAACCCTGTGTTAATGGGGCAACAACATAGAGAAAAGTTTGATTCTGGAAAAGTCTGGAGAGCTTCCAAAAAGTTGGAGTTAGTTCATTTTGATCTTTGTGGACCAATGAATACAATTTCCATTGGGAAATCTCAATATTTCATGACAGTCATTGATGAATTTACTCGGAAGGTATGGATCTACTTTTTGAAGAACAAGTCTGAAGCATTTGATGTTTCAAGGAGTTTATACCTATGCTCCCCCAAGTTTTTGGAATGGGGACAGGGGGACGCGTTTTCGGGACAGGTTTTTTTAAGCCATTTTTTAGTGGATGGCAGGGAACGACTATTAAATAGGGACAATTTTAAATTATAAGGAAATTTCAAATTTCAAATATTCATATGATATCCTTTGTGAGCATGGGTAATTGCATAGGAATTATGATTTTCTTATATATATATGAGCATGAGTTAATAAAGACATGTCTGACCGGTGTGTATTCAGGTGAGGGATTTATTGTTGAGGTTTTTTTTGAAACCTTTAAAATTGCATGGTCTATTGTCAAACTTATTATTAATATAACTAGTTATGTTCTAGTTTGACCTCAGCTAGGATACTAATAGATGTGATTGTTTTATGAGTTGTTTGTGCAGGGCATGATTGATATATTTTTGCATTATGAAAGTGGCATTTCCTACTAACTATGACTTAACTCATATTTAGCAATATAACGACTGTAGCATGCCAACTTTATCTGTGGCAGTCCTTTTATACCAAACAAGTTGGCCAATGTATGAAACAAGATAACCTTTGACTATGACTTCAATTGTGCAGTGTGAAGATGTAGAGATTTGCAACATGGGATATGCATTTTGTACATGCATTGAAAGGTTGTAATTTAAAAAAAAGTTAATTAACATGTGCCTGGATTGTAGGGGACAACTAGTGTCCTCAAGATGGTTGGGGGACGTCTCAACATCCCCTAGATGTCCCAAGGATGGCTAGCCGTCCTCTAATGTATCGAGGCATCCCCTAAAAAAATTTGCACGTACCAGGGATGTTTTCGATTTTTTTCCAAAATAGAGGACGGGGTGGTGACATTTCCTATGCATCCCTGCATCCCTGAAATGTACCCTATGGGGGACAGTGTCATATTTGGTAGGGGATGCGTCCTCGGAGAGCATAGGTTTGTACACCAAGTTGAGAATGAATGTAATCAAAAAATTAAAATGCTAAGATTAGACAATGCTGGGGACTATACCCAAGACAAATTTGTCAACTTTTGCAAACAAAAGGGAATCAGGAGCCAACTCTTAGCTCTATATACTCCACAACGAAATGGAGTAGCTAGAAGAATGAATAGGACGCTTCAAGAAAAAGCTAAATCAATGCTCAAGGCTTGTAATCTTGAAGATAAATTATTGGGAGAAGTAGTTGTTTAGATCGGCTTATTTGATTAATCAGAGTTTGTCTAAAATCTTGGAAAGCATCTCTCTAGAAGTGTGGTTAGGCAGAAAACCATCGGTTACGCATTTGAGAATTTTTGGGAGTATTACCTATAGATACATTCCAAAAGAGAAAAGAAGGAAATTTGTGATAAGAGTCAAAAATGTATCCTTGTTGGATATGATGACTAGTAAATCCTATTGATTGTATGATTCCAAGGAAAACAAACTTCACATCTCTAGGGATGTCATTTTCGAGGAAGTGTGTCACCTTCCAAGCATTCGACATGTTGATTTGACAAAAGAGAAAGATGACAATGATACATCATCATACTCACCCAAAAAGGTTGGGCTAAAACAAGAAAGTACTATCGAATCGATAGAAGAAAGAGAAGTAATTGATGAGCCAAATTCAAGCTCATTGTTGTCTCCACAGTCTAATGATCCTCTAAGGAGATCAATATGAACAAGGAAAACACCCATCAGATTGCAGAATTATGAGGTCAAATATGCATTGATGACAAATGTTCTAAGTGCTTGTGAACCAAGCTCTTTTGAGGAAGCAGTAAAAGAAGAAAAATGGCAAAGTGCTATGAATTAGGAGATGAATTCAATTCATCGGAACTAGACATGGGATTTGGCACCTTTACCTATTGGTAAAGAAGCCATTGATTGTGAATGGGTGTTCAAAATCAAGTTCAAATCTCATGGCTCAATTGATAAGCACAAGACAAGATTGGTAGCTAAAAGCTACAAACAAATTGAAGGTGTTGATTAGGAGGAAACCTTTTCTCTAATCACAAAGATGATCATGGTGAGAATCTTGATAGCACTTGCTTTCCAACATAGTTGGAAAATCCACCAAATGGATGTTAAGAATGCATTCCTAAAAGGAGATTTGATAGAGGAGGTATATGTGACACAACCTCCTAGTTTTGTTGAAAAAGGAAAGGAACATGTTGTATGTCACCTAAAAAGGCACTATATGGTTTGAAACAGGCTCCATGAACCTGGAATTAAAAAATTGATAAGTACTTTCTTTAGAGGGGTTTTAGAAATCTGATGCTAATCCAAATAAGTACTACTCATTGTGTTGTATGTTGACGATTGCTCATTACTAGGAATGATCAATCACTTATAGATGAAGTGAAAGAAGATATGAAAACTAATTTTGAAATATCTAATCTTGGATTACTTCATAACTTTCTTGGAATTGTAGCATGGCAAGCACCTAGAAAAATATTTCCCTCAAATGAAGTATACTGTAATGTCCCCTTCTAGACACATGGTTAGTCCATCATGGAGTTCCCGTGGGCTAGCAGTTTGGTTAGGGAACTGTGGATTAGTTGGGTCTGGAGGTCCTTGTCAGTGAGGGAGTTATGGTTCGCAGTCAGTGGATCCAGTTGGCACCCTCGTGGTTGGCTCAGTAGGCTCTTGGTCGTTACTATTTTTAGTAAGTTCGGGTACTGTGTCGGTTCGTGAATTTCAGAGTTGGATCAGATGCGTTTTGTCGAGACCTTTCCGGCGAGCTAAAGATCAGTGGATTTCGACACCGTCTTCACACTTATTTTAAAGTCCAAAGATTTATTAATTGATATTAATATGGACTTTATTATATTTTGTGGGAAAAGTGAATTAATGGGAAATAAAGTCTTTTTGCAAGTCGTGACCTTGGGCACCCATTCCTAGGCAAGTAAAAAGTGTTTTTAAATGATAAAACTCCCTCTTGAATTCCAACGCCATCTTGGAGGGGGAATATAAGGTGTATTTGGAGCTCATTTTCTTTTTATGCTATGTTTGATATTTTGCTTGTGAGAGCTCTGCTAGGGTTTCTGGAGTTTGAGATGTTGTATTAGGCTATTGGAGATGAAAACCTCCATTAGTGACGGTATCCCACAGGTGTGAAAGATCACCCAACGGTGCCTTTGACAGTGGATGTAATCGACATTCACAAATGTGCTGAAATGGAGGCATTCGAAGAGTTGCTTGAGTTGAATGTGATATCATTTTATATTATTGTTATTTGCTGATAAGAGAGGACTGTGTAGGCAGTTTTCAGAGCGTTTGAGGTGGTATTCTTGTTGCTGTATACTTTTCCCTTGCTGGCCGTACCATTCCAGCTAGGCCGTACCTCATTGGGAGGTGTTTTCATCAGCTACACTTCACTCTTTCTGCTCTATACTTGGCGTGAGGGCATATCTGATTGGTGAAGCAATAGTGGATGGTGTGTAGGACTGTGTGGTGACTGATTTCTGCTGTTCATGCTTGGCTGGGCCGTACAACCTCACCTGGAGGGTCGTGGGTCTCCTTGGGGACTCATCTTCTTGTTGTGGGTAGTTTGGATACTTCTTATTTGTGGCATTTAAGGCCCTTTGCTCATTGTAAACATTCGCATATCAGAGTATATCAAAATATTTGGAGTTCATAGTGGTTTTTAGCCATATCCATTGCTGGTCCGGCAACAGACAAAAACTGAAGTCCCAAATCTACAAATGGGTATGTTTTGATAATTGTTTATTGGCCTTTATGTTATCTGGGTTGTCAATAGTTTCTTCAGATTCATTGTATATTTTCTGGGTTTCTGTTATATGCAAAATATTGTGTGCTCCGGCACTACATCTGCAGGAAGATTGTAAACCCCCTTCTACATCTTCTGTCTATTTGAAAGAACACAAAAAAATTAATAAAAATCACACATAAAAGATCTTTAAAAATATGCACAGGTACGACACATTACAGTGGTATCAGAGCTAAAGATCTTGCCATCCTGTGAGTTCAGTATTGACATGCAGAAGTAAAAATGAGACATGCGACCTACAGATAGATATCCTTTCAGAAGTACAAGGGCAAGGCAAGTAACACAGGTTCCGCAGTCGGTTATTCCAGAGAATCCAGTACCTATAATAGATCCTTTTGAGCCAGAACCAGAAATAGTGGTAGCAGCTACTGAGGACGATTCTCAGGTATCACGAATGGACCCATTTTCTAGAGAGCTTCCACTAGTTACAGGTCCTACAGGAGAGATGGATGATAGGGAGGAACCGGAGTTTAGTGCTCGTGATATTTTGATCGCACTCAATCGAGAGATGGTAGAGGCACATGCCGAGTTGACACATGCCATCGAACGGATGGGTAATGACTTGGACAATCACCGTGACAGGAACAGGTACAATGGAGGTGACAAGAACAGGTACCATGGAGTGACGGGAACAGATACAACGGAGGTGACCGGAACAGGCACCAAGACGGTGATAGAAACAGACATGATGGAGGAGAAAGGAACAGGAATGATGGGAATGATAGGCATAACGGTGACAGGAACCGGGAAGAACGGAATAATGGGGACAAGAATCATGAGGATAGATGCAGGGATAGAGATGATGATGATGAGGCCTCGGTTAACTATCGTAGGGCTTCACAGCTCACTGCGGGAGATAGACCTGGTATTCCGATATTTGCTCCCAAGAATCAAGTTCCTGAACAAGATCCTACTCAAGTAGAGTTTCAGGAGGAGATTCTGAGGGACTGGAGAGCATCTAGTGAGGGTTTCAGAAATGATATGACATTTGCTGAATATTCTGAAATGAGGATTAGGTGTAGACCTTGGAGGGGAGGTAGATCACAGAACCAAGAACTGTAGAGGAAAGTAAGCAAGATGACACTTCCTTACTTTGATGGATCGGGTAAGACCACCGCGAGAGCTTGGGTCCAGAAATTGGACAGCTGCTTGCAGATTAGTCCCATGCCAGAGGAGGACGCTATTACTTATGCAACTTTACACTTGGAGGGGATTGCTCACAAATGGTGGAGTAACGGGAAGGTCACACTGGGTCACGATCAGGTCACTTCGTATGTGGAGTTTACAGCTAGACTGATCGACAGGTTCGATAAGAAGGACCCAGAGTTACAATTCAAGGAGTTGACTCAGTTGAGACAGACTGGAACAATAGACTCCTACATTGCTGATTTCCAGGATATATTCATTATGGTTCCGGATATTACTGAGCGTAGATTGGTTGTTCTTTTCATTGACGGATTGTCAGATCAACTTCGCGGTTGGGTGAAGGGTTTTGACCCTACTACACTCCAAGAGGCCATGAAGAAGGCCCGGGACATGGAGTCATCAGTTTGGAGGAATAAGTTTCAATCCAAAGGATTTCCGCTAAGGAAAGATAAGGAGAGGGATAGAAGACCATTTCAGAGAGATGCAGGACAGCAGCATAAGAGTTCTTCTAGATTGGACAGCGATCAGCTGAATGACTTGAGGAGGAAGAAGCTCTGTTTTCAGTGTCGGGAGCCTTGGGATCCTAAGCATAAGTGTGCTGCCCAAGGAAAGGCCAAACAGTTAGAGTACTTTTCAGCCAACGAGTCTGTTGATGGGGAGCCCCATACGGATTACAATTCAGAGGCCGAGGGTGCAGAACCAGAGGGCTCAGGGGAAGCATCAGATAGAGAGGATGATCTAGCTCTACCTACAGCACATATCACGAGTATCCAGAAGGAAGGGTTATTCAGAATACGAGGAGTACTGAGCGGGCAGCAATGTATTGCCTTACTTGACATGGGTGCCACTCATAACTTCATAGACGAGGGCTTGGTCGCCAAGAGAGGGCTGAAAACCGAGGAATTTGAGGGCTTTAAGGTGAAGGTTGCAGATGGTTTTGTACTCACCTGCACTAGGAGGATACCCAATCTATCAATCCAGCTGAACAGGTACACTTGCCAATCGGAGTTTTATGTTGTCGGCATGGGTGAGATGGATGTTGTGTTGGGTATGAAGTGGTTGAATGATATTGAGGAGTTCACTCTCAACTTGCAGACGATGGAAATGAAGTTTGAGGTGGATGGAGTTAGACATGTGCTCATAGGCATTTCAGATGGCGGGTTGAGAGTGGTTTCTTTCAAGCGGATGGAGCGATTGATTCGACATGATCAGGTGGAGTGGGCAGCTGAGGTTATGGTGATGCCAACAATAGATCAGCAGAAGCATGCGTATCCTCCTGACATACAGTCTATACTTACTAAACACACCAGAGTGTTTAGTGATATTCCACCAGGTAAACCTCCTGATAGAGGTTTTGAGCATGTGATCGAGTTGGAGGAGGGTGTTAAGCCAGTAATTATGACACCTTATAGGCACACAAAGAGGTATAAGGATGAGATCGAGAAGGCTATCAAAGAGCTTCTCGAGATGGGTCACATCAGGCCTAGTAAGAGTCCGTTTGCATCATCCGTGGTATTGGTAAAGAAGAAGGATGGGACTCTCAGAATGTGTATCGATTACAGGGAACTCAATAAGAAAACAATCAAGAATAGGTACCCGATTCCTAGAATTGATGAGTTGATTGACGAGTTGCACGGGGCTTGTTACTTCTCCAAGATTGATTTGAGATCCGGTTACCATCAGATACAGGTCAGAGATGAGGATGTGGAGAAGACAGCATTCAAGTGTCATTATGGGCACTTTGAGTTCCTGGTCAGGCCATTCGGTTTGACCAATGCACCAGCTACCTTCTAGTCCTGTATGAACAGGGTATTCAGAGAGCAGTTGAGGAGATTTGTGCTGATTTTTTTTGATGATATATTGATTTATTGCAGGACATAGGAAAGGCATTTGAAACACATTGACATTGTTCTGAGTATCTTGGAGAGTGAGTCGTTGTATGCCAAAATGTCAAAGTGTCAGTTTGGGATGACCGAGTTGCTATACTTGGGTCATATCATCAGTGCTGGTAGTGTGAAGGTAGACCTGAAAAAGATTTGGGCAATTGTGGACTGGCCACCGCCAAAAAATCTCTCATATCTTAAGGGATTTCTTGGCCTCTGTGGATATTACCGCCGATTTGTGAAGGGGTTCTCTCAATCAGCGGCTCCCCTTACTGATTTGACTCGTAAGGATGCTTTCAGTTGGTCGGATAAGGCACAGGAGTGCTTTGACAGGTTCAAACAGATCATGAGTACTTGCCCTGTGTTAGCCATCCCGGACTTCAGCAAGCCCTTCGAGCTACAGTGTGATGCCTCGGGTGTAGGCCTTGGTGCGGTAATCATGCAGGATAAATACCCCATTGCATTTGAGAGTAGGAAGTTGAGGGGTGTGGAGAGGAGTTACAACATATATGATAAGGAGATGTTAGCCATCATGCATGCATTGGCTAAGTTCAGACAGTATCTGGTGGGCAGCAAATTTGTGGTTAAGATGGATCACAACAGTTTGAAGCATTTCCTTGGGCAGAAAGATTTGAATGAGAGGCAACAGAAGTGGGTCAGCAAGTTATAGGCCTACGACTTTGACATTGTTTATGTCAAGGGAAAGAAGAATGTTGTTGCCGATGCGTTATCCAGGAGACCTCATCTGTGTGCACTAGGTGCTATAGCTGATGATTGGAGAGAGTTGATTTCAGCAGAATATGCCAAGGATGAGTGGGCTACTGGAGTGGTTGATGGCACCATCAAAGATGACAGGTACACAGTGGTAAATGACTTGATCATTTACAAGGACAGGATCTTCTTGGTGTCGGGTTCACAGATGAAGCAAAAAGTTTTGAGGGCATTTCATGACTTACCTATGGCAGGGCATCCAGGATACTTCAAAACTTACAGATAGGTCAGAGAGAGGTTCACCTGGAAGGACCTCAAGACTGAGGTGATACAGTATGTGAGAGAGTGCCCAATATGTCAGCAGAACAAGCAAGAGCACTGACTTCCCGGAGGTTTATTGCAGCCCCTACCCATTCCTGACAGGAAATGGGATAGCATTTCTATGGACTTCATCACAGGGTTACCAAGAGTCCAAGGCAGGGATTGCATTTATGTGGTGGTGGACAGATTGACAAAGTATGCACACTTCTTTGCTATTCCTACCACTTACACTGCAGCTCAGGTTGCAGAGTTGTTCTTTCGTGAGGTATTTCGACTTCATGGGTTGCCTAGGAGTATTGTCAGCGACAGGGACAGCAAGTTCCTCAGTAATTTTTGGCAGGAGCTCTTCAGGTTGTCAGGGACAGAGTTCACACCCAGTACAAGCTATCACCCCCAGACTGATGGTCAGACAGAGATAGTGAATAAGTGGGTGGAAGGATACCTCTAAAACTATGTTTCAGGGCAGCAAAAGGCATGGGTTAAGTGGCTTCACATGGGAGAGTATTGCTACAATTCCACTTACCACATGTCCATTCAGATGTCACCCTTCATGGCATTATATGGTTATGAGGCACCGAGCTTTGTTGATTTACTGTTTGGTGACAGTAGGGTGCCGAAGGCCAAAGACTTCCTTTAGGAGAGTCAAGCTATCATGAGGGCATTGAAGGAAAACAAACAGAAGGCTCAGAATCAACAGAAGCAATATGCAGATCAGCAGAGAACTGAGCGGTCATTTGAGGTTGGTGACATGGTTTACCTCATGCTGCAGCCTTATAGGCAATCTACTCTTAAGAAGAGTGGAGCGGAGAAGTTGAAGCCACAGTATTATGGACCTTTTAGGGTCTCCAGGAGGATTGGTGAGGTGGCTTATGAGTTGGAATTACCAGCAGGGAGTAGGGTACATAATGTGTTCCATGTTTCCCGCCTCAAAAAGGCACTAGGGCACAATGTGACACCTTCAGTGGAGTTGCCTCCTCTCGATGAAGAGGGGAAGTTGATATTGGTACCCGAGGCAATCATTGACACCAGGGATCGCAATTTGAGGAGGATTATCAGAGAGTGCCTGGTCAAATGGAAAAATCTGCCGATTGAGGATGCTACATGGGAGAACGAGTGGATACTGGAGCATCCTGAGCTGAAATTGCTTGAGACAAGCAATCTTAGGGAGGGCGGACTATAATGTCCCCTTCTAGACACATGGTTAGTCCATCATGGAGTTCTCGTGGGCTAGCAGTTTGGTTAGGGAACTGTGGATTAGTTGGCTCTGGAGGTCCTTGTCAGTGAGGGAGTTATGGTTCGCAGTCAGTGGATCCAGTTGGCACCCTCATGGTTGGCTCAATGGGCTCTTGGTCGTTACTATTTTTAGTAAGTTCGGGTACTGTGTCGATTCGTGAATTTCAGAGTTGGATCAGATGCGTTTTGTTGAGACCTTTCCGGCGATCTAAAGATCAGTGGATTCCGACACCGTCTTCACACTTATTTTAAAGTCCGAAGATTTATTAATTGATATTAATATGGACTTTATTATATTTTGTGGGAAAAGTGAATTAATGGGAAATAAAGTCTTTTTGCAAGTTGTGACCTTGGGTGCCCATCCCTAGGCAAGTAAAAAGTGTTTTTAAATGATAAAACTTCCTCTTGAATTCCAACGCCATCTTGGAGGGGGAATATAAGGTGTATTTGGAGCTCATTTTCTTTTTATGCTATGTTTGATATTTTGCTTGTGAGAGCTTTGCTAGGGTTTTTGGAGTTTGAGATGTTGTATCAGGCTATTGGAGACGAAAACCTCCATTAGTGACGGTATCCCACAGGTGTGAAAGATCACCCAACGGTGCTTTTGACGGTGGATGTAATCGGCATTCACAAATGTGCTGAAATGGGGACATTCGAAGAGTTGCTTGAGCTGAATGTGATATCATTTTATATTATTGTTATTTGCTGATAAGAGAGGACTGTGTAGGCAGTTTTCAGAGCGTTTGAGGTGGTATTCTTGCTGCTGTATACTTTTCCCTTGCTGGCCGTACCATTCTAGCTAGGCCGTACCTCATTGGGAGGTGTTTTCATCAGCTACACTTCACTCTTTCTGCTCTATACTTGGCGTGAGGGCATATATGATTGGTGCAGCAACAGTGTATGGTGTGTAGGACTGTGTGGTGACTGATTTCTGCTGTTCATGCTTGGCTGGGCCATACAACCTCACCTGGAGGGTCGTGGGTCTCCTTGGGGACTCATCTTCTTGTTGTGGGTAGTTTGGATACTTCTTATTTGTGGCATTTAAAGCCCTTTGCTCATTGTAAACATTCGCATATCAGAGTATATCAAAATATTTGGAGTTCATAGTGGTTTTCAGCCATATCCATTGCTAGTCCGGCAACAGACAAAAACTGAAGTCTCAAATCTGCAAATGGGTATGTTTTGATAATTGTTTATTGGCCTTTCTGTTATCTGGGTTGTCAATAGTTTCTTCAGATTCATTGTATATTTTCTAGGTTTCTGTTATATGCAAAATATTGTGTGCTCCGGCACTACATTTGCAGGAAAACTGTAAACCCCCTTCTGCATCTTCTGTCTATCTGAAAGAACACAAAAAAATTAATAAAAATCACACAAAAGATCTTTAAAAATATACAAATAGGTACGGCACATTACATATACCAAAGAAATTCTCACCCAGTTCAAAATGAAAGACTGTAGAGCTTCACCAATGCCAATGGAGATAGGAACTAAGTTGAATGAAGACCTAGATGGTAAAGTAGTTAATGTAACACTACATAGGAGTTTGATTGGGAAATTTGATTTACTTGAGTACTACTCATCTGGACATATCTCATGTAGTTGGAATCTTGTCTTGTTTCATGACTCATCAAAAAAAGAGTCATTGGTTAGTTGCAAAGCAATTTTTGAGACATCTTCAAGGGACATAAAACTTTGGATTGGAATATTCAAAGAATGAAGATTTCAAACTTGTTGGTTTTTTAGATTCAGATTTGGGCAAGTTGGATAGTGAGATACTCTAGGAAATCAACCTTTGGTTACTGCTTCAATCTTGGATCTGCCATTGTTTCATGGAGTTGTAAGAAACAACCTAATGTTGCATTGTCATCCACTGAAGTAGAGTACAAGGCAGTTGTTTTAGCAACATGTGAAGCAATATGGCTTAGAAAACTTCTTGAGGGTATTCGTCACCCACAACTTGATCCCACAATTATGTATTGTGATAGTCAAAGTGTATTGAAGATGTCCAAGAATCTAGTGTTCCATGCTCACACAAAGCGTATTTAAGTACATCATCACTTCATTCATGAGCATGTCCTCAATAAAAAAAATTGAGCTAGTTTATACACCAACCAATGAGTAGCTTGTAGGTGTCCTCACCAAATGTTTGAGCAGAGATAAGTTTGTATGCTTTCAAGAAGGTATTGGTGTTAAATGTTCTTCGTTTGAACATGGGTAGCTAATAAGCCTATTTGTTGTAGGCAGCTCCCATCATCTAGTTGCTCTATGTGATGGAATAAAGTTCATGGGGGAGTGTTGGAAATATAAACTCTATTTAATCACACTCCTTAAGCATTTGTTATATAGAGACGTAGCTGTCTTGTGGAGACATGCTTGTCCATATATTTTTCCTAGTTAAAGGATCTTTAGATCCCTAAATTATATATTGAGAAAATCTATTTAAAGCTCTCCAATTTCAACAATTAGATAGTTTCTTGGTCATTCTTGGATGGGCCTGGTTTGTCATTCTTGGTCATTCTGGGATGTGAACGGTTTTTTATTATAATTGAGTTATGAGGCATAACACTCTCTCTAATATTTTTGGGATTTTCCTGTTGGTTTCTATGGAACACCTAGAAACCTAGGACCTTCCCATGACTCATGCTAGGATGCTCGCTACACAAGCTACCAATCCTTTGGGGTTTAGGTTGTGGCTTGTTGTTATTGATATTCCAACATTTCCTACATTCAATGGTTATCCACCAATGTTTCGAAAAAATAATTGTGCCAAAAATCCTTCCCAACTGTAAAGGCTAATAAATTCAATCCATGGGCAATTTTCTTTGTGATTGTGAGATTAATGACATAGGTCCATAATCAAACAAATATTGAATGCCACAAGCACAAAAAAGAACACACATATGTGTGTTAGTGCCAAGAGAAGGAAAAAATATCATAAATGAAATCACAAATAGGAGATGTGATGCAGACATTCCTCTTACCCTGCAATTTAAACTCCAAAGATACCTTGTCACAACTAGAAACTATATCAACCTCAGTAGAAGATAGAGTTGAAGAATCAAGGCAAACTCACACGAAGAGGAAATACAACAATCTTAGATCTGATAGATAAAGAATCAATCACAGCATAATGGAGAATAATAAGAAATTAGCTTATACACAACACTCTAAATGATACATAACCTCCTTTTATCTTTGTCCTTCAAGCTCGATTTTGCAATTTGTACTAAGGAATTAGAAAGGATCACAAGTTGAAATGTTACTCAAGTAAATAATAAACATGCAGCATAAGATCATCCTTCATGCCGCAATAGATCATATCCGTTTATAACAGAAAAAATGAATATTTACAAAACTATAACTCTACCCCCCATTTTAACCATCATGCATTGCTATTTACAACCATAAAAGAGCAGCAGTAAAAGAAGTCTGATTTGACTTTCTAAATCTAAAAATAGGTGATTAAATGACACCTATTTCCCTATCCCACAAAGACTGAGCAGTTACAAACAACTGCTAAAATTAGTAAAAATAGTTTCCCTCCTATTTCTAACACTAAGCCAACACTATGGGAAGAGCTCCTCAATCAGCTCCTAATCCATGGTGAACGGTTTACACCATTCTCCTCTTCTTTTCAAAATTTTGAACCTCCTGGTTCAAAGCTAGTTTATTTAAAAATAATCTTCAACAAAACTAAAATGCCAAGAAACTCAAGAACTCAACTACTACTAGTTTTTTTCCTCTTGGTGATGCAGGATCGCATTTACTGCAAAATGCTATTGCATCAAACATCCAAGTAAGAATTTGTGAGCATAGTGCCCACAAATTTGGGCTAGATGAACCAAGCCATGACATGCCCTTCCACCAGGTTAGATACCTCTGAAAATTTTCACATTTTTTTCTTCCTCTACTTCTAGTCTCTTGTTGGATCAAAAATTGTCCTCATCTACTAATTTGTTGTCTTTCTCTTTTCCTAGCTTCTTGTGGGCTTAGACCCACTTCCAATGGTCCTCGTCCACTAAAAGCCATTATGGATCTTCTCATCAATTGTCCAACCTTCCATTGCACCTGCACATAAACCATTAAAAATAGAAATCAAGTTAAGGGAATAAAAAATTCCCTTAGGTGCTTCCTCTAGCTCCTCTGCACAACAAATGTATACCTCTACTCCTTTCTTCAATGATTCTCATTTCTTCTCCATGAAAGAGATTGTCTGCTTCTCTTATTTTATCAATTATGGGATTTTCAAGACATCCCTATAGCTGCTCCTTGTCTGTTGTGTTCTCTAAAAGACTAAAACCAATAAGACTTCATCACATATGGGGCTCCCAAAGATCTCCATCTCTACTGCAGTTTCATCTCTAATGTGGATTGATTCCACTACTACAACATCTTGGGCCAACTCTTGTGATAGGCTGCATTCTTCTTCATTTCAGTCTTCAAACTCTACTCTCCCATTATAATCCTCAATATTTTCCCCTTCTTCTGGGTAAGACAGCTCAACATTTTCATCCCACTCATCCTCTTCAGTGTCGTCGCAATCAACCTCTTCATCTTCATCCCATTCATATATCCCCTTTCTCAAACTCTTTGCAAATCACATGTAAGAGCCTTCCATCCACTAATAAATCTGCCAACTCATCAAGGGAGTCAATCTTTCCCTGTTTTAGTAGTTCTATTCCTTGGCTAATCCTAGGCTGTATGGCTTTCTTCTCTTAAAACAATTCTTGCTCACAAGGTGAGTATTTATTCTAACCATTATTTTCCACCTTTTCACAACCCTTCAATGCCTTTGCTAAAGTGTTTTTTTTTTTGCATTTTTATATTCCATACCTCATAATGCTCCAATATCCACAGTTGCTCCTCCGACTCAAACTCTAATTTTGTAGCTTTCTTTTCTGGTCTTTTGTTTGCGTCTGCTTCTGCCTCTGCCTCTGTCTTATTTCTTCTTCCAACGTGGTTATCCTCTTAGTCACACCAAGACACAACTCCATCTTTGCATCTACAGCCATAGCCACAGCTGCCCTCTAGGAACTATTCAGAACTCTTCTCACGAATTCTCTACTCCCAACGTCTTAGGATGCTCTGATACCAAGCTGATGCGGACATTCCTCTGAGCTTGCAAGTTAAACTCCAAAGATACCTTGTTCCTAGAAATTTATACTCAAAACTAGAAACTGTATCAAACTCAATAGAAGATAGAGTTGAAGAATCAAGGCAAACTCATACCAAGAGGAAATACAACAAATGACTTATCTTAGATCTGACAAGTAAAGAATCAATCACAGCATGAGGGAGAATAATAAGAAATCAGCTTATCCACAGCACTGTAAATGATACATAATCTCCTTTTATCTCTGTCCTTCAAGCTCAAATCTGCAATCTGTACTAAGTAATTAGAAAGGAACACAGCTAGCTGAAATGTTACAGAAGTAAATAATAAACATGCAGCATAAGATAATCCTTCATGCAGCAATAGATCATATCAGTTTATAACAGAAAAAAATGAATATTTACAAACTGTGACTCTACCCCCCAGTTTTTACCATCATGCGTTGCTATTTACAGCCATAAAAGGCCAGCAAGTAAAAGAAGTTTAATTTGACTTTCTAAATCTAAAAATAGGCAACTAAATGACACCTATTTCCCTATCCCACAAAGACTGAGCAGTTACAAACAACTGCCAAAATTAGTAAAAACAATTTCCCCCTATTTCTAACACTAAGCCAACACTAAGGGAAGAGGTCCTCAGTCAGCTCCTAATTCAGTGATGAACTGTTTATTTCAAGATGTGAATATATAAAATGGATGATAATGTTGGAGGCATAGACATCTATTTATATACCTATGGTATGCCACAATCAACAGTAACTCAAAAGGGACCTGACAAGATGGGTTTTAAACTCTTAAACATCGATATCTATGCAATGAATAATAAATATAGAACCTAAAATATTGAGATCTCACAACAAATTTTCAAGAAGCGGCTAAAGATCAATCAGAAACTTTGATTGGAAATATGTAACAACCTGCTCTACAAAGCATCATTCTCATTTTTTATAATCACCTTGCTACATTGACAAAGATGTTCGATATAGAATTTTAATTTCTTGTGGTTATATTCTGATATTTACCTAAAGTGGTAAATAATTTGTACTACTTGGATTTCTCTTCTGAAATAAATGTACTTCTCTTTCGCGAGAGCTTTATGAGAATACTTGTAGTTTTCTGATTTGTTCTACAAAATATCAGTTCAACATCAGACCAAAACTTTTCTAGTATTAGATGAAGATGAAAATTGATATTTTTAACTCAAGAATAAAACACCCAACATCCAAACAAAATTTTCTAGGAGATATTCTTTTCTCTTCGTTTAGCATGTGGCTCCCTTCCAAACCCATTCTGTCTTAGAGAGACTCATTTTTCAGTTAGATTTGTAAGATATAGGAGCTAAGGTGCAACTTGTTGATGCTATTATTAAACCAATTAGTTATTTATGTTTCTAAAATTTGAGAATTAGTCTCAGTTAATTTGACCAGGCTCACACAGAGAGCCTGCCAAAAATAATGGTTAAAAAAGTCACACAGTTCCCAAGAATATTTTTAAAGTAAAGTACGGAACACGTTCCTTCTGAAGATTGTATTCCATATTTCTTATTATCTACAGAGACTACAGTATATGGCGGATATAGAGTCTGTGAGGCACTAACACCCTTACTTGTCTCATTGTTCTTCTAAAAATGTAACATGCTTAACTAGAGAAAACCATTGCTATAAACATTGTCAATATTTGGGGAGTTCTGTTCTTCAATCTATAGGCATCTATTCATATCTTTGAAGACTCCTTGGAGTCTTCTTCCTTCCCATGAGAAATTAGGGAGGCCATTTGATGCAGGAGCATCTCGGGGTAGTGCAATCTTGTATGACCCAAAAAGAATTAGGTGATTTTCGGCACATGTAGGTGGAATGAAGTGAGTCAGGCTGCATTGAGCACAAATAAAGGATTTTGAGGATGCCATAATGACGAAGGCAGGGTAGATTTAAGCAATGGCAGACTGTGTAAAGGGAGCTAGGGATGGAAGTTGTTTCATAAAAGTTTTACTATTGCTGCAGAATATGTTCCGTAGCAGCCTATTATGCTACAGAACCTGTTGCATGGAAACAACACTGTTGTTGTTGGAGTTGTTTCTTAGTGGCCTTGCAGCCCCACAGAAGCTGTTATGTAGCAACAACATAGTTGCTGCAGAAGGTTGTTTTGCAACAGTCACAGTTACCACTTTCAGCATCACAATAGTTTCAACTGTAAGAAGTGGATGAAGGTGAAGATTCATAATGTGGAAGCGAAGAGTCATCATATGGAAGCAAAGAATCAGCCCAAATGCAACAGAGCAAGTGACTAAATATTGAAAAACCAATCTTAAAATTGGCTTTCAAGAGAGAGAAAAGAGGGGACTCTTGGAGAGATAGAAGGCTCTTTTAGAGTGGTATAGCTCCTTTGGGAAAAAGAGAGTGGCTGTAGGAAATCTGCCTTAATGCATTTGGTAGCCAATTGTAGCAAGTTTCCATATCTCCTTGTAGCAAGTTCCGTAGCTGCTCATAGCATGATCTATAGCTGCCTGTAGTGATTTTTGGTTTACAACAATAAAACATCAGCCTATAGTGTTTGTTCTACAACAACAATGCTTGCCTGTAGCATCTTTAGCTTTGTTGTAGTTAACAAAAAAGACTGAATTTATTGGATGTATTCTGTGTTGATTGGATCTATGATTGAAACTGGAACATGGATGCAAGGATAGGATGTCATTAATTTGACCCTAGCTTTGTCTGCATCACCAATTGTTGTAACATTTAGTGAAGTTATCAGGGGTTTCATGGATAAAACATACCAAACTACTTAGTGTCAGGCTGGCTTTTTATTCTGAGCATTTTCTTTAGGTTGTAAAAAATACCATTATTCTCTCTAGATATCTTTGCTGACATTTATTGCATGGGCTATGCTGCTATGGAACCCCATAGCATAGATTAGAGTTAGATCTTATCAGCCAAGAATTAAAGCAAAACTCTGCAGTGATACATTCTAGCATATTTTCTAATTGTGTTCACTCAACTTGAGACAAATGAGCACTTCATTTTTCCATGACCTATTTATTATAAGATTATAGATTGTCATTATTCTTAATTTGGGGATCATCTAGCTCATTCCCTTTAGTATGATGGTTGAATCTGTTCAACTTCGGATATTAGTGTTGGTGTAACGTCTATGAAGCCCAATCCACTATCTGCCGATTCCTAACACCTTCTATTTGTAACGTCCTCTTTCTAGATTCTCTGATATTCCTTCTTTGGGGGTTTAAACTATTATGAATTCTTTTTGGAGGTGAAGCGTATAGAATGTATAAGCTGCTGTAAGAGGTTTGGACGGTTGTAGATATATTGTAACAGTGCTTTTATTCTGTGTTTAATAATATACAGAGTGATCCCCTGCTTCAAGTGGATGTAGCCATTAAGGTGAACCACGTTAGAAAAACGAGTGTTGTTCTTTGCCTCTGTGTGTTTTGATTTATTGTTTGTATTTAGTTGTTTTTATCTTCTGTTTTATTCCTCAACAATTGGTACCAGAGCTCAATGATGGAGCTGTTAGGAAATCTGTGACAAATTTCCAGAAAAATGGAGGTAGCAGATAAATGGAAGATCGAAAAGTTTTCGGGACAGAACTTCGATTTGTGGAAGCTTCAGATTCATGCTTTGCTGATTCAGAAGGATCTTGCTATTACACTACAAGGGAAGTCTAAGAAGCCGGAGAAGATGTCCGATGATAACTGGAATGTCTTGGACCAAAAAGCAGCTGCAACTATCATTCTTTCGCTGTCCAGCAATGTTCTCTTCAACATTGCCATGGAGATAACAACTAAACAAATTTGGGATAAGTTGTGTGATATGTACAAAAGAGCTTCAACAACAAATCGAGTTTTCTTGTTGAAGAAATTGGTAAACTGGAAGATGAAAGAAGGTAACAGTATCTCCAATCATTTAAATGAATTTAATGTTGTTATCAGTCAATTACTTTCTGTGGATGTCAACTTTGAAGAAGAAATGAGAGCCATGTTGCTTTTGTGCTCTCTTCCCGATAGCTAGGATAGCGTGATAATGACCATCAACAATTCGGTATTCAGAAAAAGTAGATCCCAAGCAGGGGAGGATAAGACAAAAGAATCCATGTTGAGGTATGATGATGTTGCTACACTTCTCAATGAAGATATGAGAAGAGGGCAAAACAAAACAACCGGAGACACCTTGACTGCTGTTAGTAGGGGAAGGCCTCAAGCTAAAAGCAAAAATAATAATAGAACAAGGTCCAAGTCTGCAAGAAGATCGAAGTCCAAGGGCAAAAATGGTGAGTGTTGGTTTTGTGGCAAACTGGGTCACACAAAAAAACATTGTTGGTCATACAAAAAGGCACAAGAAAAAGTAAAGGACAGCGAAGCCAACACAACATATGACAAAGAAGAAGGCGTTTTGGTTTTATCAACAAGTGATACTTCTGCGGATTCGTGAGTGTTGGATTCCAGTGCCTCTTTCCATGCTACTCTATGCCGATAGGTTTTCATAAACTATCAAGAAGGTCAGTTTGGTAGAGTTTTTCTTGGTGATAACAAAGCATGTGAAATAATAGGCAAAGGTGACGTAATGTTACAACAAAAAAATGGAAACAAATGGATTTTGAGGGATGTAAGACATATTCCCATGCTGAAAAAAAATCTGATATCCCTAAGTCAGCTGTATGTTCAAGGGTATAATATCAATTTCTCATTAGATTCTTGGAAGGTAACCAAGGGAGCCTTGGTGATTGCAAAAGGAAACAAATCAGGCAATCTATATATGTTAGAGAATAAGGTTGAAGTGGGAGCTGCAATGGCGGTTGTGGACAGCAGTTCCGAACTTTGGCATAAAAGGCTCGGACACATGAGCAAAAGAGGACTTGAAGTTATATTAAGGAGGGATCAACTTCCTAGTTTGAAGTCTGTTGATTTGGAGTTATGTGAGCATTGTCTCCATGGAAAACAAAGGTGAATCAGCTTCTTGAAGACTGGTCATGACAAGTGGACAACACCTTTGGAGCTTGTGCACTCCGATGTATTTGGACCTACGGAGGTAACCTCTTTTGGACAAGCTAATTACTTTGTCTCCTTTATTGATGATTGTACTCGTAAAGTGTGGGTCTACATGATGAATAGAAAATCAAAAGATTTTTCTAAGTTTAAAATTTTCAAAGCCATGGTTGAAAATCAAACTGGGCATAAAATCATATGTTTACAAACCGATAATGGGGGAGAGTTTTGTTCTTTGGAATTTGATAGCTTTTGTGAAGATAATGGCATTAGACGGATCAAAATAGTTCCTTTCACTCCTCAAGAAAACGGTACAGCCGAGAGGATGAATAGAACAATTTTAGAGAGGGCTCGATGTATGTTGTCTAATGCAGATCTAAGCAAGGAATTTTGGGCAGAGGCGGTTAACACAACAGTATATTTAATTAACAAAAGCCCCTCGTCCAGATTGGATTTTGATATCCCCAAAGAGAAATGGTTGGGCAAACGGATTTCTTATTCTCATCTACGTGTTTTTTGGTTGTGAAGCATTCGCTCATGTCCCCAAGGAAAAGTGAACGAAGTTGGATTCTAAGTCTAAGCGATGCATAGTTGTTGGTTATGGTGAAGAACAATATGGTTTTCGCTTGTGGGATCCTGTTGACAAGCAACTTGTTCGCAGTAGGGATGTTGTGTTTAATGAGAAAGTTTTCCCAACTCTGCAAAAACAGGGGACATCATCAAAAGAATATATACAGGTTGATATGTTTGAAAATACAAATAATGTGCAAGATGCACGGGAGAATCAATGTTTCACAACCTATACAAAAGTCCTACAGACTTTGGAAACTTCTTTGCAAATTCCTCTAAACTCTATGCAGCCTGTTGGAGACTCCAAATAGCCTAGTTTGGCTGGCAAGTCAGCTGCAGGTTTTAACAGGGGAGACCGAAGTCCAACGCACTCCAGTCAAAAGTCATCACTGCCTTCCTCAGCTAGAAGCTCCACGTAGGTCAAAACCACTTCAACGCTGCCCTTTTCATTTGAAAATACTTCGTAGTCTTTGAACACCCCCTCACTGCCAGAGGTAAATGCCATGCAGCCTCTGACAAGATCATTTACACATTTGAATTCTCCTCAGCTATTCAATCATCCAACGCAACTATCTCAAAGTTCATCGCATCTTTTTGAAGATGTATCAAATCATTTGGAAAAGAACATAGACCTATTTAGAAGTTCAACGCAGCTTCAATCGTAGCCTGTAGAAGGTTTAACACATCATTTGCAAGTTAATATATAGCCCGCATTGGATACTAGCAATGTGCCAAGTCTGGCACCTGAAAATCTAAGAAATTTGCGTAATGAGGAACAGGCCAGTTTACTAGAACAGAGTAACTTTAGGGAGCAAGCACCTCAATTGAGGAGGTCTACCAGGCAGAAAAAGCTTCCAGCGAAGTTTGATGATTATGAGTTATTGCTCTCTGATCAGGCAGAGCCAACTAGTTTTCGGGATGCTTGCAATGACAATAAGTGTGACAAATGGATGGAGGCTATGCAAGAAGAAATGCCTCTTTGCAGGCCAATGATACTTGGGATTTGGTGAAGCTCCTACCTAATCAGAAACCATTAAAGAATAAGTGGGTGTATCAGTTGAAAGAGGAAGATGGAGGCAAACATTGCTACCGGGCCAGATTGGCAATGAAAAGTTTGGATTAGAAAAAGGGGATTGATTTCAACTAAATCTTCTCACTGGTCATCAACATGACCACAATTCGCACAGTCTTGGGTATGGTAGCTGTGTGGGATCTTGAGCTTGAACAACTCGATGTCAAGATTGCATTTCTACATGGAGATGTTGAAGAAGATTTGTATATGGTTGAAGGCTTTACAAAATAGGGGCAAGAGAAGTTATATTGCAAGTTGAAGCGCAGTTTATATGGGCTCAAGCAAGCCCCAAGGCAATGGTATCGCAAGTTTGATAGCTTCATGGCTAAGCATCAATTTATTCGCTACAAATCTGATCCATGCCTTTACTTCAAGTGGCTTGCAAATGGTGAGTTTGTCATACTTTTACTTTATGTTGATGACATGTTGGTAACTGGTAGCACCATGAGGGTTGTTAGGGAATTGAAGCAACATTTAGCCCAACGGTTTGCTATGAAAGATTTAGGTACAACCAAAAGGATTCTTGGCATGACAATATTCAGAGACAGACAGAAGAAAGAAATTAGATTGTCTCAAGAGAAGTATATTTCCAAAATCTTGGACAGGTTCAACATGAAGAATGCCAAACCTGTTAGTACTCCATTAGCTGATCACTTTCGTTTGTCATCAACCATGTGTCCTAAAACTCAAGAAGATCAAGAACGCATGAAGGGTGTTCCTTATTCATCTGCATTGGCAGTCTCATGTACGCCATGGTTTGTACTTGTTCGGCTATTGCCCATGCAGTGGGAGTTGTGAGCAGATTTATGAGCAATCCGGGTAAACCTCATTGGCAGGCAATACAGTGGATATTAAGGTACCTGAAAGGTACTTCAGATCATGTTTTGTGTTTTGGAGGATAGGATACTCAGCCGTGAGGGTATGTTGACTCCGATATGGCTAGTGACTTGGACAAATGGTGGTCTACAACAGGTTATGTGTTTACATTTGCCGGGGCTGCAATTAGTTGGGTTTCACATTTGCAACAGGTGGTTGCACTCTCTTCAACTGAGGCTGAATACATTGCTCTCACCGAAGGAGCAAAGGAGATGATATGGTTACAGTGGTTATTGGGAGAATTGTGGTGTAAGCAATCTATTTTCACTTTGTTTTGTGATAGCAACAACGCTATTCGCTTGGCAAAGAACTCCGCTTTTCATAATCGAACCAAGCATATAGAGTTGGGATATCATTTTATTCGGCATGTACTTGAAGAGGGTAAGTTGTAGGTAAAGAAGATTGACACGAAAGTGAATATGGTGGATGCTTTGACGAAGATTGTTCCAAGGGAGAAGTTCGAGTTCTGTAGGACTTCTTTAGGCATTGTCCAGTTGTGACAATAACCCTGAAGTGGGGGATAACTCTGCGCAGATCTCTTGCAGCCATGATTGGACTTCAAGTGGGAGATTGTTGGTGTAACATCTATGAAGCCCAATCCACTATTTGCCGATTCCTGACGCCTTTTGTTTGTAACATCCTTTGTTCAGATTCTCTGATATTCCTTCATTAGGGGTTTAAACTATTATAAGTTCTTTTTGGAGGTGAAGCATATAGAATGTATAAGCTGCTGTAAGAGGTTTGGATGGTTGTAGATATAATGTAACAGTGCTTTTATTCTGTGTTTAATAATATACAGAGTGATCCCCTACGTCAAGTGGATGTAGCCATTAAGGTGAACCACATTAAAAAACTGGTGTTGTTCTTTGCCTCTTTGTGTTTTGATTTATTGTTTGTATTTAGTTGTTTTTATCTGTTGTTTTATTCCTCAACAATTAGGGACAATCTGTTTCAGGTGGCACCTTGTAAAAACAATGCACGTCACTCAATACTTGCCCTACTGCCTACTCTTATACTGCTATAACATGGTAGGATGAAGCCTTGATTGATTGTAGGGTTGTTCTAGATCTATGAAGTTTTGTGTATGTTCTAGATCCACCAAACAGCACGGATGTTTTTTTCTTTCTTTCTTTCTTTTTATAACAACAAAACGGAGGGTTGCCTTAGCCTTCTTGACACACTAGATGAAGTGAAGTCCACAATTTCTTCAATGATAGTATTTCTCAAGCTAGACAGATTCCACATAAGCCTTGGAGATTTGCCTTAGTGAGTCCACATTATATATACACTATGCACCCTAAATTTGGTTCCCATCATTGACTATTCTGCTCCAACGAGTTTAAGCTTGGCCTTGAATGGAGGAAGAGCTATTGGCACTAACTCTTCCTCTTATTCTGATTATATAGAATCTACGACTTCCTTTGATAATTTGCCTTGGGTTACTGCTAAACTTCGTTGTTCTCTTGCATTTGTGCATTATTCGTTTATGTATTTTTTTGGGTGGGCGGCTGGGTGGTTGGGGTTTAACAGGTACTAGATAGGCCTTATGAAACCCCTTTGATATTGTTACACACTTTTATTGGCCACTTCTGGTCATCCATGGATATTATATAATTCCCATCTTTCTTCCTTATCTTTTAAGGAGGTTAATTCTCTTTTTGAGTTCTAAATAAATTTTCTTTTCTCTCCATGTAGAAGCCAACTAACAATTATCATAGTTTGAGTCTAGCCTGCGGAAGAGCATTACACTGATGTATGATTCTTTCATAACTCTATCTTTAACCTAAAACTGTTTTGTCCTTTTCCTCATGCCACTCACATGATTAGTCATTTTATCTTGTGCCTGTATTTGAAGAGAACTCTCTACTTGAGAAATTTTTAATGACCAAATTTCTACTCAAGAAAGATTTAATACCAAGTGGCAAGATCTTTGTCTCATAATATTACTTATATATATTCCAAGCTTACTTGTAAGTGGTTGCACGAAGAACTAACTTGAGCTGTAAATCTCAGGTTTAGGCACATGGATGACAGCTTTTGTATACAATGCGTCAAATGTTACCCTTGATTCTAGCTTCTTTTGATCTCCACTACCAACTGGAATACTCCATATATCTCCCTTAATCAACACGATCTTCATTTTAAGTTCTAATCACAATTGTTGAACCATTAAAAATCTTAATGATTGTTGTACTTAATCAACATATATGGTCCATATAACATGCAGTCTGTAGATAATTAATGAGATTTATGCAACATAGACAAACAGATCTATCAGAAACCTTTAAAAACTAAGAATTCCAGTAGTAAAAATTTTCTTTAACTCCTTGTAAAATCCTTATTTTTATCAAAGTATCCTTTAGAGAAATTAATTACCTAAAAAATTTCTTTGAATTTTCAATAACTATATCACTGAGTAAAGCCAGGATTGAAATCTTCTCCAGTTTGTTGAGGCTGCGTTTGTATTATTAGCTAGCACTTGTAAATAATTTGTTGTTAAACCAGGGTATTTGTTTTGCAGAGGTTCTATATTACCTCCTCCCGAGAGCTGACCCGATTAGATCAAATCACGAAAGCACCAGTCATTCACCATTTCTCAGAGTCCATTGCAGGTTTTGTTATGATTCGATGTTTTAAGAAGGAGGCAGGCTTTTCACAAGTGAATGTTGATCGCGTAAACTCTAACCTACGAATGGATTTTCACAACAATGCATCAAATGAATGGCTTGGATATCGCTTGGAGATGATTGGAACCACTGTTCTATGTGCATCTGCCTTGCTTCTGGTTTGTCTACCAAGTAACATCATCAAACCAGGTATTGCTAAATCATTGTGATGATATTGTCCTCTTTTGTGAAACGTACCTACTGAAATCTCTGTTATAATCAGAGCAGTTTCTAAGCTTGTATATATGTTATATCTCTTCTTTTGCTATTCATGATCAATTGGGTATTGCCTAGTTCTTGTCAGCTTTATATACTAGTGCCTTTTCGCCATCTAATCCTTTTACCTTAATTAATTAAGTATTATGGTTTTTAAATTTTTTGTACAAGGATCCTTTTTATATACTACCATACTTTTCCATCTTAGCACTTAGTTTTTCATGAGGTGCACTTTTACAGTTTTTGCATCTAGTCCTACCATGGAACGTCTGTTTGGGTTGGTTCCTTTGAACTAATAATTTATAAACTACTTTACCCTACTATGTTGGAGACTGAAGTTATGATACTTAAATTCTAGTCCCTAACATTTTATTTTTCAACCTAATAAGCTGCATCAAGCATTTGGGTCTCTACCATTACTTTTCATTACCTAACTGTGACAATAATTTCAATCAATGGTGATGATTGTGTTAATTTGTGTGAAATGCAGAACTTGTCGGATTATCTCTGTCATATGGCTTGTCTCTCAATGCAATGCTATTTTGGTCAGTTTGGCTTTCTTGTTTGGTTGAAAATAAGATGGTTTCTGTTGAAAGGATTAGACAATTTTCAACTATTCCATCAGAGGCAGAATGGATAGTTCCAGATAGTACACCATCTCCTGATTGGCCCCAGGAAGGGAATGTTGAGTTGAGGGAGTTGCAGGTATGCTGTAGAAGATATAATATTCTATGATGCACTATCTTTTAGCTTGAACAAGACACATTGCATTTAGACTCCAAAGAAAAGAATAATATAAGCGAAAAATAACACGGATGATGCAATTGTATGAAAAGGGCTAATATCTTCCTATTGTGATAGGTTCGTTATCGTCCAAATACTCCCCTAGTTCTGAAAGGCATCAGTCTGAAAATCAGAGGAGGAGAAAAGATTGGTGTTGTAGGCCGAACTGGAAGTGGGAAATCGACTCTCATTCAAGCTATGTTTCGGCTTGTTGAACCTGCTGCAGGAAAAATAATTGTTGATCAAGTGGACATAACCAAGTTGGGCCTTCACGATGTTCGATCTCGATTTGGAATCATACCACAAGAGCCTGTTCTTTTCGAGGGTACAGTAAGAAGCAACATTGACCCCCTTGGACAATACTCCGATGATCAGATCTGGCAGGTAATGCTATTCGTACCTTCATCCTTTTTTCTTGTTTACCCTCCTGAAACAATCTGGAAGGTGATGCTATTCAAACTTTCCTCCCTTTTCTTGTTTATCCTCTTGAAACAAGTATGCTAGGGACCTTCTCACGGTTAAAATTATGCCCATTTCGCAGCAAATAACATGATACAATTCCTATATCACAATTCAGTATAATTAGGGTATTTCCAACTCAATTGCACAAAAACATTCCTCTTAAATACGGCAGGGTAGCTATTCATACAGTTTGCTTCAAAATATGGTCTAGACTCCAATTTTCAATTTATATAGCTGCTTGATTGTGTATTATAAACTGGTCGATAACAGGGTGACATATTTGGTGCTTACAGAGCCTTGAAAGATGCCAGCTTGCCAATGTAGTCGCTACCAAAAATGGGAAGCTCGACTCCTTGGGTATGTTGCAACTGAAATTCAAGATATAAGCGAATCAAACACTATAAATGTTGACTGTATCGTAGCTTCTGGATGTGATTTCAGGGGCTTTTTAAAGGCTAACATTTTGGCCATTGTTTTGAAGTGGTTGACAATGGAGACAATTGGAGTATGGGACAAAGGCAGCTTCTTTGTCTGGGAAGAGTTATGTTGAAACACAGTCGAATCCTATTCCTGGATGAAGCAACAGCATCAGTGGATGCACAAACGGATGCTGTGATCCAAAAGATCATACGCGAAGATTTCACTTCTTGTACCATAATCAGCATTGCCCACAGAATACCCACAGTCATGGACTGTGACAAAGTTTTGGTTGTGGATGCGGGTAAGGAATCATTACTAAATTCCTCCACTTCTCCATTAAGATCAATTTTTTTTTAGTGCTAAGTAATTGACCATGCAATGCATTGAAACAGGAATTGCTAAGGAATTTGACAAACCATCCAAGCTACTACAACAGACATCTTTATTTGGAGCACTGGTCCAGGAATATGCTACTCGGTCAAGCGATGTGTGAATCCCAGAAAATCAACTATTCCTCTGCTGGTTTTCTTCCATAGAGGAGAAAATGAGACTCTTAGATTTTGATAGCAGCTCACCTGCTTGATTCATATTCTGCAACTCCTCCTTTAGGTTCTTTCTGCAAGTTCTCATTTGTAAAACGTGAGTGTGGATACAACTATGTTCAATCAACTTTATTTTATTTTGGGTCTACACCTGTAGACAACTCTTCAGGGACAAATCAATTATAATTTACACCCAGGCTTTGGCAAGTTTTCCAATTTAATCTATGCTTTTTCCCATGTGGGGATGGCATTAATTGCTATTGGGAAGTCAAAGAGCTTCCTATAAAAAACCATATTTTTTTTAGGGGAGAGGGACCAGTGGTTGTGCGGGCTGACTTTGCAATCATGTAGCAGTAACATGGAATATGGTAGGAACTAGGATCTCCTTTTTTAAGAAATGTGATATGGACTCTTATCTATCTACAACTAAGGTTTGGAGGTGTGACTCATCACACAAGTGAGAAGTGTCCTTAAAATAATTTTTTAAAGGTTTGACCAAAACTTGATCAAAGAATCCCTAGTAGTTGAACAAAAATATTATTTGTTGTTAGAACATCATATTTTTATTTAAAATATAGCTTATATGCATCTTAAATGATCTCAATACTTTTTGGTAACCACGAATCTTGTTATCTCTAACCTTTATCTCAAGCACAAATGGCATAATAGTTGAACACAAAATACTATTTATTGTTTCAAAAACAACACGTTCTTATTTGAAATACAACTTATATTCAATTGTAAATGATCGTTTATGACAAAATGCAAAGTGTTTATACTTACCTTTTACCTTTGTCATAAAACAAACATATAATATGAAGTATTGCAATGCATGTACATTACCACCCTAATAGTTGTACACATAAGAATAGTTCAAATAACAACAATACTTGTTTAGATGAACACCTTAATTTATAAATGAAACACTTATATTGGATAGTTATGATGTTTTATATAAAACAAAAAAAATATTTATTACACTTGTTAATGAATGTATTTGTGATTTTTCTATATGACATTTATAGGATCTCATGTGTTCATGTAAGGGTCCATCTTGACAAACATTTGGTCATTCGTTGATTTACATGTGAAATAATTATTGACAATATAGTATAAATATGTTGCAAGATTAAATCCTATAACCACAAGTACCATATCAACAATAGGACCCCACTCAACTACTAGCGTATCTTCCCTATATTTTCTTTGTTTGGATCTTTCTTGAAATATTTATAGCCCATGGAATTAGATGTATTTTAAGAACTTGTTTTCAAATTAAAAATAATAAGATTACTATGACAAGTCTTGTTGAGAAAATTATGCACCCCTAACTTTTAGTGGTCATATGGAGGGGGCATGTGGAATCTTCTCTCTACGTAGAAATTGTAGCTAGATTTTAGGAGGGTTTTTTCTTTTAAAATTGAATTTACAATCTCATGGAAATATATATAAGAGACGGGGATTTTTATTACTCCTTCACATTTTTTTGTTCATTTTGAGGGAATAATTTAATATAATTACATATCAATAAAATTGAGAACTTTTGTATAAAGTTGGGCTCATTCTCTCATACCATTACTCGTCCCTATTTACGTATTTCGCGAGGCCTATAATTTTTTTAATCTTGAGGTTCAATGTGCTTATGTTGTAACATGTTTGCAAGACCCTTTCAGTAGATAATTTATATGTGTGGGTGCATGCATGGGACTAGTGATGAAGGATGTCTATGATCATGTCTATGCTGATTCTTACCATATATTAATCATATGATTGTTATTATGTACATGAGTTGATGTTTGTGGTTACGGGCCATGCTTGACTATTGTGATGCCTTTTTAAGTGTTGTACATGTTGATTTACAAAAAGTGATTTTTTGGGTTATAAAAATGAATAAATTTAATTTTTGGGATATAGAGTTCGTTTTTGGTCAAAATAACTATTCCAAGTTGCCTAACATCGCTTACAATGGTTCGTGTACTCCTCAAAACATGACTCAGGTGCAAACATGGATGAGTCAACTTTGACACAGCACATGAACCCTCTCCTTACTGTGGGCGACCTCAAAGTCACTCCTGCTCTCATGGTAGAAGTCGATCAAGTGGAGGCATAACCCAGGGGCAGTTATGTTGTCGTGGGATCATAACGTCAGGGGGAGCGGTCAGCTAGTTTCGGGGCCTATTGTTTATTGTTGTTTGTTCTATGACCGTGTTGGTGGAGATAACCCTATGACCCGAAGGGTCACTGGCCGTTGATCTCCTGTTAGGATTTCTTGTGTTCCAATGCCTATATGGATGTCGATTGTATTCGTTGATGTTTCTTAGGCATTCTAGATAGTTTTCGTGTTCTTGTATTGTTTGGATGATCGTAAGGGTTTGTTCTTGTTCTTGAATTGCTTGTTGTGTCAACCGTGGTCTAGGATGTATTTTGTCTATCTCCTTGAGGATAGACCTAACCCACTCGCCTCTAACTCTTGGGCACATCAAATGCTTTAAAGAAGAATTAGTTAACTAGGGTTGACCTAAGGTTTGCCTAGTTTGACTTGTGAATTGTGAATTGTACCTCGTGGTGGTATTGAGGGTTTGACCTTGTGTTTTGGAATATTCCTCGTGATCGAATCGAGGGCTTTGAGTTTTCTAATGTTTGAATGTTTTTTGTGTTTTTGATGTATGCAACTAATTTATGAATGCAATATGATTTTTGGTTCCTTTTCTCAAATGTAAAGTGATCTAGTTGATCTAGAAATTGAAATATGTGTGCAATTTACTATGATTTTTCCTAATGCAAGCTATAAGTTATGTTTTTGTATTTTCAAAAGCGATTTTTGGTTTAATCTAAGAATACTTGGAATGAAATTAATCTAGAATTGCAATTTAACTACTCAAAGTAAAGCTAATCTAATCAACTTGAAATAAACCTATCAAGGAAATTGCAACAACAAGATTACTATTCCCAAGAGCAAAGATGATTTAATTAACTATTGAAAGCATAAAGAACATGTATCCTCTTTGGTGCATGACCTTGGCGTATCCTCAGAAATCCTTTGTTTAGCAACCTTTCCTTTCCTCTGTAGCAGTGGGGTACTCCTCTTGGCGATAGGGATTGAATGGCTATTGATTCGAAGTGAGACATGAAAGCTATGATTGAAGCACTTGGGATTGAGAATTAGTGAGCATAACAATGCTAAATAAAGCTTTTTGAAAAGCTTGGGCAATACAACTAAAAGAAAAAGGCACCTACGTCCAACAAAAAGCATAAGAATGCTAAGTGGGGAGAAAAACAAAGATAATGAATGGTTGAAATAATGAATTACCTCTCAAGGGAAAGTTTCGAAGCTTTGCAAAAATTAAAGAAAGAAATGAAGAAAGAGGCTCAACGGCCTGTGAAGAAGCTTGAAAAAGCTTGTGAAGATGAGAAGAGCATTCTCCAACTTGAGAAATAATGAAGAGGGGAGGGGTATTTATAGCTTGGAATGACACAAGAGGGGGAAATTGATTAAAGAGTTAACATGATTGATTGAGGAGTGAACTGGGTTTGATTGGGAGTGAACAAGCTTTGATAGCCTTTCATAGAAGAAGAAATGGAATTAGTATGGAATTGATTGAGAGAAGAGTAGAATTGATTTGTGAGTTAGAAACGAGTGATTGGGAGTCTTGAATCAGTCAAGAAAAGTTGGTGATCATTTAGGGAAGGTGACTCACGCAATCAGGGCTCAATTTGGAGCAAATTTGGGTCAAAATGGAGCTAATTTTGGGCCCAAAATGAAGAGGAACTTGGGCATGAAAACATGACAGGATTCCCCAATTCACTAGTAGGGTTGTCCCCCCAAGATCACCCAGGGAGATCCTAGGTAAAAGGGAGGTGACCCTAGAAAGGAAGACTTTTGGGTGAAAACTAAGGATCAAAGAATGACCTTGGGAGGCTAAAAATGACACCTAGCTCCTGAAACTAGCCAAACTAACACAAACAGGTGGATCCCCTAGTTCACCAGTAGGATCCCCCACAGAGGATCCTAAAAATAAAGGGGGTGACCCAAAAAGAAGGGGTTCTGGGTGAGAACTAAGTGGTGGAGAATGATCCTAGGAGGCTAGAGATGCCATTTGGCTTTTGAAAATTGTGTATAGGTAAAATCGAGATTGATAATAAAGATTAAAATAATGATAAACAACAACACTCAATCCTATAACCTTCAAAAGATCGATCTAAATGATAACCAAATCAATGAATAATGTTAATTAAGAACAATGAAGCTATCACCTAGATTGTATTGATCTCATGGTTCTTTGTGGATTGTTCAATATATTGTGTACCCATGGTTGCAACAAGCGGACGTAGATGAATGATAATATGATCAAAGTGCTCAATGTGCTCAACGATACAATGAATGCCCAATGCGCTATATGGATGCCTGAGAATAAATGATCGAAGAGGAGTTTTAATGAAGTGAAGGGGGTATATATAGGTTTCAAGGTAAGATCGATCAACGGTTGAAATAAATCAATGAAATCAATGATCAAGATGAGTTGAGAAGACATGATGAATGTGCACACAACATATGTCATGTTTAAAGAATATTTTAAAGTTGTTTTATTGAGTTAACTGCTTGCTAGGATAAAGATAGGATTTGATTTCATAAATTTAGAATGTTTTTTCTAATTTATGAGTTGATGATAAAAATAATAAGATTAAAGCCAATTAGCTCAACTTTAGATTTGCTTTTTGAAGTTCTAAAAATAAGACTGAATTGTGCACATAGAAGAAAAATATATTTTTAGAGGATTTGGAAGATAATTGAAAATTAAATAAATTTATTTAATGAATTGTGCATGTTTGAAGAATAGATAAGATTAAATATAGAGAATAAATTAAACAAATAAATTGATTTAATATATTTTGCATGATGGAGGAAGAGATGAGATATAAATAAAATATTAATTTTATTAATTTTTAGAAGATAAAGTCAACTTAAATAAATTTCAATAATTTATTTAAAATTAGAGGAATAATTGATTAATTAAATAATTAACATTATTTAATTGTGGATAAGAGGAATTTTGAGTGATGAATTTATAATGTGGATTTGAGGAATTTAAAAGGGATAATGATTTAATTAAATAATTAAAATTATTTAATTTGGAAGAATAAAGGGGATTTTATTGAAATTAATTAAATAAATAGGAATTTATTCAATTAATGTTGAAATCGGGTGATTTAGAGGATATTGATGAAATTAATTAAATAATTAAGTTATTTAATTAATGTTGGATGCAAATGATTTAGATGAATCTGATGTATGCAAGACAAATAATGCAATGGGTCATTTTTAGGTGTCTACATTTTGCCCCTCTTTGAGATAGTGTTGCAAAGTAACATTATTTCAAAGAAATTTAAAACATAGTGTTTGATTGGAATGGAAGAAGATTGATTTAGAAGAAATTGGATAGAAGAAAATGATTGGATTAAAGATGGTGATGCCCTAGTCACTCAAAGCGAGGGTGATGCCCTAGTCACTCAAAGCGAGGGTGATAAGGAAAGATAATGGTAAGTTAATAAATGATGAATGATGATGATGATGATGATTCCAAGACAAACAAGGCATTGCTCCTATCAAGTTGTAAACCAATGATTAATTGATGATGATTGATTGATTGATGATAATGTGTGGTTTCAGGAACGAAACATGTCATATAAGATGTCTGGTCTATTGGAATAAGGATAGACAACTGAGAGGGGGGGTGAATCAGTTGTCACCAAAACTTTTACATTTGCTACAATTAATTATTTTCTACTATCTTTTAGCAGATCAATATAATAACTATGAAAGCATGAATCAATAACATGTGGGCAGAAATGTAAATTACACAATTGACACCAAGAATTTTTAACGTGGAAACCCAATTAAGGGAAAAACCACGGTGGGAGTTAACCCACAAAGATTATACCCTGTTAAAAGTATTACAAAAGGGGAATGCACATGCATTTGGCCTCACTGCCTAGAGCTCACTGTTCAAAAGAAGGCTCACTGCCTATAGAAAGAAGATTACAACGAATTTGAACTGATAATTAGTATCTACTAATGCAAGGATTCAGTTCCAGTTAAGCATAGAATACTGACTTGATACACTTCATCCTTACTTTGCCTTGTTTACTATTATGCTAACATCTGAACCTTAGATCTCTGCCCTTTTCGCACTTATTCCATAGTCGCATCACACACACACCTAAATCACTTAACTTCATCGACTATATATATCCGCATCATGATATTCAATCACTTGTCAGTCAACTTCGAGAACACTTAGAACTTTGTTGAAGACTCTGCTCTGTCAGCTAAATCCATGCATAACTTGTAACGCGAACCAAAACTTGCATTCACAAATCATCAATCATGTCGGCCACTATCACTAATCATCACAAATTGTCTAATTAACAACTTCTATTTATCTGGATCAAAGATTAATTACAAGGTCAGCCTGTTCTTCTGTTGTCTGCACTGTCAAACTGTAACCCCATACTCAGATGTAAATAACCTTTGAATCCTTTATTTCCAGAGGTTAAAATTTTGGATTTAGATTTCCCTGACTATCCTTATGACTCCTTCGGATCCACAGCACACTCTAATTTACCAGCAGAGAGATCCGGACCAAGATACCAGACCCTGTCACATGCTCTGTTTCTAACTACTTAGATAAATTCTAATTTTGACTTCTGGTATGAGCAAATTATGTTATGCGGATGTGTGGAATAGTCTTAGTTGCCATCAATGACAACACCTGATATGCAAAGCAGTGTCTCTTGCCAACAATCTCCCCCTTTAGCATTGATGGCAACACTTAGTGAAAAATGACTAAGTGTTACACATATACTCCCCCTTACTCTATATTCTTATGCTTCTCCATTGATTTCAGAGCTCCCCCTTTGCTCGATTCCTCATTTTAACTGTTCTTCACTCCCCCTTTGACATCAATGGCAAAGGATGGGGTCCGCAGGCCAAAATTCTCAAAAAAATATGTATATAGTGCTGCATATGTGCACCCAATCATTAAGTTATATTTACATGAACTTGAGTATATCTCCAAAAATGTTCTTCAGGAGGACCAACTTTGTATCCCAACTCTTCTTCATACTATTCAAAATTGAAATGTGACCATTTAACAAGAATGCTTGTGCTTTAGCCTTCCGGAGGTCAATGGGATCATTGTTTGTATAGCAGTTTGGGTTTCTGATACAACGTTGAACATTGCTTCTATCTTAGGGGAAACCAATCCTCAGAGCTCACCCATTCTTGCTTCAATGTTCTCCTTTTCTCTTGTTACTTTCTTTATTTCTTTTATCAGGCTGATTGCTTAACACTCCTTGCTTGCCACTGATATTGTCAACGGATCAAAAGCTTGGGACATACTTGACAATTTATGTTTGGCGTCCTTTATTTTATCTTCTATATCCTCTAAGACTTTAGGAGTAGATAAACAAAACTTATATATCCTGCCTCCTTCTAAAAGAGCATTTTGAACACTCTTTATACTATTATCTAGCACCAATCTGTCTATCCCAATCATGCCTTTAAGTGCATCAAATCTTTTGCTATTAAATTCATTCTGAACTTTAACTTCTGCAGATTTTTCAAAGGACTCAAAGTGAGTACTTATAGAATTTACAAGGCTTTTCAGATGTCCAGAGGGAGAGTCAGAAGGATTCTTCTTGAGGGTTGGCATTATCTTCTCCAATACTCCAGTTGCAAGACTTAATAGCTCACTTTCCTCTAAGTGGGATTTCAATATCTTTTCACTTGCTTTGGCTTGTGTGAAGGATGTTATCTTCATCATTTGGACCGGAGAGAGAATATCCAAGTTGATTGGTCCTTGAATCAATTCTAGTTCATCAAACTCTAGCATCTCTTTACTTAGAAAACTTTTCATTGCATTTGCAGTGTCTCTTGCTACCATTTCTGGACCACTTTCCTTTTCTTGAGTTTTCACACTATCTGGGCTATCAACATTTGCACCATCTTCTTCTGCTTTATCTTCCTTACCTTTGACTTCTTTTTCTACTTCACCTTTCTCTATGTTATCTGCATCCAGATTCTTCCCTTTGACTTCACTATTTGTAATCTGTTACTGAGGATCTTGTGTAGCAGCAGTAAGCTCAACATTATCTTCTTTTCTAGATTAATCAGGAGAAGTTGGAGTATGTCCTGCATCATCAGTTTGATCCACCATTTCTGTATCTTGTTTGTTTATTTGTTCCTCTTCCAGAACATAGGAGTCATCAACCTTGGTTTGCTGCTCATTAATTTTCATATTTTCAATATCCAAGATTGATGAATCAATCCCAACATCAGTCTCATCCTCAACAAATGGAAGATTGAGTCTCTTCAATGCACTTAGAAGTATTTCCTTAGTTTATTTAACTATTTGGTCCAATTCTCCAAGCATCAGTTTGTTCATTCTCTTCTTGCTCCTGAATTCATCCTTCACTTCTTTGAATATCATATTCATTTGAACTTGAGTGATCTGAGGGCATAGTTTTATCAATACATGTTCTCTGAGCTCCATATCCTTGCTTTTTACATTTTCTTTCCTCTCAACTCCAAAATGTTTGCAAGACTTGGAGGGAGCTCAGAAGTTATTTCAATCAAGGCCTTATTATAGATATTCAGATATCTAACTGTTGCTTCCTCTAACACCCTCTTATCTGTGTCACTGTATTCATCATAAAATTCAATCATGGGTTTCAAATTTCCATTCACAATGATTGATTTTATTACATCTTGTATAGAGATTGTGGGCTTCTCAACATAAGAATCTGTCTTCTGTCTTTTGTTTGTCTTTTTTCTTTCGGAGGGTTTCTCCTTAGTCACTCTGGCAACTTTTGTTACAGAGGCTTTCAAATCCTTTACCTCAGCATCAGAATCTGTTCTTTCTTCATCAACTTTTGTGCTTTTATAGGTTCTTGTGGCCTTTTTTTGACTCTTTTCCTTCTTTTCTGAATGATTTGCCTTCCAGTATCTTAGGATTGGCAGGTTTTGGAGGAATAGGGGCAGTAATAGAGCTTCTAGTAGTCCTTGATGTGGAGGAGGATCCTACCAGAGCACTTCCTTGTTTCTTATCCTACTTCTCCTTCTCAGCCTTTTCAGTTCTTTCCTTGAATTGCCTCACAGATTCCTTTGTGAGACCTAGATTCTCGACCAACTACTCAACTTCTTTTCTTACTTTTCTTTTGGTTTCAGGTTTTCTGAGCTCAGTATGCAGTTTTAAACTTAGCTCCTCATATCTCCCAAATCTTTCAACTGTTGTGTCTTTTGGCTTGCTTAGAAAATGTTGAGCATACATATTCAATTCAAGATTTTTCCATCTACTTCATACCCCTGGGCATGATCCAAATAGTTCTGGATTCCACTGCTTCCATTAAGCACTGATCAATGTCAACCATAAAACATATTTCATTCTTGTACTTCTCAACAATTGTTGTACTGATTCTTTCCCTTGAATGCATCATACTCTGAAAGTTCTTGAAGTATCCCCAGATTGTAGTTTTCTGTGCTTTAGACTCACTAATGTTGCGTAGGTGATCTTTGATCTGAATGGCAACTAGCTCATCATTAGTCCAGTACACACCCTTTACTCCAGGTACTTCATTCATATAGTAGAAAAACAAGCATAGAACCAATGTACCATATTTGAAAATGTTTTTCTTATCTTTCTTAATTTTGTTCAAGTTCTCAATCAGCTGGTTCAATAACAACTCACATAGGTCATAATCTACATTCTCCTTTAACATTTGATATGCTGCATTTATAGCAGTTCTAGAGATAGAGTTTTCCCTACTAGAGTGGTAAACCTTGTACCCAATCACCATGGAGGCAAATTTAACATTCGGTTCTATAATATCGTTGATGGTCATTGCCCTTTTGTCAAACTTGGCACCGGTAGCATTAGTCACTGTCTAGTTTTTCATGGCTTTCAGCATGGGTAATCCACTAGTTCAATTTAACCCAATTACAATTCTAATAACATCCTTGGTAATCTTGAATGGTTTTAAAAACCATATGAATTTATCATGCATCTGACTCAAAACATACCAGAGCCATTCATCTTCATCAAATGTTGGAAACCCCATAATCTGAAGAAAATGTTTATCATACAGTGCCTTATATTCGGGTTTAAGATCGTGATTTTCATCCATTAGTTGACTCTTAAACAAATCTATAAACCTTGAGTCTCCAAATTCATCTATGCTTGCATGAAGATAAATCCTAATATCTTCATTATGCAACACACCATATGGAACACTTGAAAAAGCACCTAATGGGTTGACTTCTATTGATTTGTGAGGATGCTTTTTAAATTTGGGTCGAGGCCTTTCAGTAATGTCAACAACCAAAGGTGTAGCCATTGCAGAAATTACAAGTTCAAAGCTTCATAGATAAATACATCTTTTCATGAAATTGGGGTTGACAGATAAATTCGTTGATTGTACTTCAATTCTTTGTAATCTTAGCTCAGACACTATTCTTCTTGCTTTCTTTGAGTGCAAAAGTGATTCAAATGAGGAGTGAAAATCTTTTTATGCTCTGCAAAACCTAATTTTCCTTTGTAATAAATGTGTTTCCCTAACTTCATCCGGTTACTCCGTTTCTTGACAGTTCTTCATGAATCGCTCCGCAAGTTTTCATATCAACATCTTTTCTTCCAAAAAGCCTACCAAAATTTCTAAAACAATTTAAAATATCCTCTTTTATTGTGTCAGATTTAGGCACCCACTTACTAGCTGGGGGAATTTGATTTTCAATGCAGCGCCCCGTGAGCTAGAGCTCCAAATTCAATTTCCAGAGGAATTATCAGCACCGGATTTCAGTGCGGACTCATTACTATTGTTCTTAATTGTTTCCTTGACCCAAGTCTTGTTCATTTCATTTTGTATCTCATTCACATCAATTTTTGTTTTGCCTTTGTCTTGTCTCTGCTCATCCAGTTTTCTGTTTACCAGACCTCTTCTTTCATTATTCCTACTTCTGTAGAATCTTTCCATATGACAAGATCTATTGCAATTAAAGAAAACGACATTTCTTTGCTTGTAAACTTGATTTTCTTTTGATGTGCACTGATTTTCCATGTGTCCATATCCATTTCAAGTGAAGCAGTAACCATTGAAAGAGTTGCCATTTTCTCTAGAGTTATTATTTATCAAACTTCTGCATTCATTTGATCTATGACCATACCTCTTACACTTGAAGCATTGACCGGAGAAGGATGGACCATTTTGATTTACTCTGCTTCTGCACTGAGTAGCTCTATGACCAAATTTATTGCAATTAAAATAATTTCCATTGAATGATGGATATCTTTGAGCATTAGGCTGTCTTACCGGAGGCCTTCTAGGTCTGTTTTTCCCATTCCTTGGTTGAAAATTTCTTTGTCTGGATTCGGAGCTTTCACCTTTCTCATATCCAAGACCATGTTTGTCATCAACCTTTTTCTGTCCTTCAAGCAGTGCTTGAAGTTTAGCCGAGATTATCTTGAACTTCTTCTTGTATTCATTTGCAACTTCTAGGTCATGTCTGAGAATGACAATTTGCCTTCCAAGTTCTCTCTCATTGTCTCTACTTTCTTGTAGATTAGACTCTAAGAGGCTAGCTATTCTGTCTAATCTGCAACATTCTTCATTTCTTTCTTTTAGATTTTGATTAATGTCTTCTTCAATTTTCTTTCTATCTTCAATTTCTTTGGTTAACCTCATCACCCCAGATTTCATCTCATGTTTTAGGACAACTTCTTTGGCTAACTTCTCACATTCCTTTGTCTTCTCTTTCAGAGCCTCATCCTTGTTGTTGGTTTCATAATGATTTCCTAGTTGAAGAGGTTGTTCCTTCCTCTTTTCATTGGATTTGCTCAATTTCTCTTTTAGAATCTCAATGAAGTCTTCAACATTTTTAAGGTTCTCTTGCAGCTCTTGGACTTTTGCTCTGGACTGCTCAAGATCTTCTAGAGCGAGATTAAGTTGCCCTTGGAGGTTATATTCATCTATTTTACTACCTTCCCAGATCTTCCTCAAGCTGTTAAAATTTTTCAAAGGAACCTTGCTCTGATACCAATTGTTGGAATAACGACAGACAACTGAGAGGGGGGGTGAATCAGTTGTCACCAAAATTTTTACACTTGTTGCACTTAATTCTTTTCTACTATCTTTTAGCAGATCAATATAATAACCATGAAAGCATGAATCAATAACATATGAGCAGAAATGCAAATTACACAATTGAAACCAAGAATTTTTAATGTGGAAACCTGGTTAAGGGAAAAACCATGGTGGGGGTTAACCCACAAAGATTATACTATGTTAAAAGTATTACAAAAGGGGAATGCACATGCATTCAGACTCACTACCTAGAGCTCACTGCTCAAAAGAAGGCTCACTATGTTGATAACTGAGAGGGGGGTGAATCAGTTATCCTAATTATTCCTGCTTTGTGAACTTTCTTATCAATCAATGCAGCATTAATTCAAACATGCAAACATAACCATGAAATGAAAATACACATGACACAATATTTTGACGTGGAAACCCTGTTAAGGGAGAAAACTACGGGGTGATTAACCCAAGATTGTATTCTCTATTAGAAGAATGGAAATACAAAATGGCACTTGCCAATTAGGGCTCACTGCCCGAGCACACTGCTCACAAGAGGCACACTGCCTACAAGAGACACACTGTCTACAATTTATAAAGAGTGTAATACAATACTTAAACTGCTTAAGGAGCATCTACATATGCTAGAGTTCAGTTCTGGTTAGGCTCAGTACACTGATCTGCTGCACTTCATCTTTCTTCTTCTTTTGCACTGCTCTTCTTTCACATACCGGACCTTTCTTACTGCTTTCACTCTACTCTACTGCTTTTCTTTGCACTTCCTCAACAACAACAACACCTCTCACAACTAAATCCATCTTGTATATATATCCACAAAAGTGATTTCATCACCTTTCTAGTCGGCATCCGGAATAGTCAATCTTTTCCACAAACTCTGATCTGTCTGCTGAATCCTTGCATACCAAATAATGCGGATCAAGAATATACTTGTAGAAGTCATCAATCATGTCGACCAATCATAACTTATGCCTTAATAACCTTTACCATCATCAGTAACACGTCCAGAATGATGTCTGATGTTCTGCCAGTCAGTTCTTCCTCTGTCCACACTGTCAATCAGTAACCCGATACTCAAGTATTCATATCTTTTTCTTTATCTACCACCGGAGGCTAAATCCTTGGAATCTATCAGTCAAGGTAGTCCTCTTGACTTCCCCAAATTTGCACTTCACCAAGATACTTCCTCTGAGAGATCTGGACCTGACTGTCAGACCTCACCACATGCTCTATTCTTGCTTACCGGACCACAACATTCTTCACTCTGACTTCCGGTAGAGACACACCATGTCTTGCGGATGTGTGGGATGAATTTTGTTGCCATCAATGACAACAATCATGAATCCATATGGTGTCTCTTGCCAACACACTACCTACAGAAGGCACACTGCCTCTAGAAAGAAGATTACAATGAATTTGAACTGATAATTAGCATCTACCAATGCAAGGATTCAATTCTGATTAAGCACAGAATACTGACTTGATACACTTCATCCTTACTTTGCCTTGTTTACTGTTCTACTAACATCTGAACCTTAGATCTCTGCCCTTTTCACACTTATTCCATAGTCGCATCACACACACACCTAAATCATTTAACTTCATCAGCTATATATATCTGCATCATGATATTCAGTCACTTGTCAGTCGGCTTCGAGAACACTTAGAACTTTGTTGAAGACTTTTCTCTGTCAGCTAAATCCATGCATAACTTGTAACGTGGACCAAAACTTGCTTTCACAAATCATCAATCATGTTAGCCACTATCACTAATCATCACAAATTATCCATCTGTCAACTTCCATTTATCCAAATCAAAGATTAATTACAAGGTCAGCCTGTTCTTCTGCTGTCTGCACTGTCAAACTGTAAACCCATACTCAGATGCAAATAACTTTTGAATCCTTTATTTTCAAAGGTTAAAATTATGGATTTAGATTGCCATGACTATCCTTATGACTCCTTCAGATCTACAACACACTTTGAATTACCACCGGAGAGATCCGGACCAAGATACCGGACCCTGTCACATGCTCTGTTTCTAACTACCCAGACTTAGATAAATTCTGATTTTGACTTCCGGTATGAGCAAATTATGTTATGCGGATGTGTGGAATATTCTTAGTTGCCATCAATGACAACACCTGACATGTGAAGCAGTGTCTCTTGCTAACATGGTCTGGTTTCAACAATGCAACATATTGTATAAGACAATTGATAAGATTTATTGATAATGTCTGGTTTCAGGAAATGAAACATGTTGTATAAGATGCTTGGTCTGGTTTCGACAATGCAACATCCTATATAAGACAATTGATTGACGATGATTGATTGATTTGGTTTACAACAAGATTAGGATCAAGACCAAAGGATGTGATTGGATAATTTGGCTAGATTGATAAGCTAGATTCATAAAAAAAAGATGAGGAATATTGATAAGATGAATGATGATGATGATGATGATGATGATGATGATGCCCCCTCGAGAGGAAAATTGGGTTCAAAGAACACAAGTGTGCTCTCGAAATGAAAAGTCATAGATGAAGATGAAAAGTTAAATGAAAGATGGAAGATAAATGAACTAAGAATAGAACGATTGATATCATAGAATAGAGAAATGATGATTGATTGATCTTCATGAAAGCTATAGATTTATATTAGGATGTATGGATAGGTGGATGGATAGGATGAGGTGTTTTAAAGATGTTTAGGTGAAATGATGATATCTTATGTACCTGATTACTAGATACTTCCTTCATATTTTAGACTGCCTACATACCCATATCCATAGGATCAAGGTACCTTAAGATTGAGATGAGATGATATGTAGTTCTAGAAGTGTGATGAGATGGGCTGATATTGCAATGGTTACACAAATATTTATAAAGAGAAATCCTTATTTTTATATAGCAATGGATTTTATGTACCAGGGTATAGAAGACCAAGGTGACAATGTATCCAATGCATATGACGTTGACTCTGCAAACAAACGGTTTGAACTTATATCTACTAGACATAATAGAACCTTGTTGGATATGTGAATGAACCATAGTCTTTAACATATAGTAAACTTAACACATAAATGCAAAAGAATATTAATATGTAAGATGCTAGGTTGTAAGACACACACAAGATAGATATTAGCCATAGTAGGATAGTAAGGTCATCCCACAAACACAGCATACAAAAGCAATGACTATGCCTCAATCCATATTGCATCACAACATACCAAGATATAGATAAATCAAGGTAACTTTGAATAAGTATTAGAAAGGAACAAAAGATGAACCAAAAAGAAAATTGATTGACTGAAAAAGTTTACACACAACCAACATATTCTCTTGCCAAAGAGGTTGTTCAGGGTAGATAGATAGATGAAGCCTTATTTTAGGAAAGATATATCTGTTAAAGTTTGTTGGTCTGATCTAGGATAGATGGATTAATGTAGCAGATGTGGCAAGCGGATATGAGGGACAACATATGGCTTCATGAGTAGTTATTTTGTTTTGGGTTTGAATAAGTACTTGAGCTTTCAAAGGATGCATAGTTCATTTTCTGCTTGAGTTAGTCAAGTTGGGGTGATAGGATGGATTGATTTTGATTGTTTGGATGGTTTTGATTTTTGAATGTTTTGGGATGTTTTCAGATTTTGAAGTTTTATGATGTTTTTGGATTTTGAAATGTTTTGGGATGACATTGGATAACATTTTGGATAGCCTAATTGCTAGATACCCATGACAAGAGACAACCAAGTCTGATGCAAGGAGAAAGATGGGATTAGATAAGTGAACAAAGGATGGGTGATAGAAAATGGGATGGAAGACTCATGATAGAAGGATGAATAAAACAATAGGCAATAGTGGATGGAATGGATGAGGTGCTTAGGCTGTGATCACCAAGACTATGTTGCATAGGAATAACATGCCCCATTCTAGGTACACTACTTTAGGATTTTACATGACAAAGCTTATGACAATAGGATTGATTGGATTGGGTGGAAATGATGAGGTATATCAAGAGATGTCTCTAGCATGTTTCAACATTTTCCCTTATCTCCATCAAGATCAAAAGGAGGAAAGGAGGATGGATTGGATCAAGGGGATAATTATGCAGATATAATGGACAAAAAAGATATAATAGGAAGGATAGATAGAAGGAATGATAAGATGGGTAAATGAGACAACATGCCCCCAAGTGTAAGGTACATAGACAATCAACCTACACATGACACTTGTTTGCCAGGTTTTCATCATGGTACTTATCCAAGGCATTTGTTTGCCACGTTTCCACCATTGGACGAAGGGATTTCTCTTACTATTTTGATTTTTTTTTACTTTTTTGGATGGGATGGAGGATGAGGACTCAAGCATCTATTTCCAATAGCAAGGTAGTATGTTAGCACTTTAATGCGTGTTTGCACATGGACTATATTAGGTAGCATTATGTGCACAGATGTTAGTAGTTGTGGGAAGATGGAAATAGAAAGGATGGTGGGTTATGATATGGATGATGGATGGAGATGGAAAGATAAATGGATGATGGAGCAAAAGCATGGACCATAGAGATATGATGGGGGAAATATGGAGGATAATAGATATAAGATGAGGGGATGGAGGTATCTAGAAATGTTGTGGAATGGAAAGGAACCAAGACCAACGGTTGCACACATCATGATAGATTTGGAAGCCTTTGACTAGGATGGGGAGTGGGAAGTAATGGGAATCGGATAAGGGATTTGGGAATCGTTGATTTAGGGATTTAGGAACCCAAATGGACTTAGGATTTGCAAGATTTTTTAATGGGGAATGAGATTTTTGGAATTGGGTGATAGATTGAGATGTGGATGCTTCTTTTAGGGTAATAGCTTGTTGCTTGGGGACCCACACCATTTTCATTTTTGCTTTGAGGTGTGTGGGTGTATGCAGCTTTTGAGATGGATTTGGCTTTAATTTTGTGTATTGATGCCCTACGACATGATATTCTTGAGAATTTTGCAGATATTCTTCTATATATGTGGAAGCATCCAAATTTTTATTTTTGAATCTCATGGGGTTTGGGATAGCTTCATATGTGTCTGATGTGTGCATTCATTGGCCATGATTAGGAATGAGAGGGGATATAAGGGGATGGGATCTGTGGATGGAGGGATGAGTGTACTAATGGATGAAGGGATTAGGGGATGGAAGGATGGGAATATTAAGAGTTGGAAGGAGTGGATGGAGGGAGATGTATGGTCACATGATTTTGCAAATGGTATGATGATGGAGGAGGGATGGTGACATATGAGTGAGAGGTACGATAAGGTGCACCAGGATATGGAGTGGAAGAAGTAGCTAGAGGAGGAGTGGAGGTGGTACCAACATATTTGGATTGTTTTTCTTGGGATGGAAAACCAAGACCATATGCTTGAGGATGGACCGCAACATGGATCGGCTCTAAGATACCTTGTTCACAAAGGCCTAAACCTTTTCCTTGATAGTTCATATTTTGGAACATATGGTATGATGATTTAGATCTACAACTCATTATTTCTTTATATTTCCTGTTCCAAAAGACTTTGATAAAACATTATGGCATAAATATATATTATTATAATTATATTTGTCTTTTGGATGGATTATACACATGTTTAGTATTCATTTCCTTTTGATGCAATCTCTTAGCTTATTTACTTGAATTACATTTTCAAAGTGCATATCTCATGAATTTGTGGTATAAGTGGTGTATGTTTACATAAGGATTACATCAATGAGACTCTCAGTGGTCTCCAGATCCCTCTAGAGCCCTTTTTCTTGAGAAGAGCCTAAACATCAGATGACTCCAGATGCTGTAACCTTCCAATAGAGCCATCCTCCCCTTGAGTCAATGACTAGTACAAGTCAATCCTAGGGCTCCTTAAAAGGTCCAGCAATGCAAACATGACCCACGCCTCAATTAAAGTAGTTGTTATGATCCTAGTTTCCACGTCACTTCATTTCAGTGACTAACTAAAATAGTTGTTAATTGGCATCAGTTTCAACTGAAGTCACTGCCACCAAGCATTGCATCATTCTAGGAAATCACTCAGTCAGCCAACAACCAAGTCGATACAAATTTATGATCTTCAGTAACCCACAGTGGAATCATTAATGTAATAAATAAGCAACTAGCTTTAATCCCAATTCGTTGTAGTTAGGTTTGTTGATAGTTATTTCCTTTCAATAAAGTTTGACTATATAAATAGGAGCAAGTCATCTCTTTAGTTTAGTTCCAGTTTTTGATAGCAAGTTGTTAGTCATATTGTATTTCCAACTCGAGGAAAACTCCTCATTTTTAGTTCTATACCTATGTCCATTTCTGGACTTTGATTTAATGAAAATGAAGTGGAAATTCTTTTGAAAGATAGTTCAAGTTCAAGAGGATCGTCTCTAGCTGGGAAAGTAGGGCTCGCTTCCCCAAACTAGAGGAGATCTCTCAGTATTTTATTTTCATGCAATTATGTTTTGTCTTTCTGTTTAGTAATATCATCTGTGCATGTTGATCTTGTGATGTGTCCTTTCTTTTCTATATAATTGTTTAGCTAATTATAACTTGCAGGTTTGTTTTATAAATTCTGAAAATACCAAAAATAGGATTGTTATTTCAACAACACTGTTATATTCAGAGTATCTCATTGTTGTGGTTTAACAATGGATGCAATTAATTTGAAGTTTTGTTTCAGCACTTAAGATAGTTTCCCTCCAACAATTTAACTAGTTTCTTTTCAAGCAAAGTGTGTTTATTTTTCCAGCAATTAGAATAGTTTCCTTTCAAGAAAATGTGTTTATTTTTCCAGCAATCAGAATAGTTTCTTTCAAAGTATGTGTGTTTCCCTTTAAGCAAATAGGTAGTTTCCATTCCTTGCATGTGTGTTTATTTTTGCAAGTTGAGTAAACGGGACTTTGTCCACACACCACCGATTTGGATTCCACTCCAAATACCCCCACACTAAGAGTCTTATCGCAGATCGCTCCAAACACCTCCGGATTGATAATTAAATGATGATGAATTAACAAACACTACTATGACCTCATCATTTTTGGCACCGTTGCCGGGGATATAATCTACAAATCATTGTAGGTTCAGGTATTGATAAGACTTCTTGAACGAGCTCATTCCAGATCCATTAGTTTTATAAGTAGGCCTTGGGACACCTTAGGTCGATTCATTAGACAAGCCACAACTAGCACATCTCTGGAACTTAATCATCTAAGTGATCAGGGATCTCTTATAACATTAGAATCTCTCATTCTCTCTGATATGCCTTCTACAATGGGTGATAATGTTGATCATGAGGAACCGACTAATAATAGAACATTCTCTTATCCAATCTCCATCACTCTTGAAAGAAATGAACCTCCCATGAAAAATATATCTCCTACATTCCTACCCACCTTTCGAGGAAAAACTTCTGAAGACCAAGACCAGTTCCTATTTGAATTTAAGGTCCTCTACCAAACCTATGATTATGTCATAAACAAACATAAATTAAATTTTTTCCTTCCACTCTCAAGGAGTCAGCACTCCATTAGTTCATGGGCCTGAGAGTAGACTCTATCACTACTTCAGACGAAATGGAAACTGCTTTCCCTGACAAATATCAAGATTATTGTAGAGTTAGGGATAGGAAAGATGAACTCTTCTGCATGAAACAAATGGAAGATGAAAATTTGGAGGATTATGTGGATAGATTCCTATTTGTCCATAGGAGATGTGGTAATAATCTAGACGAGGAATTGAGTAAAACCATTTTTCTAAGAGGAATTGATGATGAAATTAGGGAAGCCTTAAACCTAATGGGAAAAGGAGATATTAATAAACAAGAGTTTGCAAAATTTGTGGAAGTTTGTAGGAATTACTCTTGCACTTGTGCATGTAAGAGAATATTGAAGAAAGGTAGTACGGGTGATGTTACAAAAGTAATGGAAGAGCTAGCAAATTTAAAAATTGACATCCTACTTCATTTGAATACCACCTTGGATGGTATGCAAGCTAGTAAAAGGAACACGGAACCCTTGGCCATTTATTGCCCTCATTGTAGAGAAAAACATCCGCTTAGGGACTGTCCCTTAAACCGAACTGAGTTATGTAAAATCTATGAGAAAATTCATCCCACAAATGAGTGTAGCCTGCTCCTTGAAATCAAAAATAGATTGAAGAGGGTACCAACAGATGACGAAGAGCTAAATTTTATTGGCCAAAAAAAACCAAATTATGGATTTAATCAATTTTCAAACCAATATGCTCCAAGAGGCCCATCAAATTGGGGTACAACCTCTTGGAATGGACCTTGGGGAGGTCCACTTCCTCCAATACAAATGCCACCCCAGTGGGGACCAGCATGGCCTTAGTTAGATTGGACAAATCAATCTTGGACCAACCCTCAATGGCCAAATCAACAACAATATCAATAGCAATGGGCACCTCAATATAACCAAGGAATGAGGCAATTTGGGAATCAACCTCAAGCCTTACTTCCTGGACCCTCACAGCCTACAAACCCAAATCCAAGTGATCAAGTAAACCAATCTCCAATGCCTGCTCAGTCTGTTCCCAATCCTAAAAATAATAGACCACAACAATAGGTGTATAACACTGATCCAAATATAGCCACCCTAAATGTTGTGGAAATTAATGACATCCAGCTTCGATCCTGAAGCATTTCTATAAATATTCCTGTTGAGGAAGTCACTGAGGAAGAGGAAGTAATGCCTAATGTTGATAAAAAACAAAAGGATGAGAAGGCTGAGACAAGAAACTTGAAAGAATTTCCAAAGGAAACCTCTATTCCATTTTCAGAGCATTTAAAACATACTCCTCCAAAATCTAAAGAAAACCAGCTTGCACATGATGACTCACAGTTAATCAAGGAACTTAGAAAGATACATATTGAAGTTCCTTTGTTACAAGCAATAAAAGATATCCCTGAGATAAATCAGACCATTAAGAGCTTATGTTTAAAACTCCTAGGTAGAAAACAAAAATTACCCAACACCATTCAAGTTGAAGGAAAACTTGTCGTTTTCCTATTAGGCAAGTTAATTCCTCACAAATATGGGGACCCTAGAAGTCCTATTATTTCAGTGGAAATAAAAGGATTAGTAGTCTCTAATGTACTGATCGATTTAGGAGCTACCATCAATGTAATGACATCATAAACTACAGAAGCTCTAGCATTGACACATATTCAACTAACATCAAATGTGTTACAGCTAGTAGATCTATCTATCACCAAACCAGAAGGGATTCTGGAGGATATTATACCTGGGACTATTCAGTTGATTTCCTCATCCTTCAGACTAGAAAGAAACATTCAAGGTACCCAATAATACTTGGTAGACCTTGGCTTGCTACCGCAACAACCCTTATTGACTGTAGGTCAGGAAACATGACTATTTCAAATGGGAAAAAGATAAAGGAACTTTCCATCTATCCTCCTGCTAAATCATTCCTACAGTATGAAAACAAACCATGGATAGATGATCTGATGGATTCAGATGAAGAGGATGCCTCCTCATTGGCAATGGTAACAATTATAGAACATTTTGAAGAATGCAATGAGGAGTATAAAGAATTGGAATAAAATAGTGAAGCCTCCTTGTACAGTGTCACCCAACAAGAGGTCTCCAGATGGCTCTAGAGAGATTCGAAGGGATCTTTTAAGGCATTCCAATGTCTATATTCTGAAAAGATTGCTTCCCACTTAAATTATCAACAAGTAAAAACATTACACCAGATTGTGCCTCACCTTTGTCCGCTAAATACCCTATTAAGTCCTTACAGAGACCTTCTTTCTATTCATAATGGGATAAAGCAAATCATTGTGCAAACCAACAAACAACTCTCTATCAGTAATTGGTTAACAAAAACAAAAGAAATTTGACTGACAAAACTACTGCAAAATCATACCCAGGCTTTCACATGGGAATACAAAGACATGAGAGGAATCCACCCTAGTGTATGTAAACATCATATCTACACTGAAGATGTCCATCCTGTTAGACAACCATAGAGGAGAATTAATCCAACCTTGAGGGATATAGTGAAGGAAGAAATAAAAAAACTATTACATGTAGGATTCATCTACCCCATTTTTGATAGTTAGTGGGTATCACCATTGGTTATAGTACCAAAGAAAAATGGCAAGTGGTGAGTCTACATTGACTATAGAGAATTGAACAAAGCTACTAAGAAAGACTATTTCCCACTTGCCTTCATTGACCAGGTGCTGGATAATCTGGTTGGTAGTCACTACTTCTCCTTTTTGGATGGATTCAACAGATATAACCAGATCCAGATGGCTCCAGAGGATCAGGATTAGACTACCTTCATGTGTCTGTGGGGGACATTTTCCTACAGAGTTCTGCCATTTGGATTATGTAATGTACCAACCACATTTCAACGAGCCATGTTGGCAATTTTTTCTAATTTAGCCAATACATGCGTGGAGATTTATATGAATGATTTCATGGTGCATGGGAAAACTTTTGATGAAGCCTTGAACAGTTTGAATAAAGTGCTTGAAAGGTACAAAGAACATCAGTTATCCCTAAATCATGAGAAGTGTCTTATTATGATGACTGAAGGGATAGTCCTAGGTCACCACATCTCACAAGAGGGAATGAAAGTGGACCCCAAAAATGTTGAAATTATAGTTCAAATTCTCCCTCCTCAAACTCAAACATAAGTGAGAAGTTTCCTAGGACATGCTGGGTATTATCGAAGGTTTATTGAAAACTTCAGTAGGAAAGTTGATCCTTTGTTTACCCTACTCAAAAAGGATTCTGAATTTATTTAGACACCGCAATGTCAAGAATCCTTTGAAGCCATCAAAAGTGCCCTCATGACAGTGCCAGTCATCAAAGGACCGAATTGGAGTGAGCCATTCCATATTCACACAGATGCTTCCAACCAGGTCATTGGAGCAGTCTTAGGACAGGCTAATGAATCTGGAGGGATGCATGCAATATATTATGTTAGCAAAAATGTAAACCCTGCAGAGAAAAACTCTACTACCACAGAAAAGGAATTCTTAGCAGTAGTTTATGCAATGAATAAGTTATGCCACTACATCACAGGCTACAAAGTTTTTATACATACTAATCATGCAGCTATTAGGTATCTGATGAATAAATCTGTGGTAGGTGGTAGAATTATTAGGTGGTTGTTATTGTTGCAAGAATTTGACATAACCATTGTTGATAAACCTGGAAAAGATAATGTTGTTGCTGATTTCTTATCCAAATTAACTATGCAAGGAAGTAACGAACCAGTGGATGATACATTTCCTGATGAACATATCTTTACCATTTCCATACAATCACCATAGTTTGTAGATTTAGCTAACTATTTGGTTTCAGGAAGATGCCCACCACATTTCAATCAGAAAGAAATCAGGCGACTGATTCGAGATAGTTCCAAATACAAATGGGTAAATGGTATCTTGTTTAAAAATTGTCCTGACCATGTGTTGCAAAGGTGTGTGTAGGAAACTGAAGTTTATGACATAATCCGAGCATGCCATGATGAACCTTATGGTGGACATTTTTCAACCCTTTGGATGGGACATAAAATTCTGGGAGCATGATATTTTTGGCCAACAATGACCAAGGATATCCAGCAGTATGTCAAGCACGGTGACCAATGCCAGTGAGTGGGATGTCCAACTCCTACCGCATAGATGCCACTCCATCCTCAAGTGGTTCTAGAACCATTTGAAAAATGGGGAATAGATTTTGTGGGACTAATTGATCCACCATCTAGAGGAAATCACTACATTCTGGTCTACACCAACTATGCTGCTAAATGGGTCGAAGCAAAAGTGCTACTAGCAACAAAGGAGGAGAAGGTTGCCGATTTTCTGTATAAGCACATTTTGCAGAGATTTGGAGCCCCTAGAGTCCTTGTTTCTGATCAGGGACCACATTTCATGTCTACTATGATCAAAGCATTCCTAGAGAGGTATCAAATCTGTCACAGGAAGTCATCTCCATATCATCCTAAGAGAAATGGTCAAGTAGAAGTGACAAATAGAGAACTAGATAACATCCTCACAAAACCCATTTCGGGCAAGAGAATAGATTAGGCTGAAAGAATGACAAAAGTTGTTTGCGCCTGCAACACCACCTGGAGGACCACCACTAATTCCACACCATATGAATTAGTCTATGGGAAACACCCAGTGTTGCCTATAGAATATGAGGTGGAAACATTGAGAACAATACTTGAAGTTGGTATTGATTTAACTAAAGCACAGAAACACAGGATGATGCAACTGAACAAGTTGGAAGAGATGCGGATGGAAGAATTGCAACACACAGAGTTGATTCAACAGTAGAGAAAAGAATGGCATGATAAGCACATCATTAGTAAGCAATTCAAAAAATGAGATTGGACCCTACTGTATGATTCAAGGTATCAAGATCTCAAAGGAAAAATGCACACCAAATGGTTGGGGCCCTATGAAATCCAAGAAACCTTCAGCAATGGGTCCATCTAGCTAGTTCCCATTGATGGGGATAGTAGAGTTCTTCTGGTAAATGGACATAGATTAAAGTTATATCACAAACTAGCTTCCAAAGAGGAATTCTCTACATAAATTCAGTCTTCAATAAAACATTTTACCATGGAGGATCTCTCTTCCATGGGACTCATGTTCTAAATGATGATTCTAGAATGAATAAAGCAGTAAAGGTTGGAAACTAGAAATGACAACTTTGTCTAGAGGGAAGATTAAAAACTAGCAATAGCGGTCTTTCCTTCAAATTTCCCATTTCCTTCAATAAAATTCCTTTTTGTAGTTCTACATGTCTTTGCGTTGAAATTCTTTTGAAGAGCTCTAGATAGCTACCGATTGCTCCAGAAGGCTACGGATGGCTCTAGACAGATATCGGTAGATGCTACTTTCCAAAGTATCATTGGGCACTAGGTTATGTTGCATCGCGAAAAGTTATTCACTAAAAGTTAAGGTGGAACCATCTTAGGGATGTGTACTATACAAAGGTATATTCCTAGCTTAAAACTTATATAATTATTTTAATATGTGCATATATGCCACGTGTTCCCCCAAATGACCCATATGCAGTCCTTATTTTTCACAGGCCCAAGGCAGTTGCGTGAATGATGGCAGTCGGACAAGTGGTAGCAGCAGGATTGTTCTCTGATCTTGAATACCTTGCAATAAGTTGCGAGTACTTGGTCATAATGATAATGACATTTACAATAAATGCCATAAAAAAATATGTACTCGTTTGAGATGTAATGATGACCAGTAATCATAACCATAAATGGGATGTGCATTCACAAGGGTGTGAGAGCTACGATTGCTGGTGTCAGCTTCAGATTTGAAAAGAAAGGAAATTAAGGTGGTGGATGTGAATTTCCACTTCGCACATTGCCACTTTGTGTGGAAGCTCCGAAGTACGTGCCATGAATGATGAAAGGATGTGAAGGATGGCTGCCAACCTGTCCATCTTGCATGCAGTTATTTTCTCGATCAAAGCTGCCAGTGACATTGCAAACTTCACAGTTCTTCCTACCTCAAGCAACGAGCAAAGAATAAATGAAAACCAGAGTTCTATTTGGAATTTTTCTTACATTTTGATAAGAAAACATCCAACGCAGATGGGAAACAAATGGAAGGCTAAACCTGAGAATGTCATTTTCGATGATGATAGTGCACAAATCTTCCAGTAGGTCAGATGGTTAGAGTTTTTGCAGAAGTTTGAAGGGTTTGAAACAGAGTTGGTTGAGGAATTTGTCAAGAATTTCCACCGGACCTTCACGAAAGTTAAAGGGGTAAGGATATAGATAAACCCTATTATAATTAGTCAAATTTATGGAATTCTAGTAGTAGGTGTAGATTTGTTTCAGAGTAAACCATGTTATGAGGAACTAGTGCAGAATTTCCATGTTTCTCCGAAGCCTTTACCTAGATACGTAGTTAGTAAGGGAGCAACTAAAGGAATTGAAAGGACCAGTCTTCCAAACCCATGGAAGACTGTCATCCTATGGATTATGAAGTTCTTTACATGTGATGGTCAATATGGCATTGTTCTAGGGCCTAGCATAAGGTTAATCACTCACCTCAGGCATGGGACAAATAACCCAAGATATTTAATAAATTTACTAGCCTTCCTGCATACTAGCCTAGTTAACATGATGACAAAAAGGAAGAGCAGTGAAGGATAGATAGGCCACCCTGGTCTAATTCATTTAATAATGAAGCACCACTTCTTGCAGCAAGAAGATGGTCAACATAAATGGGAGGACTTTCTTGCACTGCAACACAAAAGGAAGAAAAAGAAGCACCACACTTCCATCGTCTCTATCTTGGGAGACCCTATTGTAGTCTCTTCACAATCCCCTGAGGTACAATTTAGATGGCTCTGAAGGGGAACAAAACAACACAGTCAAGCAGGAGAAGCAGTAGCTTCTACCCTTGCCATGATACACCCCCACACATTGGTAATTTCTTTAGATGAGGAGGAGGCAAAGCCAGACCACACAACCATATCAAGGGAACATTCATCCCCTATTGAGCAGCAAAGAGAAGAAACTCATGCTGACAAGGGGACAAAAGAGACTAGAGGAGAAGAGAACCCTAAAGGGACTGGGGGTGAAGAAAGCCCTGAGGAAACAAAAGAGGACATTTTGGAAAGCAGCCACAGGAAGGGGAAAGAACCCCTCATGGAAAGCTCTGAGGATACCACAACCAAGACCACTCAGCATGCTCTCGCCTTATCAAAGGCAGAATATGATATGAGGCAATGCAGAGCACAGTTGGAAGCCTTAGTTCAATAGTTGACAACCAAGGGAGAGGAGCTTTAGAGGTAGAAAGAAAAGGCTGGATTGGAGAGGGAAGAGAAAGAAAAAGAATTTTTTGTTTTTAAAAAGGAGATAGATAACCATAAGGCCATTGTGGCCTAAAAAGACATTCAGATCAAACAACTTCAACAGAAGGCTGCTCAGCAAACCCCTATACCTGCATCACTGAATGTCTATGCCCAAAATTTGTAGCTGACCAGGGATAATAAACAACTGAGGGGCAAAATCCTCAAGCTCTGGAGCGACCTGGAGGCCCTTCAAAAGGAGGTGGCGGTGGAAAACAATTTATGTTTAACTTATAAAATAGGGGAAACCCTGTTAGCCCAGCGCCTGCCATCAAGTGTGTATGCTCTATTTCTTAGAGAGTAGTTTTTGAGATGGAAGTTGTTAGGGATAAGTTGCAATCTCCCATACGATTTTTATAATGATTAAGATTTTGTTGATTTCTATATGCAAACCCTCAAGGAACAACAAAATTGCCTCTATAAGTTCTTCCAACATGGTCACATAATGGGGCATGTTACCACTTCCATGCTAAATCTATATGTGGGAGAGCTCCAAACCTAGAGCTATCTGTCGCTACTTGAGAATAACAAGTTATGGGAGGAACACATGGAGTATAATACATCAGCCTCAACTATAGGGTTGTTGATGAGATATGAATGTCCTAAATCCACATGGTTCACCAACTCATTCAGAGCACAGGTTTACAGGCAGGGTACAACACCTTAGTATGTAAGGAATTTGAATTCTTGTATTTCTGATTTCTTTGACATAGTAGATTATCTCCCAAGTGTAGTTGTCACAAGCTACTTATTTAGATTTGAGGACCTTCCAGATATGTTCAAAAGAAGAGAACCAGTTTCCCCTAGAAATATGATATGGATGACTGCCATAGTAAGAAAGTTGGTCCCCTTGATTCAGTAGAGGCAGCAAAATTGGATAGGAATGCAGCTCAGGCCACCACTGATTCTAATGCCAGCACCTCGCCTTAGCAATCCTCCAGGGCCAGCTATGAGGGAGGATAAGTTCAACAAATGGTTCATCCAACTGCATGAAAATAATGGGTTTGTACCAAAGGGAGGCAACTTTTCCAACACAAAGATGAAGATTACAACTACAGTGTCATTGAAGAAAATAATGTAACTGATGAGGGGGATGTAGTACAGCCCTGAGGACATGCCATACTTTCAATTGTGGGGAGATGAGTCAGACCTATGACTCATTTATTTCTTTATATTTCCTTCCTATTCCAAAAGACTTTGATAAAACATTATGGCATATATATATATATATATATATGTATATATATCTTTTGGATGGATTATGCACATGTTTAGTATTCATTTATTCTTAGCTTATTTACTTGAATTACATTTTCAAAGTGCATATCTCATGAATTTGTGGTATGAGTGGTGTATGTTTGCATAAGGATTACAGCGGTGAGACTCTCAGTGGTCTCTGAATCCCTTCGAAGCCCTTTTTCCTGAGAAGAGCCTGAACTCCAAATGGCTCCAGACACCATTACCCTCATATAGAGCCATCCTCCCCTTGAGTCGATGACTAGTACAAGACGATTCTAGGGCTCCTTAAAAGGTCTAGCAACACAAACATGACCCACGCCTCAATTAAAGCAGCTGTTATGATCCTAGTTTCCACGTCACTTCATTTCAGTGACTAACTAAAATAGTTGTTAATTGGCATTAGTTCCAACTGAAGTCACTACCACCAAGCGCCACACCATTCCAGGAAATCACTCAGTCCGCCAACAACCAAGTCGATACAAATCTCTAATCTTTAGTAACCCACAGTGGAATCATTAATGTAATAAATAAGCAACTGGCTTTAATTCCAGTTTGTTGTAGTTAGGTTCACTGATAGTTATTTCCTTTCAATAAAGTTTGACTATATAAATAGGAGCAAGTCGTTTCTTTAGTTTAGTTCCAGTTTTTTATAGCAAGTTGTTAGTCCTATCGTATTTCTAACTCAAGGAAAACTCATTTTCAGTTCTGCACCTATGTCTATTTCTAGACTTTGATTTAATGCAAATGAAGTGGGAATTCTTTTGAAAGATAGTTCAAGTTCAAGAGGATCGTCTCCAGCTAGGAAAGTAGGTCCCGCTTCTCCAAACTGGAGGAGATCTCTTAGTATTTTACTTTCATGCAATTATGTTTTGTCTTTCTATTTAGTAATATCATTTGTGCATGTTGATCTTGTGATGTGTGCTTTCGTTTCTGTATAATTGTTTAGCTAATTGTCACCTGCAGGTTTGTTTTATAAATTCTGAAAATACCAAAAATAGGATTGTTATTTCAACAATACTATTATATTCAGAGTGTCTCATTGTTGTGGTTTAACAATGGATGCAATTACTTTGAAGTTCTATTTCAACACTTAAGATAGTTTCCTTCCAGCAATTTAACTAGTTTCTTTTCAAGCAAAGTGTGTTTATTTTTCCAGCAATTAGAATAGTTTCCTTTCAAGTAAAGTGTGCTTATCTTTCCAACAATCAGAATAGTTTTTTTCAAAGTATGTGTGTTTCCCTTTAAGCAAATAAGTAGTTTCCATTCCTTGCTTGTGTGTTTATTTCAGCAAGTTGAGTAAACGGGACTTTGTCCACACATCACTGATTCAGATTCCATGCCAAAAACCCCCACACTAAGAGTCTTATTTTAGATTGCTCCAGACACCTTCAGATTGATAATTAAATGATGATGAATTAAAAAACACTACTACGACCTCATCACGGTATGCAATAGGATGTTTGTTTTGGAAACAAGATGCGAGTCCATTATTTGATGGGGAGAGTGAGGTTATAGATAGTGGTTGTTTCTCTCCTAAGGAAGAGCATTCATGGATGAAGGTGGTAAGACCAAGAGAATAAGCTAATGGATTTGGAATGGGATCGATGGGAGATGGTGGAGGATCAACATGAGATAATGGAGGATCCACAAGAGACAATGTGGGATCATGCAATGGATGACTTGGGATGCTTGGATCTTAACTAACATTATGCTCAGTAGGAGATGAGGGGAGAGGATCCAGGTTATCTTTTTTATTATCTATGTCTTCTTGGGGATCAAGTGACGTCTCATAAAGGGAAATCTTTTCACCATGGAATGTGTAAAGTTGGCTAAGAGGTTCATCATGGTTCTCTTGATCATAGATAGAATCTTGATCATAGATGGGATCTTGATCATAGATAGGATTAAGTGTGTTATGAATGGGATCAATTTGCTCATGTATAGGATCTTCATCATAGATAATATATTGATCATTGAAAATATATAGGTTATGGATGGATTGGATGGAGGTGTTTTGATCTTGATTTAGATAAAGGGTTGATGTTTCCACACGCTTTAGATTATACTCTTGACATAACTCTTGATTTTCTTGAATGGAAGTGGAGGTAGAAGACTCTTGGATAGGCTTGATAGGCTCTTGATGGTCAACAACATGAAGGTACAATGGATCTAAACTTGGACTCATGGTAGAAAACTCTTCAATAGGCTTGATAGGTTGTGGACTATACGATTAATTTGGAGGACTAGATATGTTGTTTGAAGGCTCTTGGATAGGTGTTTCATGACATGGAGATGGTTGATTCCTTGCTAATAGCCATTGGATCACATCCTTCATAAGAGTATGGTTGGATGAACAATATAATGGATGGATAATAATGGTGGATGGCGTTGTTTTAGGATTAGGATTTGGTGGATGGATAATAGGAATTGATGGATTAGGATTAGGATTGGAAATATCCCATGGTGGAGGGATGAAAGGGGTTAATAAACTAGGATTAAGAAAGTTAGAGGAAGATGGTAATGAAGGGATTGAAGGGGTTGATGGATTAGAAGGTTGGTCGACCAATGGACTATGATAGGGACTACATGGTGTGTGGAGATAGGACTAGTAGGCTCTTGTATTGACATATGATTGGATGATGTTGTAGGATACCCATAGCATGCATAAGCTAGAGTGGTGTTCCCCTTGTCAAAGGTATCATAAGGACTTAAGGACACATGATTTTGGTGCAAAGGATAACTTGAACTTGTGTATTCGTGTTGTGAAGGAACTTGATGGTCTTGTAAATGGGTTGGATGATGAGTTAGAATGTTAAGATAAGGAGTTGGATGTTCTTGATGTATGGATGGATATAGATAGGGTTAACAATGGAAGAATTGGGATAGGTTGATGTAGGAGTAACATGATGTGTGGCTGGTTTAGGTTGAGTTGGATGTTCTTGAGGTATGGATTGATATAGATATTGGTTGACATTGGAAGAAGTGGGATACGTTGATGTAGGGGTAACATGATATGTGCTTTGATTAGGTTGGGTTAGATGTTCTTGAGGTATGGATTGATATAGATATTGGTTGACATTGGAAGAAGTGGGATAAGTTGATGTAGGGGTAACATGATATGCGCTTGGATTAGGTTGGGTTAGATGTTCTTGAGGTATGGATTGATATAGATATTGGTTGACATTGGAAGAAGCAGGATAAGTTGATGTAGGGGAAACATGATGTGTGGTTCGTTGGTATGAAGTTAAGGGGGGTGACACATAAGATTGAAGAGGAATTTGTTGATGTTGTATGGGTGATGGTATAGTGGAGGATGTGTTATATGAAGGTTGTGGTTGTGGTTGTTGAATGTAGAATTGGTAGGTGGCTAGGAATTGTTGTATTAGAGGTGATTGGTTTTGTTGAAGTGGTTGGATGATGGTTTGTAGTCTTTGTATGGTTTGTTGGTCTAGGGGTTGTGGCATTTGGTGAACTGTTTGGATGATGCCTTGTAGTTGTGTTTCTAGGATCTTGTTCTCTAGTGTTGGCATGGAGTTACACATGTGTTGAAGTCTTCATATTTTGGCTTGTTCCTCAAGATATGCCTCATAATCTATAAGGTTCTCATGATCATTGGAGCTATAAGGAGGGCCTCCTCGAAGTATGACTTTGGGTTTTGGATTTGACCTAGGTTTGTTGATGATCAAGACCATTTTGATGAGGATTTGTATAGGTAATGTTTTCAAGGCAAGATTTTGATAGTATTTTGGTTTGATTTCTTGGCAAGCGAACAAAAAACACAGTAAACAAGATGGCAGAGGACAACAATGAGTGTATGTTCAAGGCTCATAAAAATCCCAAATTTCCACTAGTATAGCACAATTGAGGACAAAATCAAGCACTTTTTATTCCTAAGGACAAGCTTCACTGCAATAAATTCAGCTAAAAACTTGGAATCTCCGTCGACTCAAGTGTTATCACACCTAATGTGGGTGTGTACGCTGCTTCATCTTTGCAAGAGAGGATAGATAGGGACCTCCAGGACTGGAAGGATGACCCAATCACCCTTTCCCCATAAAGCTACTAGTATCTTATGCTAAGCCAAAGATTTATGTCTCATCTCAAGGGAGCCTTATGGTGAGTAATCTTGGGGGCATCGTACCCTTGCACTAAAAATTATCACAATGTTCAGAGGTAGATCAGGTAGTCACTAGCTATGTGGTTTTTAGTTGCTTTGGGGGACTGACGCCTTGCGAGCATTCAGCAAGCTACTAAAGCTTTAACCAACTCTACTATGAGTGTAATATACCTAACACAAAAGTGTTGGTAAGCCTCCTTTCAAATTGGCACTGTATGGCAAGGGCTAACGCTGGTTAGGACATGGCTTTCGCCTTGACCAATTTGTATAGCGGTCCAAAGGAAAAATACGCTTAGGGTCGTTCCTTTGGGATGAAACACAATCTAAAAGCAGGCCCTTCTAAAGGATAAACTGAAAGTAAAAGATAGATGAGTCTAGTTTTTTATCACCCAAGTTTTCACAAGGGGAGAGCATATACCTATCACCTTGCAAGCATGTCACACACATGTTCATTTATCCAATTAGAAAAATAAGTACAACTAACTAATCACAAAAGATTGCAAATGATAGATGTAGATTTTCTTTAAGCAATTTAGGTGTTTCTAAGACTTATTGAAAAATATTTGCAATCTTAAACGTTCATCCTGCAAAGATGTGTTAGAAAACCCTATTTGCTCTGTGATGAGTGATAAGATGCTGCAACAAGTTGATTAGCTCCACAAAAACCAAATAGTTAGCAAAAAATAAATCAATGGACCAAAAGCACTTAACTGTGGCTCAAATGTGCTAAAAAAATTACCAGATGCGCTTGACTGTGGTGCATATGCGCTTGATTGTGGTGCATATGCGCTTGATTGTGGTGCATATGCGTTGTGTTTCAGACCAAAAGGGCTTAAGTTTTGTGTAGATGCACCTTTTTTAGACCAAAAGCGTGCAACTGTGTTGCAGATGCGTGTTTTTAATACAGACCTACAAAAAACAAGATTTTATCAAAAAAATAAGATTGAATGATGATTGAATGATTGTCGGATGATCTAGTAAGTTGATGAGTAATGGATATGTAGTTTGCAAGCAGGAATAAACCACAAACATCGTGAAAATGATAGAATAGCTCAAAAATGATAATACTCCTAAATAAACTAGCTTAGGAAGTATAGAAGATGATTGCAAGATAAATAAATCAGCTTGTCCAAACAATGTAAGATCAGTATGATGTGTAAAGGACCCTGTAAAATCAGAAAAAACACTCAAAAAATCCCAAAACCAAAAGCGCGTTAATACTATGCAGATGCGTTGGACTATCTCCTAGAAGCACTTGATTGTGCACCGAAAGCACTTGTCTATCCCCCGAAGGTGCATCAAAATAGGCCAAAAGTGTCGTTCTGTGGCTCAAATGCACTTTTCTACATTGTGATTGCACTTTTTCATACCTAGCTTCAAAAAATCATTTTTTCTAAAAAAAAAAGGTTAGTGGGTCCCACCAGGCATGCCAGAATGTGTATAGGTAAAATTGAGATTGATAATAAAGATCAAAACAATGATAAACAACAACACTCAATCCTATAACCTTCAAAAGATTGATCTAAATGATAAGCACATCAATGAATAATACTAAATAAGAACAATGAAGCTATCACCTAAATTGTATTGATCTCTTGGTTCTTTGTGGATTGCTCAATATATTGCGTACCCATGGTTTCAACAAGCGGACGTAGATGAATGATAATATGCTCAAAGTGCTTAATGTGCTCAATGATACGATGAATGCTCAATGCACTATATTGATGCTTGAGAATAAATGATCGAAGCAGAGTTTTAACGAAGTGAAGGGGGTATATATGTTTCAAGGTAAGATCGATCAATGGTTGAAATAAATCAATGAAATCAATAATCAAGATGAGTTGAGAAGACATGATAAATGTACACATGACATGTGTCATGTTTAAAGAATATTTTAAAGTTGTTTTATTGAGTTAACTGCTTGCTAGGATAAAGATAGGATTTGATTTCATAAATTTAGAATGCTTTTTCTAATTTATGAGTTGATGATAAAAATAATAAGATTAAAGCCAAATAACTCAACTTTAGATTTGCTTTTTGAAGTTCTACAAATAAGACTAATTATGCACATAGAAGAAAATGATATTTTTAAAGTATTTGGAAGATAATTGAGAATTAAATAAATAAATTTATTTAATTAACTATGCATGATTGAAGAATAGATAAGATTAAATATAGATAATAAATTAAACAAATAAATTGATTTAATTTGTTTTGCATGATGGAGGAAGAGATAAGATATAAATAAAATATTGATTTTATTTATTTTAGAAGATAAAGTCAACTTAAATACATTTAAATAATTTATTTAAATTTAGAGGAATAATTGATTAATTAAATAATTAAAATTATTTAATTATGGATAAGATGAATTTTGAGTGATGAATTAATTAAATAGTTAATTTATTTAATTAATGTAGATTTGAGGAATTTAAAAGGGATAATGATTTAATTAAATAATTAAAATTATTTAATTTGGAAGAATAAAGGGGATTTTATTGAAATTAATTAAATAAATAGGAATTTATTCAAGTAATGTTGAAATTAGGCGATTAGAGAATATTGATGAAATTAATTAAATAATGAAGTTATTTAATTAATGTTGGATGCAAGTGATTTAGACGAATCTGATGTATGCAAGCCAAATAATGCAATGGGTCATTTTTAGGTGTCTACAAAAATAACAAAAAATGATGCAGACAAGTGGGTCGCCCAGGGGGGATCCTAAAACTGTAGGGTCACCCAGGGGGAGATCTGCCCTGGTGAATTGGGCGACCCATAAACAATGTTTTGAATAAGTCATAAGCAACTTTTGAGAGCTCATTCAGGCACATATAGACTCCTTTGTGGGTGTTTTTTTTAAATTGCATAGTTTTTTGAGCTCTACGCAATGATGCCATTAGTTTTTCTTGAAAGTGTCTCAAAATTATACTTTTAGATCATTTTTCTTAGGGTATCATGTTGGTCTCTTAGGCCCTAAAAGGTTCGATAGCTAACTAGAAAGTGAGTTGGATGGATGGGGAAGAAAGAGTGGATGGGAAGGCTCCTAGGGAAGATTAATTTCCCCTCTTGTGAAGTGAATTAATCATGCCATCAAGGCTGGCAAGTGACAAGAGTGGTTTGTCGAAGATGGGTTAGGTGACTAGGAGGATAGTGTGCAGGACCTTGGAAGGGTTAGCTAGGGGATAGATAAGAAGAATGAAGAAGGGAAGTTCAACCATGTGTCGCCAAGAAGAATGCTTGTTGAGAGGTCATATATGCATGCTTACATGTACGTGTTTAGGATTACAACTCATCATAGGATTACCATGTAGGCCTATGCACTTTTTTTAGTACTTATAGTGTTGAGTGTGTAGATCACTTCGAGCTCTACAATTTAAAAAATGGACTCAATTGACCTCTTAGATCAAAAGTTATGGCCTTTGGAAGTGAGCCTCTCGTATTGGAAAATGTAAAAATGTGTTGGGCATGGAAAAGAGTTGTAAGGGGGAGTTACACATGTTGACCAACTTATGATGCATGTTACAACACATCATAAGGCATATTTGATTGGAGATAATGGAACCCTAAATATTTGAGCATAACTTTTGGGTGGTTTTGGCTCATGGTTTTCTAATTACTATTTGGCAGTTTCATGTATTGTATCTCTTATATAGTAGGTGCTTGAGATGGAGGTTGTGTGTGAGGGTCTTATAGATATTGTTAAGCTGCCTTTAGATCTTTGGTTGATGATATTATTGTGAAGGCTTGCTCTATATGTATATTGTATTCTTGTTAATATTTCTGAATAATATATTGGGTTGCTTTTGGAGTGTGGGGTTTTTCTTTGGAAAGGCTTTTCCCCCACATAAATCACTATATTGTGTATGACTACTATTTATGTTTATTTTTGTATAATTTCTATAACTGTTGTAAAGATTTGAAAAGTTTTGCATAAACCTCCTCCCAAGATTAGTGTAGAAAGTTGTTCCGCTATCTTAGCTTCCTTACAACTTAATCATAAAAATTTCCATCTATTAAAAGAATAAAAAGAATTCTACCTTCTAATTCAAATTACTATTTTAAATAAAAATCTATTTCCTACTCCACATTTGTTTATTATCATTTAAAAAAAATAAAAATAACCATACTCATATTTTAAACTAAATTAATTTATTTTAACTGAGCTATGAAATAAAATAAAATAATAATTTCCTCTACATACACACACTGTTAATTTCATCATTTTTCTATTCTAGACATAGTAATAGACAAAATTTAAAACAAATAAAATTAAGGGTCTAGGAATATGGTTAATTTTTGCATAGTGTATTTTGTAGGTATTGTTATGCTACCAATATTACTCCAAATTTGAGTGTTGGTGGTGTCTCTTGTTAAGGCTCCTTGCTTGGATTGTAATGTAATGAAATAATGTTGTTGATTAATACATTGGTTAAGGGTTTGGAGGCTGAGTTTTTTCACAAAAGGGTTTTCCCACAATACATCATTGTGCTATGGTGAATGATTTTATTGTGTCATTTTTTCCTATAAATTATTTTAGATTAAATTTTCTATTCATCTCTTCTCTTAGATTAATGCAAGAAGCATTCCTACATGCCTCAACCTTTTTTCAAGTAAAATTCTTATCAAGGTGTGTCTCAACCAGTCACAAAAGTGGGAGGAGTTTTTGTCTACCTGAGTTTTGATTGCTTTGGAATTAACTACATTTTTGTTAGGCACCTATTGAAGATTGTTTTTGTTTGGGTTTTTGGTTGTTTTGTATTTGTTCTTGTGTTATAAGGACAAAACATGTAATTTGAACTTGGAGGATGTTGGCATCATAAATATTTTGTATTTCAATTAATTGTAATTATGTGCCAAAGTTAGAATAGGATCTAGACATGCATTATAATTGTAAAAGTTCGTAGATGAAGATATGATACTAGAATATATATTTTGAGTGCATCATGTATTTAGGGTTGTATATAAGAATATATGCTAGCTTTGAGAAAAGTATGTACTACTGATAGATATATGCAAAAGCAATCATATTATAAATTTAGTTGGCACTAGGGATAAGCTCCTATATAAACCCTACGATGTAACTTCTTTTGATATGAAATGAATGAATAGCAAAATATGCCATTTTTGTCATTAAATTATCTCTTGTGCATGTGCATGTTTTATTATTTTTTCACCTATGTGAGTCTTATAGTGTGCATGCTAATCAGAGGGTGAAGAACTTGAGTGTAGTTCAAGTGAGAATTATGGAATGGTATGGTGGTACATTGGAGTTTGCACAAATGTTTAGCCGGCCAATTGCATGTGTATTGACATGTATAACATGTTTCCAATGATTATGATTACACAAGATTTTTTATTACATATTTCATTGACATGAAATTTTCTTAATGGTGATTATAGGAACTTCCATGCTTACCATGCTCATATCTTATGATTCTATGCTTGCTTGTGTTTATGCTATTCATACTTATATTTTCTACTCATATGTCTATGGTGATTTTTAATGATGATATCTCACACTTGTCTTTGCTTGGAGGATCTCTCATCTAGCATTCACAATTGCTTTCATTTATGTCCCTATTTGGGAGCATCATTGTGGCACCTTGTTACCTGTCTATTATATTTGCTTTTATGAACATATCTTATTATAGTTTTTTTGTGTCACATGATGCTATCCTTACAATCTTATATGATTATTGAGATTTCAAAGGTCATATCATTTTACATGTTTTTTTAATCTCTTCCAAATTAATTACATTTTTTTGCATGCAACCAATTGGAGGGGAGCATATAAGGTCAGTAATATTCCTTTCTTGAGTATGGTTATATAGACTATCTCATTATCCTTTACTAGTTTCAAATGACACCATGTTGTTCATGCTCCTTTGAAGTGATACCTAGTGACATTGGTGCTCCTAGGTGGTAGCCTTGTTCCACCACAAGTGGAACATCTCTCACCCCTTCTCTCTTTATCCTTTCTTTTGATTGTAGACAACATATTCTTGTCTTAAATACCTACATGATGGTACTCATTGAATTATTTTTTGTTTGTAGGTTCGAAGATGGAACACTCATTTCAACGGAGCATGTGAAAGGAAGCAAGGTATGCAGAATAACTTCCTACACCAAACTAATGAGGGAAGAGTTATGCAAATTTTTAATCTTTACAGTAACATAGAAGAAGATACACAACATAAATCAAATCAACAATACCATAACACAAGATGTACATGGGGAAAACCTTTTCAGGTAAAAAATCCCACACTCCAAAGCACAACCCAATGTATTATTTAGTAATCAAATAGTGCTAACAATACAATTAGAGATCCAAGTTATTCTAGGAGTTCACCAACACGTAGTATCTGGAGTAATTTCAGCAACATAACAACACCTACAAATCAAGCATGCAACCTACTCCAACAAGCACCTTATTTATAGAGAGATACAAGCACGAAGGAAGCTTCTAGAGCAAGAAAAAAGAGATGGGCATCCAAATCCATGTGGCACACTTTCCCAACACATGTTTGACTTATGTGACACTTGTACAATATTCCCTTACACCTCTTACAACCCTCCATACTTGGGTGCCCCAAATTTGCCCAAAATAGGTATGACAGATGCTCTTACATCGTCATAAAATCTGTCATATATGATAACACTTACAACTGTAAGAGAATCCTTCATGACTGACTAAATTAATAAATGATTCTCTTACAACCTATCATATCCCAAACTTGGGTGTACACTTTCCCATGCAAAGATGCTTAGTGACACTTGTTATACCTGTCATAAGAATCTCTATTTCTGGCATTACATCCATCATCATCTAGGGTATTTCATGCATGCTTTCTTAATGTCTTAGATCATTTCCAAAAGTCATTGACTTAGTATCCTAAGATTTTGACCAAGGGAAGATATATTCCCTATTATTGACAAACTCTCGACTATACATAACCAAGTTTTTTTAACATAGAAAAAGATACAAACATCCAGGAGAAATAAGAGTAAACATAAAAATATGTAGGTATTAACTCTATAGTTGTGTAGGTTAGATTTGCAAGTGCATGATCAATCTTGTAGTTGTGAAAGTGCCCCACAATGATAGACAATGAGTTTTTAGATTCGAAGGTATCCATGCAATTATTCATGATTTTCTTGGATACCAACAAATCACTTTCAAACATCTATCACAACATATCTACATTAGATTTCCAACCAAGTATCATTGTTTTACTCATTTATTTTAGTACTTTTCTCCAAATAATTTATATCCCAACTATTTTAATATTAAGGTACATGTTGATGGTCTGTTTAACACACACACATGCAACACATGCAATATGGAATTCAACTTGTCTCTCCTGAAAAAGACAACTAATCCAAAAGAGGGTCAACTATCCCCAAGGTCTAGGGAGTTGGGTCGCAACTATGCTATGCAAGCATAGGGTAAATGTGGATAGTTTAAGAAGGGGTCTCAGTTTTCTGATAGTTGTTCAAACTAAATAAGAATTGATCTACACTTACTCTTGTTTTAAAAGAAAAGTCAAAAGATCATAAGAGATACGGGAAGTAAATGATACAACACTTATATTTTCAACCTTTATATCAACACATTCATCAAAGAAATTCACTTAACTGTAGTATTAAAATCAGTTTTGTAAACTCAATCATTCATACTATCAGTGCAATAGTCAAAGGATTTCCAAAATAAATAAAATTGAATTATATTTTTTGACTACTGTATTTCACATGCAAATCATAAGTACAATTCAGAATTTAAAGCCTAGATTTCATAATTTCTCAGATAAATATGGAAGTAAAGAATGAAGTTTAAAACACTACACCAGATACACGAAGATAGATCCTGAGAAATTGACAACCATTTTGTATTAATTTCTTTGAACTTGATTATAAGAAAATAAATCCAGCAATGAACACTAAAAATACAGATCTGTTTCCAAAAAAACAATCTCCTAGATGCTAAAATACTATAAAAACTAACTAATCTACTAGAAATCTTGAAAAAGGTAAGTATGGACCGACAACCTAATTCTTCAACTTTCGGAACCTTGAACAAAATGAGCCCTTCCCTCTTATAGGCATCTCAAAAGAATAACACAATAGTCTTAAACTACATGCAATACCTTTTGTCTTTGTTTGTATCACCATTCTCATGCAACTCAAAAAGCAATTCCAAAATAGAACTGATTTTGCATGTCAATTTCTAAGTTGACTTTTCAACTCAAAAATATAAAAACAAAAAGAAATACATCACGTAGAGCCCACTTTATAAAATAGTGGTTCCCTTTTTACAAAAGTGGATATACAAGATTATTTGACACCAAGAATTATCTAAGTCTAAAAATAGACTCAGTGAGAGCTGGACATCCCTATAGAAGAATGAGCCTTCTTATACTCAACAAAATTTGATAAAATCCGGTCTACTCTATCCATCTCTGGGCCATCTAACCATTCAAATCTAAACTTGAAGGTATTAAAGCGTTGAGAAACGTGTTCACACTTCCTCTCCATCTTATTGATGTCTATCACTGCCAGCTTAAAATTAGCTTTGGATTCCATAAACTTATCTAGCACATTCTCATCAAGACCTAGAGTTTTTAACAAGTCATCCATTTTCTTTTTGGAGACTTCCTTCACTTTATCCAATGACTCCAGTCTAAACTTATCATGTACATAAATTTATGAACCTACAACTGCTTTAACAAAAGTTTCAAAAATAGCAATGTATTCATATATTTTCTGTTGCAACTTTAGCAACATAGGATGATACTCAGCGATCTATTCAATCTTATACTGGGTAACCTTTAAACAAAACTTGACAAAATTGGGCTCCTCATCTTGCAAAATGCCAGACTCTATTAACTTCCTGAGTCATTTTCCCAACCTGTTTCATAGTTCACAAAATTTGTTCTAACTTTTTATCTTCTTTCTTGTGATTTTCAACAAAGGTATCTATCTCTCTTTCCAATTTGCAGGCTTCATCATAATATGGATAATATTTATCAAAAAAACCAAAGGTTTCCTCTAAGAATTTAGCCACCCATCTATCAATCACAAATGTTTTTTCCTTCATAGCCTGTAAGGCATCAACCTCCTATTTTGCCATCAGATTAGGTACATCTATTGCAGATGGTTGTTCTGAAATGGGTGTTAAAAGACCCTTGACAAATGACTTCATTTGACTTAGTTGTATCTTCTAACTATCTTTAGTTTGCTTGTCCTTTTCCATTCTTGATTTTACAGTGGTATAAGCATAATCAAATGAGGCTATTTCATCGACACGGGTCTGCTTTCTCAAATTCACTCTCGTGATTTGGTAATCTTTAGCTTGCATCTCCCGGTCATCTTTATCTGCTATTGGGCTGGCAATCTCTGCAATCCTTTCCCATTGATCATTTATCCATAATGCTAACAAAGTCTTGGGTTTCTTCCTAGGCTTCTCTTTCTCAATTTATGTTATCATTTCTTGAAAATTTAAAGGCTTAATGACAACTTGTTGCCTTTTTACTAAATTTAAATTGAGCCAAGATGGTGGTGCAAGAGATTGTAAGGTCTGATCAATTAGATTTTGTGCCATTTGTTGCTATTGATCAGATTTCTTAGCTACTTTTGCTTCTTGTTGATGCTCCTCTTCATGAAGTTGATCTTTAGTAATCTTTGAAGACTCTACATGCTCAGGAGAATCAACTTTCTTTCCTTTCAATTCAGCAACATTAATCAGTTCTTGCTGGTCTTCCGGAGTCAACACATGCTCTTCTCAAAGACTCTCTTCTTCCTCCTCAAAGGAAACATTCACATCTCTATATCTTGACTTTTGTCAACTTCTTCTTCTCTTTCCTCTTCTTTCTGAGGACTTTGCCTCCCCTTAGATTGTTCTTCTCCAATTGGATCTTGTTCAATCAACTCTTCATTGGGGTGTTCTTGTTCACACTATTCTTCTGTGGTCTTTTCTTCCTGAGGCCTATCTTGCTCATGTTGTTCCTACTCTATTTTCTCAGTCTCAGGTTGTTGCTTAGAAGTAGAAGGCAGAAACACCACTGTACCAAATGTTTCTTGTTGTATTTATGTTTCAACCGTTTGTTCCCCTTCACCTGGGTGTTGGCCAATTGTAGCTCTTGGAGGAATGATTTGATCAAAAAGCTTAACTCCTAGGCAAAACATTATTCTTGCTGCTCCTTTATACATCATGGAAGTTTCATCAAAATTCTCCTTTACAATTTGAACACATCTTTCAGAGAAGCAATATCAATAGAAACTCCACTCTTTGTTGTCTTGGGAGGCTTTGCCTATGTTTTCTACCTCTTGGTAGCTGGGGATCTTGAAGTGGAAGACTCACCTTTGCCTTGTTTCCTGTCTCTGGGAGCAAGTGGCACAAAATTGTGTAGCCTTATGTTTAGCCAAGTCATGCTCCTTTCAATTGCATGGGTGCTGAATTCCTTGATGGAATTCTCTTCTTTTAGAGACCAATTAATTGGATCCAACTCCTTCTCAATAGAATCCAACTAATACACAAGGTCTAATATGACACCATCATCAAAAAACTCCTCTGGTATGTCATCCCTTAAGCCAAATTCCCTCATATGAAAAGCAGTAAGCCAGGTATATTGCTTCTTTCTTAATTCAAAATCATCATGGCAATTAGCCTAAAAATTTTCTAGAGATTATGCATAAAGTCTATTGTAGGAAATAGCTGATTAAGTTTACCTACAGGGTCAAAATCTTCTCTTGGCTCATATACCTTCAAATTAAGAGCATTTAACTCTTCTATTGCTGTTTTGGCCACAACAATGGAGGGACATTCATAAAATCCTAATTCAAAAGGATATTTCACTCCCGACTTGTGCTTTCCTGATAGGTTCAAATGTACCTCACTAATCTGTCAGAAGAACTCCATCAAAATGATCTTATCATTACAGTGCCTTGGAAGCAAAAATGGTGCTCTTTTAAAACCTGCAATTCTAAAGTATGTAGATCGGGGAAACTGGATAAACCATTGCCCCCATGTTCTAATCATGTCCATGGCCTTTTCTGATATTCACCAAGCTGGATCACCTGTCAATTACAAAATGAATGCATACAGGAATGCATAATTGACCCTTTTAAAATATGTTTCGGCCTCCTTCAGTTCCAACTGGGGATAGTAATCCCAAATCTTGTTCTATCCAGGGCCTTCTCCTCTGACTCCCACATCAGTCAAACCTGGAAAATTTCCCACCTGGCAGCCAATCAAATGATGTAGGATGTCATATAAAACTTCTTGGTTTGTACCATAGACATGAGTTGTGTATGTAAGTTATCAGAAACAATACTAGCCTGATCCACTCTCCTTTGATGGTGAAATAGATAAATTAGAACATCCATGTTTCATAAGTCCTTGAATCTTCCTTGCCAAAGGCTCTGCTCAGTAAGGTGATAACATCATAAACTTCTCCCTAAAAGTTTGCTTGTGTCAACTTGGAGGGCACCTTGGAGGTAGACTCCTTGGGTTTTGATAACCAGTATTTATTTAAATATCCCTTATTTCCATTGACATCCTGATTATATTACCTAGTAGCCTTAACAATTGTTAGCAAGTTGGCTTGCCCGTGCACTGGCATGTCAAAAACTAATCTGATCATAGGAGTTGTGATATCCAACAATTGATTTCCCTTCGAGTCAAAACAGTTCCTCTCTTATGGGTTGTAATGATGAGCTAGAGTGAGGATAAGCTCTGGGCATTGGACTATCAATGGGAAGCTAGCCACATGTCCCAATCTAGATCCTGCAATCTTCTTTGCTCTTAGGGTGACATTCTCCCCAAATGTGTCATGCTTGAATACCTCTAGGTCTACATGACCTAGTTCTATGTTAGTAATATTCACAAGTTCACTTTTGAACTTTGAATCTTTGGGTACCCCTTGGAATTGGTATTTCATGGTTACAGGTAGTTCCTTCTTCCTTTTTTGTTTTTGTTCTTTCTTTGATTGTTGTTTAGATCCTTCTCCTGCTTCTTGCTCAATCTCCTCAAGAGACTTATCAGAATCTGATAACATTTCTCCACTTTGATAGGTGAATGTTTCTCTTTCAGATATTTAATCAACCTGCAAGAGCAAGAGGGATACATAAAAACTCAAGGAAATTTGAAAAGATGATTAAATTCTAAGCATTTAGAGTGTTTTAATGTTCTGGTGGGATCAAGGGACCAAGTCAGAAATTTGGATCATGGTCCAAACATGGACTCAGGACCCATCATCCTAATCAACTTTAGATTTGCGAGAGGAAATCAGATTTTGGGTCTAAACTACTCAATGGGTCAAAAGGTCACTTTGAGCCCGAAGTCCCGACAAGGTTACAGTGTTAAGCTACTCTATTGACGAGGAACAAGAGTCATTTTGGTTTTTGCACCTGTTAGACTTTGAGGTTGAGAGACCTTTCAGGGCCTGAGGTTACGAAAGGTTCTATTACTAAGCGATTATACATCTTGTAGGGCATAGGGTGAAAAGCTATTTTTGCACTTGCATGAGTGTTGGACCAAATGACCTTTCAAGACTCGAAGTCCTGAAAGGTCTTCCTAACTTAGTGATTTTCAACTTGCGGGAGGTGGGACTAAAGTTATATTTTTGGAGTCGAAAGTATTATGGCCAAGAGACCTTTCGGGGCTCGAGGTCCCAAAAGGTTCTACTACTTAAAGTATTTTAAGTCCTTCCACGAGGAGTGAAACTGAAAGTGGTTTTAGGATTTTGGAGTTTTAAAGGTCAAAGGGCCAATTGGGACCTAAGACCCCGATTAGACCTTTTGGACTTAGTCCAGTTTTGCTAGTTGATTAAGAAATGCAAGTTTATCTTTGGGGCTCGGGGTTCTAAAGGGAAGTTCTTTAAAATTGAACAAGTTCCAAAAGGGGTTTCAAAATGTTTGAATTAGGATTGAAATGCTTTCGGGGGGAAAAACCATCTACCGACATGGTCCATTTATTTGCTAAAAACCTACTGCTAAACTAAACATAGGTAAAGCAATAAATGCCAAAAAACACTAAACTAATGCACATAAAACCACAAGCCTAAACCTAAACTAAGCCCTAACCAAGAATTACGAACAAAAAATGAAAACAAAAAACAAACAAAGCAAGGAAAAAAATAAGAAAGGGTAAAAACCTACCTCTAACGTAACTTGAAGAATGAAGACAACGAACCTTGCACTCAATAGCACAACCGCACCAACAAAATGCCTCCTTTCGACCTTTGATTGGTAGCATAAATTCACAAAATGCTTCTACACATTTTGGGGTTGACAAACAAGCCATAGAGAGAGGAAAACGAAAAATAAAATAAGCAGAAACAAAGCAAAAATGCCTTAAAAATACCCCTTACAACATGAAGGGACACCGCCATTAATATGGTAGGTGATCAGAGCACGGGTCCAAAACGGGATTTTGAACCCTGATCAAAAGACAACCAAAAGGTCGATCGGGACCCGAGATCCTGATGGGGCTAAAAGGTTGCGGGACGCAAGGACAAAAATTGAAATTTGTTGTAGTGCCCCTCCATTCTCACCTTGGATGTGCAGGTAGTTTGGCTAAGGAACCTGATGATGAGGATGGAACAAGAGCTTCTGTTAATACTTTTGGGAGCATGATGCATATTGTTATGTTATTATTATTATGCAGAGATTTATTTAGATAAGGTGATGCAGTAGTATGTTGTTAGGATAGGTGGAAAGGGCAGCATCGTACCATTGGACGTATGGGTGACATACGAGTATGAGATACGATTGCTATAGTCCCTTCCCTAGTGCTTTGGCTATTATGTACATGTGCTCTAACTTGTATGTTTGAGTGAACAGGTACCAGGCATCGACTCCACCTGAATTGGCAGGTTTGAGCGTGCCTCGCACCCAATGGAAGTAGTTGACCGAAGATAGCACTTGGTCCCCCACCCTAACCATCATCCTCAAAGAGGATGAGTACCCAGTTTGATACCTTGTCAAGTACTATCGGTGGTCAGTCAGGGTTGCTTGAAGTTTTGTGGTTAGTCAGTGTTGCTTGAAGTTTTGCCTTTTGAACCTGGTTAGTGGTTAGGTAATTGTTTTGGCTTTTGGTTTAATTTGTCTGATAATATGCCTTGGTTATCTTATGCATTAAAATAGATTGATAAATAAATATATAATCCTAGTTGATAATAAAATAAAATTATAGTGTAATATTATAATTACGAAATAATAATAATATAGTAAATAAATAGAATATTATAAAGTTGGTTATATAATTAATTATATTATGTGAGTGAGTGTGGGTAAATGGTTTTACCCGTTTGTGTAAAATTGAATATTTTATTATATTATATTGTTCTGATTTTAAATGAAATACTTTTAATCAATGTAAAATTATTTATTGTGTGTATGTTTAAATTATGTTGGTTATATATATATATGGGTTAGTTAGGTAGTTAGTTGGGGTGGTTGTAAATTTATTTTGTACGAGAGTGGGAAAAATAACTTCCCTCCCTTCATTATTTATTAAAGAGGAAATTTCCTTTTGGAGGGGGGGCTTTTTATCTTTTCAGAAATTATTTTTTTGGGAGCACTGTGCATTATAAATTTCAATGGAGTTTTTTTTTTAAGGTGGCTGCAATATTTTAGACCCGAAGAACAGGAGTTAATTAAATGGTAAGTGCATTATATTTTATTGATTTTGTCACCAATTTTTACTTATGTTTTCTACACAATGAAATTTAAATTATTATCTTTCCATTGTTGTTTATAATTATATTTTATTAGGGTTTAATATAGTGCTATAAAATAATATTTTATACTATCTTTTAAATTGACATCACTCTATTTTATTTACAAGTGTGGTACAATACTTTATATTTTATAAAGGTTAGAGAAGCGTGGCAAGCGCATTATATAAAATAATAATTTATAGATTTTATTTTCTATTCTTTTGGTTGAAATGAAATTGAGTTATTTTATTTAATTATTTTACAATCTTAGATTCCAATCCATAAAGTAATAGTTCAATACATAAATTGGGAAACGCACTATTTTCATTAGTGATCTCTTGGGCTTTCTTATATAGATTTTTTTCTTTTAAAAGATAAGTTTTAATTATTAATGTTAAATGTGATTTACTCCAACATTGTTCTATTGTATTTATCTCCTCCTCATTTGTATAATGTGAAAAGAGAATAAATATGCCTTCCGAATATTTATCTCCTCATGTGTATAATGTGAAAAGAGAATAAATATGCCTTCCGAATATAAAAACAAAAACACAAAAGGATTTGACTCTCTATTTGAACAAACCTTTTTGAATAATTGAACATTTAGGGTTTTAGAATAATCATATTCTAAAAAGGGATAAAATTTCTTGAAAATAATTGAATTATTAACCTCTGCCTTATGTGAAGAGCTACGGAATGATGAAACCACTGGTATTCCTCTTTTCTTAACCAAACCTTTTGTGTTTTAGCAAAGAACATAAATCCATAATCATTTAAATAATTTATTCCTTATTCACTTTAGTCTCATATGGATTGGATAACCTAATTATAGTCTCTAGTTAATTATAGTTAACCTAATTATATTTATTGTGATTAGACTTATGTCCTTGATAAGACCACTTATTTTATTCACATGCAACTTATCTCTTCTAGCTGCAAGGTTAATTTTCTTAGTACAAACCCTATATTTATTTAACATAGATAGTGACTAGATTCAATTATTAGTGAGTAGAACAATATTCTCCTTATGGGAAACTTTTATTATCATATCACATGTTTATATAAAGTTCTCAAAGAGCTTGGTAATTTTTCAATCATGCACATTATTTAGACTTTAAGGTAAATATTTTAGATATTCATAGTTTCATTTCATTTTCAATATAACAAACCATTTAGATATTCAAGTTAAGCATGTATTTTAATTTGATCTTAGCATAAGTTAATAATTATTGATATTTGTTATCATCTTGGGCAATCTATAGTGTTAGTTATGTAAATGACTTCCCATCAAAATTTGCCTTCTTTATGACGATTGTTATAGTTCATTTTAAAAGTTAGATATAGCATAAACATAGGTTATTCATATAGAAGAGAGTTATTAGACAATAGAGCAGTGAGATTAGTTAGCCTCCATAGTATGGTGAGGAAGATATGAAAACGAAAGGGTTGATGGGTTGTTGTGGCCGTAGAATTCCTTCAAGCATATAATTTTTAGTGTTTCCTTATTTTACATGCATAAATCTCATCTGATAAATCTTGTTTATCTCTTTTTTTGTCACTGTGATTTTAAGTTCCATAACCCTAACATTTGCCCATAGCCTACTAATTTTTGAGTTTGCAAATTGTCAGGTGAATCAGTTAATTAGAATCTTGTTATTTTAATATTAATTAAAGTTGCAACTTAAACTTAGGGTTCCATAGAAATTAGTTCAATAGAGATGATGATTTTATTTATTCTTAATTATAATTACTTGTATGAATAATGCTTTATTAAAGGAATGTTTTCATGGCTATAATATAATGATTAATTGTTGTATTAAAGAATGTGTCTGGGTTAAGTGCCTATGTATTTGTTGAAAGTTGGGTGCCATCTACATGTAAAGTTTGTGTAAGGCTTTGTGCCTTTGGGAGATGTGTTTAGTGTGTTGGTTCTGCATGTGTCACCCTATGGGGCTGAAACCTAGTGAGAGGTTACCAGGACAACCATAGATGGGGGGGCCGGGGTCTAGTGAGAGATTGCCAGGACAACCCATGCTAGGACCATGCGATGACACTCCTCCCTATTGCAGTCTAGCACTCCCTAGTTATATTTTCTCTTGATGTATGAGTGCCTCTAGAAGTGAAGTAAGTGTTGTACATGTTGGTGTGTTAGCAGTGTTGTGATGGAGTCATGTATAGTTCTTGTGTATGTTAGCCTGTTGTTTTCGTGACTATCTGCTAGATGTGGGACCTTGTGTTATCTCCTGGCATGGGGGTGGACCTTAGGGTTCCACATGGTTGGGTGGTTGGTGCTTTTCTCCATTGTGTATTCTTATTGCATGTTCATGTGCCTGGAGATTGGTCATTGCACTATGGACTCTAGTCCTTGTTCCTGTTTGAGAAGGCTTCCTAGCATGTAATTGCATATTGGATTGTGCATGCGTTGTATCAATTATTGTAATATGATGTAATCTTTCCCATGTTGGGGGAAGCAATGTTGTAAATATTGTAATGATGTAACAATGATTGATGATTTCGTCTTGTAAAGAGTATTGTAAAGTGATGCATCTTTCATATGATGTCTAGCTAGAAAGTGACTTGAAATGTTAAATCGATCATGTTATCTTTTATGATATGTTCTAGTAACCTTGATGTTAGCTTTGCTAGTAGCACAGTCAAGGAATCTCAGAGGACCTAGGTTTATTTGATTATGTTATGTTATGCATTCGATTGTTATTTGCTTTAAAAAAAATTAAAAAATTGTTCCATTAATTTGACCTAGTTTAGTGTTGTCCTCTGGGGTTCCTTGGCGGGGGTGTTACACTTGGTATCAAAGCCAAGTTGCAGCACTGGGATCTCTAGTTAATGTTGTTGCCCATGTCTAGTTATAGTAACTTCTCTTATGCATGTGTTCTCAGATGTCTGTTGGGTGGCTAGAAGGTCATAGGGACCCTTGTGTTAGATATCATGTTTTAATCTAATCACCCAGTGGAGATGTTAGATAGAGAAATAGACGCTTTGTGTATTCTCCTGTTGGGGGGGTGATCCTTGGATGCTTGTAACTATTGATTTTTTTGTCTTGTGTGACCTTGCTTCATTTCCTTGACTTCCAGTTCCTTAAAGCACAAATTTAGTCTTGGAATGCATGTGCAGGTTTAGATTAATTAGCTAAGTTGGCATGTGGATTTCTTTTGTTTGACTAAAGGTGCATTAGGATAAGATGTTATTTTGCATAGCTAGGTATTTAATCTATGTATTTGGAAGTAAATGTATGTGATTAAGTTTTGCATTACATGATGTGATATGTTTTATTGGAAAGGGCTATTTTTGTGGAATAAATACGATGCTAGTGCATAGAACTAGGTATCTACTCTGAAAAATTATGATGACTATATTTGGTGTTTGAAAATCTTGTTTGCTAGGTGTAGCTGAAAACCCATGAGGTAATGTCCTTCTCTTTTCTTACTATTGTATAAATAGAAAAGATTTATGCATTGGATGTCTTGCATGTTGAAAATATGTGAATCCTTTGGTTCTGTGAGAATTCAAATAGCTTGTGATGAAGTAAGAGTTGTTTGTGTTTAGGAAAGACCTACATGAAGTGGTAAGAGTTAAGTAGAGGATCATTATTGTTATTTTGTGAATATGGAACTTGTGTATAATTTGTTAAGTGGAATTGTTAAGTAACCGTGATGATCATGACAGTGACTTTTAGCATTAGGTGGTATATGGAAAAGATTATTTTAAAAAAAAAAGGTTATGGATAATATGATATGATATGATCTTAGAAAGGGAATCACAGTGGTTATGGAAATAAATGTACTTATGGTATGCGATCCTTGAGTAGTAATGGAATTGTGTATGTAAATGTAACCTCCCCCTGTAAATGTGAGAAACTAGTAACTGTGCATTGGTTGAGTGTTGTGAATACCCCGTACTTGCTTTGTGTGCCCATGGGATGGTGATACTGGGTACCCATCCATGGGGAATATGTTGCATTTTAGGTGTGGGATTAACCATACCATTATATGTGCTTGTAGATTTGTTACCTGATTGAGGGCCAACCCACGTGTGGTTGAAATTTATGAGAGTAGCCACAAGTTGGTTTCATAGATTCTCTTCTTTTGGTTCTCCAGTCCCTTAGTCCATGAAGGGGTAGTAGCAGCCACAAAGTTCCTTGGACGGGGTGTGCAGTGTACGCATATTGCGGCGTAGAGCGGTCTTAGCTCAACCGATCCCGAGGAAAGTACTCACTACTTCCCCTTATGATGGATCAGGGTACTTGATCCGTATGTGCTAGACTAATCCCCATAGTTCTTGAGCATATTGATGGTATTTCTTGGATGATCATCTACCTTTTCTTCACAAAAGGTATGATACGCCACATGAGTTGTCAGTTGGGGGCCACGGTCTAGGGTGAGGGGGACTTGCATGGACAACCCAGCTGGAACTATGTGATGACATGTGTCGCCGCTTGGGGGCCAGGGTCTAGCGTGAAAGGGACCTACATGGACAACCCAAGTGAGACCATGTGCCCCATGTATATTTTGAGGTCCAACATGTGGAGGGAGGTTTGTTACCCATGCTGAGACGTATTTCGTATCTACACATGTTCCAACATAATACAATAGGTACGATGCCACACCCCACTGATGTTCTGACATAATGTTGGTGATGATGTCGTGTTGCTGATGGTAGTGAGCTGGGCTCAAGGACACGATGCCACGTGCATAGACACATGAAGGTGCACTATGAGATTGTGTTTGATAGCCTACTTGTGTGATGAGCATAATGGGGCCTTGTACACTTGTAGAGGGATACTCATGTTTGCTTTCAATAGTGTTTTTATTGGTTAGCATATGGGTATGTCCTAGCCATGTATACCTCTGGCTACGGCAAGTACCTATATGTGCCTTCTCCACGAGGTATTGCTACATGGGGTGTGTTCTGCGTGTGCCTACTTCTGTGGAGCCACAGACACACTGTCGTGTGGCATACGTGACCAGTACGTGCCTTCTCCAGCTGGCGTATGACCATGCCGCACTGAGACGCGATGCGGGATGTGGCTGTGTGCACATCCCATGCGAACAACTAAGGAGTGCGTGGGCCACTTGGCTAGTCCATGCCGCGTGACGACGCGATGTGGGGTGTAGCCGAGGAGTACACTCTGAGCCATGTGGATGTCGTGCTTAGTCTGCAACACATGAGGGCTACTGCTATAGCCTGATGTTGTTCTCTCCTTTTTCATTTGGTGGCTAGTATCTAGTCACGCAGTGTTGTACAGTGCAATTTGGAAGATTGTGGACTTTCTTTATGGTTGATGATTTCTATTGATTGTGAAGGCTAACACTTCACTTATATTTAATTGTGATGGTTTAGCCACACCTTGTGATCTTATTTGCATATAGCCATCGTGGTTACATTTGATTTAGTGTTAAAATTGTGCGCATTTCTTTCTTTATTGTTGAAATTGAATTTTTATTTCATCTTTCTTTATGACATTGGTGGCTAAACTAGTTTTTCCTTATTGTTTTCGATGTCGGCCATGTGTCGTATTGTGATTCCTCTCCAAGGACGTATGAGGCGTACTTGATGAGTGTATATGAGGAAGCAAACGTAGGGAACCTTGAGGACGGGGGTATGTGAGGCTGTTACACAGCTAGGACCCACTACCCACCTATGTGTGATGACTATCTCTTGGAGGCTAACTACCTTATACAACAAGAGATAGGTCATTGTGGTCTTGTTTGAATGGTCTCACCATGTGTGTGTGGCCTAACACCATCAAGCCACTGAGTGTGAGGTATAGATTATGTGAGATGGATATTGGTTCTTGGCTCATGGATTATGTATCATGGATTAGTATGTTGCTTCCTGGTGTCTAGATGGACCCCTGTGTAGTCTTGTGATGTGATTCCCAGTGATGTGAATTTGTGTGTATGTGAAGAATGTATGTAAAATCATGAATATAGTACTTATGAAATGATGAATTGTGTTTACATGCTTCTAAAAGGTGTAAAATCATGATCTTGGTTGAATATGTCATGAGATTTAGTGTTGTAAAATGAATAAAGTGGAATGTCTTGTTTATAAATGATGGATATTTAGTGTGCTTTGTGGGTATAATTATGTTGTGATTTATGGGAATGTAGCATTCTGATGTATTGATTTCTTAACAGTGTATTGGAAAAAGAATTGTAATTTAAGGGTAAAGAAAATGATATGGTAATGCATTTGAAATTGAATACCTTATATGTTTCTAATATGAGAAATTCTTCTAGTTAGGATTAAATGGGTGCAATGTTTTCTTTGTTCTGAAAGAAACTGATGGGTGTCAATGCTAATATGTAAGGATTTTGAGTGGTTTATGTACTATGGAATCATTTTTTAAATGCAAGTTTTCATTGTGTTATTATTGTAACATTGAAGGCTAAAAGGATAGGTCATGCTTGAAATGGACCATATAAGTATATGTTCTTTCGAGATAAATTATTTTCATAAGCAAACTAGTGTATATTACATAAATTGGGAAAGGCACTATTTTCATTAGTGATCTCTCGGGCTTTCTTATATAGATTTTTTTCTTTTAAAAGATAAGGTTTAATTATTAATATTAAATGTGATTTACTCCAACATTGTTCTATTGTATTTATCTCCTCCTCATGTGTATAATGTGAAAAGAGAATGAATATGCCTTCCAAATATTTTTTGTTTTAAAAAGGATTTAACTCTCTATTTGAACAAACCTTTTTGAATAATTGAACATTTAGGGTTTTAGAATAATCATATTCTAAAAAGGGATAAACTTTCTTGAAAATAATTGAATTATTAACCTCTGCCTTATGTGAAGAGCTATGGAATGATGAAACCACCGGTATTCCTCTTTTCTTAACCAGACCTTTTGTGTTTTAGTAAAGAACATAAATCCATAATCATTTAAATAATTTATTCCTTATTCACTTTAGTCTCATATGGATTGGATAACCTAATTATAGTCTCTAGTTAATTATAGTTAACCTAATTATATTTATTGTGATTAGACTTATGTCCTTGATAAGACCACTTATTTTATTCACAGATTCAACTTATCTCTTCCAGCAAGGTTAATTTTCTTAGTACAAACCCTATATTTATTTAACATAGATAGTGACTAGATTCAATTATTAGTGAGTAGAACAATATTCTCCTTATGGGAAACTTTTATTATCATATCACATGTTTATATAAAGTTCTCAAAGAGCTTGGTAATTTTTCAATCATGCACATTATTTAGACTTTAAGGTAAATATTTTAGATATTCATAGTTTCATTTCATTTTCAATATAACAAACCATTTAGATATTCAAGTTAAGCATGTATTTTAATTTGATCTTAGCATAAGTTAATAATTATTGATATTTGTTATCATCTTGGGCAATCTATAGTGTTAGTTATGTAAATGACTTCCCATCAAAATTTGCCTTCTTTATGACGATTGTTATAGTTCATTTTAAAAGTTAGATATAGCATAAACATAGGTTATTCATATAGAAGAGAGTTATTAGACAATAGAGCAGTGAGATTAGTTAGCCTCCATAGTATGGTGAGGAAGATATGAAAACGAAAGGGTTGATGGGTTGTTGTGGCCGTAGAATTCCTTCAAGCATATAATTTTTAGTGTTTCCTTATTTTACATGCATAAATCTCATCTGATAAATCTTGTTTATCTCTTTTTTTTGTCACTGTGATTTTAAGTTCCATAACCCTAACATTTGCCCATAGCCTACTAATTTTTGAGTTTGCAAATTGTCAGGTGAATCAGTTAATTAGAATCTTGTTATTTTAATATTAATTAAAGTTGCAACTTAAACTTAGGGTTCCATAGAAATTAGTTCAATAGAGATGATGATTTTATTTATTCTTAATTATAATTACTTTGTTGCAAGTATGAGGTGAGCCAGTGTTGTCATTGATGTCAACATACTCATATTGCATTGACAAGAAGGATTTGATGAGCTGTATGCTGAGGATATTGAGAAAATTAGCCTCAGTCAGGAACAGTGAAGAACAGTGATGAGAAGAAGGCAAATGTGTTGTACAGGTTGAGAACCGGAGGATGCGGATTAAAGGGTTTGTAGATATGAGTCTTGAGATGCTTCAATTACGATTTCAGAGGTCCGCATGAAGATCTGAAGAAGTTGTGGCTGTCGGTGTAGAACCAGTTCCGGCAAGTGCTTAGAGGTGACAGAGGATCACAGAAAGGTCCGGTGAGGTCTGGAATTGTACAATCCTAATCTGCGGATTGGAAAGAGTGTTTGAGATATCCTTGTGATATGCAAACTCGAGTTTTGTATGATTTAGAGGTCCGGAAGTATCTCTTACATTATGACAGTAGCAACAGACAGTGTTCTTAAAGTTCCGGATAAGGAGGGTAAGAGATTTCAGTAAGAAAATGAAATACGGACGTACCTGGTCATTCAGGCAGGCTTATGAAGGTTCTTAGATCATGTTGAGGTTGTGTTGTTGGTCCGCATTGATAATGTGTGATTTGAAGGTCCGGAAATACCTTCTACATTGGAGACAGACTGTGTTCTTGAAGTTCCGGATGAGGAAGACAAGAGATTCCAGCAAGCAAAGGACGTGCGGATGTATCCGGTCATTCAGGCAGGCCTGTGAAGTTTTCTGGATCATGTTGAGGTTGTGTTGTTGGTCCGCATTGATAGTAGAACCCGGAATTGAGGATATTCTTCCGGATGAAGTTCTTGCTCTGTTTAGCCGACCGGATGAGTTGTTCATCCTACGAATGTTCTTGTGGTGGCCGACCGGATGTGTTATTCATCCTGCGGATGTTCTTATGGTTGTTTGCCGACTTAGACGTTTGTTCCTAAGTTGATGTCTTGTATAAATAACGGTTTGTGAGTTCATTTCAAGGTGCGAGAGATGTGGATGAGTGTGGTATAGCGAAGAGAAGTGCGAAAGGCAGAGCAGAGGTTTTTGGGCTTAATTGGAACTGATCCGGACATGGTAGAGATGTCATTCTCCAGTTCAAGACTGTGATTTTTATCACTTTGTAGACAGTGTGTCTCCTTGTAGGCAGTGGGCCTCTTTGTGAGCAGTGTGCTCGGGCAGTGAGCCCTTATTGGCATGTGCCATTCATTTTTCTTTATTCTTCTAACAGAGAATAATTCTTGGGTTAATCACCCCGTGGTTTTTCCCTTAACCGGGTTTTCCACGTCAAAATCTTGGTGTTCAATGTGTTGATACTTATCTGCTCTTGTGTTTATGTATTATGCTTTCATGGATGATTATTTGATATGCTGCTAACTAACAACAAAGAATCAAGTGTTTGAAAGAAGAAGAAGTTTTATACAACTGATTCACCCCCCCCCCTCTCAGTTGTATGCCCTAGATCCAACATACTTGTATGAATAATGCTTTATTAAAGGAATGTTTTCATGGCTATAATATAATGATTAATTGTTGTATTAAAGAATGTGTCTGGGTTAAGTGCCTATGTATTTGTTGAAAGTTGGGTGCCATCTGTGTAAAGTTTGTGTAAGGCTTTGTGCCTTTGGGAGATGTGTTTAGTGTGTTGGTTCTACATGTGTCACCCTATGGGGTCGGGACCTAGTGGGTGGTTACCAAGACAACCATAGATGGGGGGGCTAGGGTCTAGTGAGAGACTGCTAGGACAACCCATGCTAGGACCATGCGATGACACTCCTCCCTATTGCAGTCTAGCACTCCCTAGTTATATTTCCTCTTGATGTATGAGTGCCTCTAGAAGTGAAGTAAGTGTTGTACGTGATGTTGGTGTGTTAGCAGTGTTGTGATGGAGTCATGTATAGCTCTTGTGTATGTTAGCCTATTATTTTGGTGACTGTCTGCTAGATGTGGGACCTTGTGTTATCTCCTAGCATGGGGGATGGACCTCAGGGTTCCACATGGTCGGGTGGTTGGTGCTTTTCTCCATTGGGTATTCTTGCTGCATGTTCATGTGCATGGAGATTGGTCATTGTACTATGGACTCCAGTCCTTGTTCCTGTTTGAGAAGGCTTCCTAGCATGTAATTGCATATTGGATTGTGCGTGCGTTGTATCAATTATTGTGCTATGATGTAATCTTTCCCATGCTGGGGGAAGCAATGTTGTAAATATTGTAATGATGTAACAACGATTGATGATTTCGTCTTGTAAAGAGTATTATAAAGTGATTCATCTTTCATATGATGTCCAGCTAGAAAGTGATTTGAAATGTTAAATTGATCATGTTATCTTTTATGATATGTTCTAGTAACCTTGATGTTAGCTTCGTCAATAGTGTAGTCAAGGAATCTCAGAGGACCTAGGTTTAGTTGATTATGTTATGTTATGCATTCGATTGTTATTTGCTTAAAAAAATAAAAAAAATGTTCCATTAATTTGACCTAGTTTAGTGTTGTCCTCTGGGGTTCCTTGGCGGGGGCGTTACATTTGTAAAGTATGAAAAACTCACTAACTAAAAATAGTCAACGAAAAAGCATTGCTCATTCTAAATAAAGAAGTGAAACATTTTTACTAATAAGAATATCCATATAAGTACAATAATGGCAAGTTTCCATATAAAGTAGTACAATTACATACACAAAAGAGTGTTACATTACATCTGTTTCAATGTTACAAGTACTAGATATTACATCAATTACATCAATGAGAGTATTTATACAATTACAGATTGGCTATACAAACTATACAAAAAATTATACAATGGAATATACATCATGAATCAAATAACATAAGAAACTTTGTCCTCAACTGCCATGACCCCACTGGTCTTCCACAAGCCAAGGCCAATAGTGTGGTTAAGGCACTTTTTACACCCAACCACAAAGTACTAAACTTCCTCGGGTTTCTTCCTACTCGAAGAAAGCCCCGACCCTGCACGAGGAGCCTAGCAACCTGAAATGGTAAAGGCAGGAGGGAACTCTTGATGCAAGCCTGTTACCTATATGCATTCCTAATAACTAGAATGACATATTTCTTGCATGCAGGATGTGGCAGAGACATATAACATAAAATCTAGGCTTTTCTAATCCATCTATTTTAATGGTACATCTAGCTTTGGCCAAAGCAATAAATAACAAAAGTGGTAATTTAGAAAAATTAAATTACCGTATCTGGGAGCCCACATTCAGCATCTTGTCCTGGAAGTAAATTACATAGAAAATAAATATACCATTTCACATATTTCAAAAAGAATAGTTTGTTTCAGATTTAAAGCATTAACTAATAATGTGTTCTTTTCGGAAAGATAGAATTTACTCAAAATTTACATTATCTTGGTTTGCATGGTTTTGTCAAGAAACTAAGTTTACAATTATAGATATGTAATAATCTTTCAAAGAAAAGTTGTACACTACTAGTTTTCTGTCATTGCTGGTTTATTTTCATTTTAATGGTTTCAATGCATTCTACCAGTAAATGTTTGGTTTTGTCAAGTGAAATCACAATAAAATATGCCTTTTTCCTATTGGACTACTTAATGGAATCTAATATAAAGAAATTTTCAAGCAATAAATTTATATAATGAGTCTAGTTGTTCTAATTATAGTAGTATTTTCATTCCAAAATATAGTCAATGGATATATATATATAGTACATTATGCAGTGATACACACATTTAATATTAATCGACTGAATCACATACAATAGAATTGCCAAAACTAGCATCGATCAATAATACATAACAAAACACAGGTAGTAATATATATCCACACACACACACACACATATATATGTCGAAATATATATATTTCATACAATACAGAGAACAATTCATATGGCACAGCGCTGGAAAATACCAGCGAAAGACATTAAATTTATACAACAATGAAATCGAAAGTAATGAAATTTTTAAACAATGATTTTAATTACATAACATAGTTTATAGAGTTTAAAATATTGAAATGCAATTTAAGGGGGATCGACGACCTCCATAAGGAGTGTCGCAGTCCCCAAGGGAGGTTGCAACCTCCTTGTGTGTCACCGTGTGGTATGGGGAGGGTCGATACCCTCCCACATCCCTTCTTGGTCGTGGTTCGACCTTTAAACTTTGTTGTAAATTTTTATAACTATAGTTTTAAATAAAAATTAAATACCAGTGGCGTCTGTAATGCATATTCAATGTATATCATACAATGCTTAAAGCGATTTATACAGTATTAAAACTATTACCATATATATATAGTATTTGTTGTTTCCAGCGGATATCACATAGTACATAGTAATAAAATATAATAAAATTATAATAACACTTAACAACAATTAAGAAAAAAAGATGTATATCAATACCGGTTAATAATAATAGATCAATAACAAAGTAATACAAATATATATATATATTCAATAAGAACAATAACAGTAAGTATATATACATCCATTTATATATATATTATCATATGAAAATAATAACAGTAACATTGATTTTAATAGTAACAAGATGACATTACGGATTTGATAAAAACCTGTATAATACGCTTCCCGGTGGCTGAATCCGTTTCCTGTTCTTCTCTTCTTCCAATTGTTCCTCTTTGTTTCCTTTGCTAAGTCTCCAATTTCTCTTTCTCTGTTCTTGTTCTTGAGAATGAATATTGTGAATGAATCTTGTGTATGTGAGAATGAGAGAGTTTTTCTTTTTAATAACTTTCTTTTCTTCTCACCTCTTTCTTTCTATCTTTTTCAGTTTTATTTTTGCTTTGTTTTTGTGTTTTTTTCTAAATTTAAGTCTTTTTCTATTGTTTTATTTGTTTCTATCTTTTGTTTTATTTTCTAAGTTTTATTTTCTTATTCTATGAATTATCTCTAATTTATCAAATAAAAACACATATTCTATTTTTAAAAAACATATATTTAATAACTCACATAATTTATTAATTAAATTTGCAACACAATTATTTCTAAAATAATAAATGACAATAATTCTAATTCTTCCTTCACATATAATTCAAATAAAAATCACTTTAAAAATAATTTAAACTACTTTTATTTCACCAATAGCATTTTTAATATTAACTAACAATTAATTAAATAATCAACTATAACATAACAATGATTTTCCTTTTTAGTAAAATAAGAAGGCGAGATATCAATATGATTAATTTATGCAATGACAATGCAACTATATGCCATCTAAGTGCCCATGTGTGCAAGAGAGTCCACTCCATCCTAACCCTGCCAGGTAGCTAACCCCCTCTACCTTAACCACACCCTTGTCTTCGACAACCTGCAACTCATGAAACTCAATTTTTTCATTTATAGGTTAGTGTCCAAATAATCGAAGCATTATATTTCATCATTTCAAAATAAAGTAATATTCACTATATTTCACCATTTCAAAATAAAATAATAGTCACTTATCTCATATTTTCAAAATAAAATAATATTTATTTAATCCATACACAATTATCCATAAAAATAGTTCCAATTATATAAGTTTAAAATGCATTAAAGTTTGAAATGTGACATCATTCCCCACTTGGAAGAGACATCATCCCGATGTCTTATTATACAAAACATCAACATAAGTCTTACACATCCAGTATCAATATAATAAATGAGTCATAATTATGTAGAAAATAAAATGTTTATGCTAAAATCTCAGATGTGAGAAAGCTCTGTCTATATCCTCCACATTCTCCCAGGTAGCACTATCCACCAAATATTGGTCCCATTGGACCCTATACCGCACAACATTGCGGTTCCGTAACTTAATGTTACGCCTCTCCAAAATTCGGGTGGGCTCCACTAGCACTACCCCTGGACCCTGAACCTGCAATGCACACCAATCAAGAATATGTGAAGCATCTGGATGGTACAACTTAAGCAAAGATACATGGAAGACATTATGGATACGGGATAGAGTCAGTGGTAGAGCAAGCCTATATGCAACCGGATTGATTACTTCCAACACATCAAAGGGTCCAACATATCTAGGGGCAAGGTTGGAACCCTTGCCAAATGAAATTGAACTTTTCTGAGGTCGAACTCTCAAGAAGTCCTTATCCCCTGTTGAGAACTGTCTAAAGTTTCAATTCTTATCCAAATAGATTTTTTGGCGATCTGAACCCTGTTTCAGTTTCTCCTTAATCAGTTTCATCTGATCCTTCATCTCTTTCAATATCTCTAGCCCAATTACTATCCTGTCCTCCACCTTATCCCAACTGATAGGTGTATGACATTTACGGCCATACAAAGCCTCAAAAGGTGCCATTCCTAGAGAGGCATGATATGAATTATTATACGCAAACTCCACTAAGGGAAGATACTTCTCCCACTTATGCTGCTGGTCCATGCAATACATTCTTAGGAGATCCTCCACCACCTGATTCACCCTCTCTGTCTGACCATCAATTTAAGGATGATAGGCTGAACTGAAGTTTAATTTGGTCCCTAAAGATGCATTCAATGTCGTCTAGAATCTAGAAGTCATTTAAGTGTCGCGATCAGAGATGATTGCTTCCGGCACTCCATGCAAACAGAAAATTTCTTGTACAAACTTTTTAGCTAGGATCAACGATCCATCCTTGAGATTCCTGAGAATGAAGTGAGCCACTTTCGTCAATTTATCTACAACAACAAAGATGACATCATGTCAGTTCTTGGTCATAGGCGGCCCCTGAATAAAATCTATATTGATTACCTGCCACTTGTACATTGACACACTGTGTGGGTATAAAAGTCTCGTCGGGTGCACATGCTCAGCCTTAACTCGCTGGCATTCTAAACATCAAGCTACAAATTTGATAACATCCTTCTTGAGTCCTGGCTAGAAGTACAAGGGTCTTAGTCCTATCATTTTCGTCACACTAGGGTGCCCTGAGCATGGTGCATTGTGAAAATTTTCGAGCACTAGCTTCCTCAACTCCCCTTCATCAGGAGTTAAGAACATACATCCGTCCCTAATACCTTAAGAGTCCATCTATCTCAAACATATATCCATCAAACCTATGATCTGGGGGATCTTGCTCTAGGGCTTGTTTCACCCTATCATAATGTGAACTGATCTTCTGGTAAGGCCTGAATCGCCTGTTGTCTAAAATTTGACCTTACAGTGAGCATAGCTGCAAGATGACTCCTCCTGCTAAGGGCATCTACTACAAAATTGGAACTAGAGTCCAACGAACCTCAAGAACCTTGAGGTCAAAAGACCAATCGGGGCTCGAGGTCCCGATTGGACTACTAGATAGGGTCTCGGGAACCAAAATAGGTCCTACTGGTTCTCAAATCTGCAGATTGCAAAACCCTAAAAGTATGCCAGGTTTTATGACCAGGTTCTACAACTGATTTGGCCAACTGATGGAATCAACCAAGATGGTTGGGATTCCCTGCACTTTAGGCTCTGCTTTGCCTAGGTGGGTGTACCTTTTTATCACCACTGAATATTAACACTTCAAGACTGATTGGTGATGATTAAGCAGATTATGAATTTCATGCAATTTTGTCAATTATATCATCCTTTTCAACCCAACTCAAACTGGCATGGAATTTGGAAATGGATTTATTCAATTACTCTAACTACCACTCCTACTCCTATAAACAAAAAAAAAATTGAATTTTAAAATATTTTACAAGGAATGATTTTGGAAGTTGAATGATTGGTGCCTTTTCCTCTACTAGGCAACATAGTCCAAATAAAAATAGATATATACCTTCCCTCTAGCTATAATTCAGATTGTTTGGCACTTATATGTCTATGGCTGGCATAGATGTGCAAAAATATCAAATATCAGGTTCTTCTTTGTTTATCCAATTAAATTCTCCAGGTCACTATGACTTATTCAAAGGAATTTAGTTCTTGCTTGAAGAAACCCATTAAATAAACCACACAAAATAGGAAAATGTTTTGACAAATCAAACATATGCTTGATATAATGATTTGAATGACAAGGAAAACTAAATTGGAGACAACCACATAAAATTTTACCAATAAATTCAACAAACAATCGACAACAAAATTTAGGCACTAGATTAATGTAGTTGTTCCATTACTATGCTTAAGAAAATGGGCCTTTACAATATCTTGCTTTTCCAAAATCAAATTCCCAGAGCCTTTCCCCATCGGTCTTGGTTTCCTTCTTATAGACAAAATGAAGGAAGCAACAAGCTTAAGACCATTTACATTCCAAGGTGACTTTTCAACTACCCACCCATTGATTACATTAATTGCCTTTTACCTTTCTTCACAACTGAAAAATATTAATTCTATCTCCTTTTGTCTTTGCATCCCCGTGAAAAATATTGTGCCAATATAAAATATTTGTAATGCATTACAATTCAATATACATTTTCACCCAAAACATATTTTCAAGTAAAAACATTTACTCACTACTTAGCTTCCGCCAGTGAAAATATTTTATAGTAATATTGCCATCAAAATAATATCACATGCAATGTTGTGAGTAAAATAAATTTCCTCTTTCCCGTGTGTGCAATATATTTTATTTTTTACTTCATTGTTTTATACCTCCACCATACCACCACACTTATTTTTATTTTTTCATTTTACTTATTTCGGGAATGCGAGATAGTTATTAACTCCACCGCAATACTGCACATACTTTAGGGTTAATGACTTTGATTCTGTAGGGGTGCGGGAGAGTTATGCTTTTACCGCAACACCACACCATTTTTTGATTTCTCCATCTAGCCTCTGCAAGGTCCTAGGAAGGGTCTTCTGTTCACCCGCAACACCACACACCCTCTCACTGACCAATGCGGTAATGCGGTTCCTTCTTACCTCTCTTGCATATAATGATCATATGTCATCCAAAGAAATCATGCATCATTTGATCTCTAACACTTCAAACAATTTCTATATGGTGCACATCTTCCCACCTACTAGATGCAACATAGATATTCAAGAGGAGAATATAATTTGCAATAGTTTTAGGCTCAAGATCATAGAGGTGTTGTACAACACATTCTGCTAATGCAATGTTGCCATAGATTCGGTAGGCACCAAGTAAGGCTCCCTAGACACCAGAATTAAGCTTTACAGGCATCATTTTAATAAATTGGTTTGCCTCATCCAAGCACCCAGCACGACCAAGGATGTCAACCATGCAGTCATAGTGTTGAACCCAGGGTAAGATGCCATAATCTTTAGTCATATGTTCAAAGTGTCTCCAACCCTCGTCCACAAGCCTAGAGTGACTACACACGAACAAGAGAGCTATGATGGTGATGTGGTCGAGCTTCACACCTTATCATTGCATTCCATGAGATCACATCTCTTCGAGGCATTTTATCAAACAATTCATTCGCCTTTGTCTTTGTTTCACAACTCCCAGCCAATCTCACACATTGAGACATGACAGGCCTTCGATTTGCCTCCTTTCAAACACATCGATAAGAAAGATTTGCTAATATGGAAATTGATTCCATGCCATATGAAGTCTTATTCACCTCTGGATCTATAACTTTCTTTAGCTTTCTTTTTCCTTTAATTTGTTCCTCACCTATGATACAAGGTTTTGATTAGCCAAGCATTGATTCAAGAGGTCTGTGGCCAGTTAGTAGCTCAAGAAGAACTACTCCAAATGCATAAACATCAGTTTGTACTGTTAGCTTTCTAGTTGCTATATACTCAGGATCAAAGTAACCAAAGGTATCGAGAACCCTGGTGCTTACATACACTTCATCCCCAAAGAGCATGAATTTAGCCAAGCTAAAATCTAATATCCTGGGCTCGAAGTCTACATCAAGAAGAATGTTGAAGGACTTAAAGTCCCTATGAATTATAGGATTGCTTGTTGTTGGACTTGAATGAAGATAAGTAAGGCCATTTGTTGACCCCAAAGTAATCTTTAACCTCAAAGGCCAATCCATCCTCATTATGAGAATTCCATGCAAGTGATCCTATAAACTGTTGTTAGTGGAAATTATGAACAACAGTAAAAACTACTAAATATCCAATAACTCAATGGAAATAAGATAAATACAATAAACAAAGCTATTACCTTCATAGACTGATTTTACCTCGTGACGTTCATTGTTGCCTATCTTGTATTGATCTTATGAATAAGTTGAGCTCTCAAAAGTGTGTACTTCCTTGCTATTGAAGATGACAATATGAGAACGACTGTAGATGGATAATGCAATGAAGACTAAACTGCAATGCAACTCTAGGATGATTGATAATGGAGATATGGAGATATGGTTGGATGATTGTGATATGAAGATGAGATTATGCAAATGCAATGGAGCCAAAGGCACGCTAGTAGGATTTTTGCAAAGTAAGATTACTAAAGCTTGAGTGGATGCAAAATGGGTGTGAGGACCTTACTTTTATAGGCTTCAGAGAGGCCAAGTCCAAGTGTCAATAGATCCACGACTGGAGGAATTATCTGTGATGTGTACGATTGAGATGGAGTTGAGGGAGATAATCGTGGGAAATGTTACTACTACATTCACAAGGTAGAGGAATAAGTGGATCCATGAGCCACATGTCATTGTGCTCACAAATGACCTGTGAGTTAAAGGTGGAAGTCTTTGAGGAGATTGTGGAAGGACTCTTGACTTGTGGGAATGTGAGATAAACTAGGATTTGAAAGACAAGTGTCTCAGACCCTGGAGATGATTTGAGAAATAATAGGACACATGTGGAGAAGAAATAGGGATAACTAGAGGATAAATAGAACATGTGGGTGAGGGTAATTAGTTAATTAAATATTAAAAATATTTAATTATGTGTGTAGCATGGTGAGGTGTAAAGTGAGCTAGAAAGTGATGTGGATTTATGAATTTAAGACTTAGGATAGATGATTAATTAAATAATTTGGGATTATTTAATTAGATGAGACATTAGAGGAATTTAGATGATTTAATTAAATAAATTGATTTTTATTTAATTGATAGATGAAATAATAATTAAAATAAATATTAAAATATTTATTTAATTCGACACAAGGCACTTTTAAGTGTATACAACTGCCATTGTACATATACTCATAGACCAATAGGCGTTGACTTCTATTTGCACAATAGCAAATCAAGTGGACTAGATTTGGATGGTTAAGCTTGCTTAATAGATCTACTTCCACTCTGAATTCCTTATCTCCCTGTGCTTTTCTCAATGAGACTAGGTCCATCTTCTTAATTGCTACTAACTTTCCCAATTAGATTGTCATTGTAGAAATTTGAAGTGAATCCTTGTAGTTCCCTGAGTGTGAATACATAAGCAACACTAGGCTATGGATTTATGTACAAGAATTGTTTGTTTTCTAGCTGCCAATATTCTAATGGTTTATACAACCATGGATCATTTTGATCCTGAGATCTGCTTCTTCTCTTCCACTGGGACAAAACCAATCCAAATGGCATTTTCATGATTCACTAAAGTACAGTGCCTCTATCAGAATTATCTTTAAAGAGAAGAAAAATGTAGCAATGGCCTGAAAACCTTAGGCGGCAAACATAATTAGCCATGTTTCAAACAAAGACCAAAATTCCATATCATGAATCCACTTCTTCATCTTTGGGATGATAAAGTCTCTTGTAGCTTCATAGTGGTCCTCCAAGCCAACTTTAAATATCTGATGACCCGAGAACTTCATTTGTTGATTGACTTTATTCATTGCAAGAAGAGAATTGGAATGAGAAAAGTGTTTCTGAACTCTGTTAAAAGCCTCACCAACAATAATAATTGTGTGACACATGTCGGGTCCCCTTGTGGGCCCTGGCTAAAAAATATTTTCATTTTGAAAAAAAATTCATGTTGAATTTGACCTGAGATTGCTCCTATATGCATCTAGCGTGAAAATTTTGAAGTGGGTAATCATCAAAATTTGATTTCTGGCATTTTGCACTGTGACCAGAACAAGTCAGGTGGCCTCCAAAATCACCTTGGAAAACTGATCAAACATTATCCTAGAGCCACGAAAATGCATTGACATATTAACTGATGATATGGGAGCACAATCGCCAAAAGGATTTGCATGACACCATCAAGATTGCAAGATATTAATGCTCAAAGTAGCTCACCTGGTTGTTTCTGAAATTACACCTATCAAAAAACCAACTAAAACTTACTAAATCACCACCTTGAAAAATACTAGACCTCTTCCCAGGAAACTACCACTAGGGAAATTAGTTCATTTAGGCCCATTGAACATATGTGCAGAAGGGCTTTTCGCCAATCGACTTCCTTCACAAAATATTAAAGGTCAAAGGTGACCCCTCTGAAACTTTTTGGAAATGCAGATATCAAAAATGTGAAAACTCCATTTGCTTTTGATCTTGAAAAAATATCAGATTGAAGCTCGAAGCTCCACAAATTCACACAGGGGTATATGAACATCTAGAGAATCACAAGGATCAATTCACTTCTCCTAACTATCACCCAGATGTGAAATATTAATTCATATAGAAGGCAACTTTGACAGGCATAACACTGTGCAGACTGCAGATCTTAGCAAACTACCTTTGCTTTTGACATATGAAAAATATCAAACGAGATGTTGAGGCTTTGAAACTAGACATGGAAGCATGTTATCATGGGGAAAATTTCAAGCACCAATTGATTCGTCATGACAATCATCCAGCTTGTAAATATTGACCTCCAAAGTTGACTATCCTAGCAGATCCAATGATGCAGGGACAACAAACTCTTCTAGAACCCTCCAACTTGGCGCTTCAAAACCTTGTCAAATCTGATCATAGGAAGCTGAAATCAAACATACATACTTACATATGTCAGATGAGTGTGTTTACCAAGTGATTTGCCATAAGAGCGAATAGGGTTCAAATTATGATCCTCCAAAGTAGGCTACTGGGGTAGATTTCACAAGTGCATTTTTGAGTGTTGCAATCAATTTTCTCATCATGGGCACTTCAAATTTTACCAAAATTTGAATGTGCCAACAGTTCCAGAAACCCGAAAGCCCGGAAGTGAAAGAACTTCCGGCCTCAAACAAAAGGGGCTCAAAAACCAAGTTTTTGAAGCAAAATGTAGAGGAAAACTAATGTGTTGTAGACTTAACTAATTCAGGGGAAACCTATCTGAACACTCCACTCTATCACTATGCATTCTTATATTGAATTATCGACCAAGGAGTGTAAGCTTATGATGGTACTTGCAAAGTATATGCCTTTAGGGCTCATAAGGTTCCTAAATCATTCTATCTTAACTTTAAACAAACAAATCTACCTTGCCGGAATTGATAGAATTACAAAACAGTGAAAACAACTATAAATCCTAGTTGCTATAGGTACCTACATCAAGGTCTGTAGATAACTATTACAATAGGGAAACTGTAGAATTAACTTAATGAATTGAGAAGAATGAAATGACTAACTGCTGACCTCCAGAGGATTTGTAAACACACTAATATGCATTTGTTCATGAACTATATCTATTTGATCAAAACATAATACTAACTTGAATTCAAATTACGATTAACAGAAAACTAATAAACCAACATTAACTGAAATTAAATAAACAAGGAGAGAATTAGTACCTTGAGTGGCCAGCTCAAGAGACTGTATTCCTTAACTGAAACCAAATCCAATCCAGATTCTACGTATCTTAGTAACACATATTGAAGCTTAACTTATTCCATGCACAGAATCAACTCATATCAAATTGTTCAACAATGAAATCTTTTGTCATATCCAGATTGTATTCCATAAATGTAACATGCTTGAGTCTTTACACATAGAAAAGGAAATGATAACTTAACTCTCAACAACTTGACTCTGCTACCTTATATATCTCATCTTCTCCTTACTATACAAAAATGGAGAGAGAGCCTTATTTATCAATTAACTAACTCTAATCATTTACTGCGCCTAGATACTAGGTTGTGGAGTCAAGATCACATTCTTATTCTAACTGACTATAAGAAGAAGAATTCAAATCAAATTAGACGTCTGATGCATGAACAACATTCATAATCATATTTGAAACAAATCCACTCCTTAATTTATTACTATCCATGATGCTCCATAATTGTCTTCAGTTGTCTCTACATTCTTAGCGTTGAAACTCACACTTCTATTAACGCCTTTGTTTACAACCTGCTACAAATGCTTGGTCTCATCATAACACATCCAATTCTACATATAGAATTAGTTCCTAAAGCATATACCATGAGCATTCTCCATGAATAACCATAAAAACATCTCATTTATACTTTTATACATATCTATATCTAATTCATTCATTAGATAATATGATCATCACATTCCATATTAATATTATAAGTTTAGGTCTTAAAAGTATAAAGAAGGTCAACATGTCATAGTGCAACACATGGATAAATGTCTTAAAGGATGCTATGAAAGAAGTCTTTGAAGTATAAAAAGTAGCGTAAAAGAGACTAAATCTGCAGCCCATCATTCCCCCCAACTATCCTTTTGCTTGTCCTCAAGCAAAATTACTCAAATAGATACCTAGGAGAATAAATAATAATGTAAAACTATTTTCCTCAAGTCCATAATTACCCTGACACCCTCACCCTGTTTCAAATAGAACCCATTGTAGCATGAAAGCCTTTGTAGTCTGATAGCTTCTGCAGTCCTGCATTCCTCTCCCTTTTCTCTTGTCTAGTATGGAACTAGATATAAGTGTAGAGGTGGATGGTAGGTAAGAGGCAACCATGCCAGACCTTTATGTTGGGAATTAAGGTGTCTCAACCTTTGCAAGTTTCTAGCATTTATTATTTAATTGTATTTATTTTTTGCCTATTATTGTAATTTGGATGCAAATCCTATTTTGTCACTTTGTGGGAGTTGGCACGATGATGTGTCATCCTACATGGAAGGTGACCACATGTATTTTTGTCCTCATATGAGTAGATAGGCATTCCACCTTGTGGTAGAAGAGTTTTGCCATGTGTCGGCATCTTTCAGGTGTTGTAAGAGGTTTATGATGCGTAAGAATAATGACAGATTCCTATGACAAAACCTATGACATGTAAGGGCCAGAAATGGAAGATTCTATGATAGGTGAAGATAAGTGTCCGAAAGCATCTTGCATGGGGGAAGTAGGTGCCTAAGTTTGACTATGAAAAGGTTGTAAGAGAATTTGCTATTAATAGTCAGTTATGACAGATTCTCTTACAACTATAAGAGTTGTCATATATGACAGATTTTATGACATTGTAAGAGCATCTGTTATACATTAATTGGGCAAATTTGGGGTGCCCAAGTTGGGGGGTTGTAAGGTGTTGGATATTTTCCCAGACTAGATGCTTATTCCCAGTTATCCCTACAAGGTAGCCATCATTGATCAACAGGATTCCCGGGCCAGGGGCCAACAATATAGGAGATAGACTCTATAAATATCTCTTCTTCTTTAGGCTCTGCAAAACCAAGGGGGTATTCCCTATTCAACATCCATGAAATAAAATTGTGCAAAGACTGGGATGTTGACACAAAGCAGATAAATCCTCTATTAAGCAGACCAAAACTATGAGATAAGTGCAAAGGGGCTAGCTTTGGGCCTATTTTCAGTTGTAGACAGAGGATTTTAGATCCTAAAACTACTTCTAAAGTCCTAAAGGTTTGTATTTAAAGTTTGAGTTTGATTTATATATGGATGCAAAACTGAGACCTTGGGTTGCGACCTCAATACAAGACTAGATCGGTGCCTATATGGGGCTCGGAGTCAATAGACATACACATGTGAATGGCCAGTGTGAACATACACCAAAGACTGGATATCAAGGGGATTTCTAATAGCTACCTTACAGATACTTCCCAACAATTAGGTGCTTAATCATTCATACTTAATGGTATCCCTACTGCAACACATTTTCTCAATGATTAACTTGAAACATTTAATTTGTTCCTTGAACAAAAGTAGGAGATTAAACATTCAATATAGAAAACTATATTCCTGAACCTTAACAACCCTTAGTTATCTTGATTCAAAAGAAACTATGCCCACAACTTGGAGACAAATGATTAAACACATGCACAGAGCATTTCTCATATAAAATAGCATGAAACCTGTGAAGTCATGCATGAAACATACAACATGAGACTCATAAACTTACAAGACATGAAGAACAGGGCCACCAATGAAGTTGTATTGTGTCACAGCACCAAAAATTATCCAGTTTTCAACAACCAAAATGGGTAACACAGTTTGGCCTTTATACCAAGACTGTGTAGCGGCAAAAATTAATTACAAGGCAAATCAAAAATCTGCCAGATTCAATGCATGAGGAATGGCGCTCAGAAATATTCAATGCTGTGGGGAGATAGAGGAATGAGCAGATGGAATCAGGATTCGCACCGCCGTTCAAGGACATTCATCTTCAATCTGGTTGTTGACCCGTTCATCACTGACCCATACCGCTGCAATTCTGCCATTAACACTTCATCTACCCACAGCCTCTCTAAAATGTAGCAACGGCGTACCTCTAAAAATTTCTTGCTCAAAAACAGTCGCACATGCTCAGAAAAAACCATTGCTACAGGTTCAAAACACGATCGTTGATCAAAAATCCATCGCCGAGATCAACGGCACCCAAAAATGTTGAAAAGTCGTCAACTAGTGAAATCGTGCCACGTAGGCACCTCATGTTTCTATAGCTGGCTCTTTTTCTTTTTATTTCACCTTTATCACTCTTGTATATGAGTTCTGAAATGCATATACAAACACCCCTTTTAAATCTTTTTATATGCGGGATGCATATACAACTGTTCACATGCAAGGCGGACCCCAAACCTTATTCATTGCATTTGAAAACCCCATCGGGTCCAAAATGTACATCCTCATTGCACATGTCACTTTATACATGCAAAAACATATACAAGCGCCTTATATACAAGCTGGACCTCAAACTTTATTCACTGCATTTGACTTTTCTTTCGTGTCCGGATTGTATGCTACTTCATTGTATATTGGGTTGTATATCGACATATACAACTACCCTTTGTATACAACTAGTGGGTTTGACCATTTTCTCTCTCCTTTGCATGTTTCTGAATATACAAGGCCCCTTGTATATTATACTGTAGTGAATGCATGTATATTCTGTTTGTATGTCGAACATATAAACCCCCTAACATACAAGCAGGGAATCTTTTGGAATATGCCTACAATGTATCTAACCATTGTATGTGCGCCCGAATGTATATTACATATACATTCCACCTTGTACATCCACGGCCCCCCCCCCACATGCTTCTCTACCTCTGCGCTGTAGTAAAAGTACATTTGCACCCTTGTATGTCAAATATGCAACACAAATATACAAACCCCTAATATACAACTGCAGAATCTTCAAGGAATCTTCTACTCGTATCTTCCACTCGTCACTGTAGAAATTGTATATTAGCACCTCCTTGCATATCTTGCTTTATATATAACCCGATATACAAAGAGGGAATATTCTTGAGAATCTGCAAAAGATTCCCCCTTTGTATATGCACACTTTAGAGCCCGATATGCATTCAGAAATGTATCTAACACATTTTTTCAAAGGGCGATGGAGATTTCACAAGCCTGATAATGTACATTTGCAATGGCATATACAAAAACTTAACATTTTTCATGAGTGCGATAGGAAAAGGCAGTAAATCATTACATGGGGGCTGATCAACCAATGAAAACTAAAACATGAGGATGAGATTTACAACCAGGAACCCACCACAGAAGGCCACTAACAGAATAGACAAAACAATGCAAGACCCCAAGACTCAAACATTTTAGGGTTTGCAAGAGAAAACCTGCAAACATTCAAGCTCAAAACCCTGAACATAAATGATTACCAACACAGGCTCCAATTAGGGACATGCAGGCGTAAGACTGCAGCGAGGATCAGACTACTCCGGGGTAGACCAGACAAAACTCAAAACTCAAAACACGACCAACTCTACAAGACAACTACAAAATATTTACACCTAATTTACAGTGTGCACACAAGGTACTCATTTATGTGAAAAAGGCTTTAAGGAATTTACCGTGCACAGGCAATTCCTGTAGTTCACCATTTAGGGCTTGGAGAAAGTAAGAATCATTTTCATAGATATTGCTAATTTGATATGGGCCGGTCCATAAGGGCTCAAATTTACCATGCTTGCCCTGATCTTGGCCCCTTGCATTCCACATAAGCACTAAGTCACCTATCTGAAACCTTCTCGCTGCAGCCCTTTTATCAAACAGATATTTCACTTTTTGTTGTTTCTTGATGTTTGTTCTCTGTGCTTCTCTTTTGATTTCATCAAGTGCGACCAGTTGATTTATTCTTTCAGTCATTGGGTCTCCAATCTCCTCATCATTCCCTTGGATGAATTTATAAACTGGCAGGAGGTTATTCATAGGCAACCTAGCTGTTGCACCATATACCAATTCAAAAGGAGATCTTCTAGTTGCTCTTTTCACTATCACCCTTTCAGCCCATAACGCCAACTTCAGCTTTGAGTCCCAAGACTTCTTATTTTTATCCACCATCCTTTTGATGATTTTCATGAGACTCCTGTTGCTTGACTCTGCTTGACCATTTCCTTGCGGATGGTATGGTGATGTATGAGACAAATCAATTCCATAATTGTTGCAAAAATTAATAAATTCACCAGACCTGAAGCACATAGCATTGTCTGTGACCAATTTGGCTGGTATTCCAAATCCGATAACAATGTTCTCTAGAATAAAATCCATCACCACTTTGCTTGTGGCTTTTTTAGTCGGAATGGCCTCAATCCATTTAGTAAAGTAATCAGTGGCAACAAGAATCCAACTATGTCCTCCACTAGATTGTTCTGAGATTTCCCCTATGAAATCAATCCCCCATTGCTGAAATGGAGCTTCTACAGTTATAGTCTTAAGGGGCAATGCACCTCCATATTTTAGCTTTCTTGAGAACCTTTGGCAAGGATCACATTTCCTTATCATTCTATGTGCATCTGAGAAAAGAGTTGGCCACCAGTAGCCAGCTCTGAGGATTTTATGGGCTATTGTGTGGGCAGCATAGTGTCCACCATACACTCCATTGTGCATGTCATTTAGAATATCCCTGGCCTGATTCTCATCCACACATCTGAGTAATACACCATCATGATTTCTCCAATACAGTTCTCCTTGAACAACGATGTAATTGATAGCCTGCAGCTTCAAAGTTCTCTTGTGGATATCACTGAGGTGGGAAGGACAGTTCAAGTTTTGTAAATAATATATTATGTCCTTATCCCACTTAGATTCTGACATATTTATAACTTCATTATGCACTACATTCACTTGGCATGCCTCTAGATTTGATTGTGTCATCAACTTTGTTAAACCCTGTCCTCTTACCAATTTAGTGATTTGTATTTCAATGTTGAATTCTGGCAATTTGTTTATCTATCTGCATCTCCTTCCAGTTACCTCCTGCTGAGTGAAGATATCCTTGACTGCTGCATGAGGCACATATGCAATTATCTGAGAGCCCACCAAATAGGGCCTGAAGCTCTTCACCACTCTAACCAATGCATATGCTTGTTTCTCCATTATGTCATACTTCAATTCAGCAACTTGCAATGACCTACTAAAGAAAGCTATAGGCTGTTCAAACCCTTCTTCATTTTTTTGCAATAGGCATGCAACAATAGTGTGGAAAGAAGCAAATGAAAATAATTGAAATGACTTAGAAAAATCAAGAGATTTTAGCACAGGAGCCATCTTTATAGCCTCTTTTATGTTCTGAAATGATTTGGTTGCTTCATTTTCCCATTTGACAGTTGCACCCTTCTTCAGCATTTTGGAGATATCTTTGGTGGTCTCTGCAAAGTTAGGCACAAATCTTCTAACAAAATTAATTTTCCCAAAGAAGGATTGAACCCCTTTCACTATTTTAGGGATCTGAATTTTATCAATTGCAGCCACCCTTTCAGGATCAATCCTGACTCCATCCTTGGAAACAATGTGTCCAAGCAATTTTCCTTCCATAACCCCAAAAGCACATTTCTTTGGGTTGAGTGAGATACCATACTCTAATGCTTTAATAAAAATTTGCTGCAAATGCATGCAATGTTGCTCCTCTTTATTTGAAAAGGCAATTAAGTCATCTTGATACACAGCCAAGATTGAATCAATTAATCCTGCAAAAGCAACATCCATTGCCCTCTAAAATGTGGCACCTGTATTTGTTAGTCCAAACGGCATCCTCAAATATACATATGTTCCCCATGGAGTAGTGAAAGCAGTCTTGAATTGTTCTGATTCTTTCACTTTCACTTGATTGTACCCTAAAAATCTGTCTATCATGGATAGAAGTTCACAGCCAGTCACCTTCTGCAACATGGCTTCCATGTTCGGCAATGGATAATTGTCCTTCAAAGAAGACATATTTAAATTTTTGAAATCCACACACAGCCTTATATCACCATTCTTTTTTCTAACTGGGACAAGGTTAGACACCCAAGTTGAGTGTCTAATGGGCATAATTATTCCAGCCTCCCTAAGCTTCATAAGTTTTTCTTGCATTTTAGGAGCTAAAGTAGGGTTGATAGGTCTTTGTTTTTGTCTGAATGGTTTAGATCCAAGCTTCAAAGGGATTTCATGTTGGAAAAGATCCTGTCTATAAGCTTTCAAGTCCTCATATGACTAGGCAAAGACATGCTTATATCTTCTTAGTAATGCAATCAACATAGTTCTGATATGTGGTTTGAGCTGTTTGCCAATGTACACCTTCTTGGGGGCATGAGATGTTCCCAAGTTTATCTCTTCTAAATCATTTTTGTTTGTTGGGGATGCCTTTGTAACAAATTGGTCCCTATTATCAAAAGTTCTCTCTAAAGCTACCAGCCCTCTAGGGATTTTGTTTGTCTTGAGTTGAATCACCTCCTTCCCTAAGAGAATTTCCTTTCCATCTACAACCCCCACAAAGTTCTGAAAATCTATTTCTTGGTTCTCATACTCATCAATGCAATGTAGAAATCTCAGTAAATCCTCATCATCATCAAACACTTGCCAGTTGCATACATTATCTGGCACTGCAGGTCTGAGTTTGACTTCAACATTTGTAACATCTAATAGAGTTATATCATCTGGCCTTATGGCTACATTGGCTAGAAAATCTGCCATGTCATTCTTTGATCTCTCTATCCAGTTTATTGAGAAGGCATCAAACAATTCAATTGTATCCCAAACAACATGCTTATACTGTTTTAATCTCTTATTTTTTTATGCATACTTATCTCTAACTTGGGAAACAATAAGCTCTGAATCACCAAACACTTTGAGCATCTTAATTCCATGCTTCAAAGCTACATTTAATCCTAATAACAGAGCCTCATACTTTGCAATGTTGTTTGTACAGGCAAACTTCAACAAGAAAGAGAATTTGAGAAGCTTACCAGATGGAGACAGAAATACAACTCCAGCACCAGAGCCTTCCTTTGAACAAGCTCCATCAAAATACATGGTCCATAGACCCTGTTGATCCAATCCTTGAATGCACATGTCTCCCTTTTTACCTTCTTTAACATCTGAGACAACCCTGAAATTATCACAGTCAGTGTTCACAAAACATATCTGTTCCTCTGGTTCTTGATCTTCCACTGTCTCTGATGACCTTTCTTCTCTGATCAGCTTGACACTCTTACCATTCATTGGGATCATAGCATATGACAAATCTAATTGCATACTCCCACCAATCATTGTTGCCCATCTTCTTGACAGCAACATGTCATATTGTGGCTTGATATTAACAACTGTTATGTTCATTTTGTAGGTCTTTTCAGGATATGCTGCCAGTCTAAAATCAACATCTTTCATAATTCCAATGACAGGTACCTCTCTAGCATCCATTGCATAGCACTTCTCGCATTCCTTATCTATCTTTAACCTAGCTTGATGCATGATGGCCAAAGGCATGATATTTGTTGATGCTTCTAAATCAATCATACAGTTCTTAATTACTTTTCCATTTACAACAAGGGAGACATAAAATGGTTCAACCTGCAAGGGGCATTTTGTCATGGTCATCCCCAGATATACTTCAGGAACTTCATCTTCATCAATATACAGGGCCTGTTTCTTACCCTGAGATTCATCACTCAACTTGGCTTGACATGGTATTCCTAAAATCAAGGATACTACTTTATTTTTGAATTCTTCCACTTTCATCAGCTCCATCAGTGGAATGGAAACTTTTATCTAAGATAAAACCTAAGTGATGTCAAATGGAGCATAATTTTGAATAACAGTTGTAACTTGCTCCACCGTTTTACCCTTATCTTGGGATGATCCAGCCTTAGTTTTTGTGGCTCCCTGACTGTCATTCTTGTTCTAAAATTTTTTATTTCGATCCTCAACCTGAGGAACTATATTTCCTAGTCCTTGAAGATCATGACCTGCTTTTTGCTTAAAATTTTGCTTGGTGTTGCTCCATTAATTCTTTTGTGGTTCAGCCCCTTTATGACTGTGCACTGGTTGATTCACATGAGTATTCTCTGGTTGGTGTGAATTGCTTACCTAAGCTTTACCTCTTAGGTTGTAATTGCTTTTGACTTGAGCCACCGCTGCAACTGTGAGGGCTCCAATTTCTTCATCAGAAGGCCTCCTCAAGTTACTCAAAAAGTTGTGTGAGTCCTGAGCATAAGCATAGTCATCTTCCTCATCATAGGGAAACTGCTGCTAGACCTAAATCTCATCATTTGTATTTGCATCAGCATCATGAGAAGAGTATTTTCTATTTGTAGACAACATATTGACATTCTCATCTTCCATGCAATGTGGCTCATTGCACTCATCATAGGCAACAACATTATTGTATAAAGACTGAGCAATCATACATTGTGACTGTGAATGAGGCATTTGGCAGATTATACACCATGGGGTGTCATTAACAATATTTATAGCCTTCTTCAAAGGATCAGGAGTTTCCTTAACATTTTGAGTCCTCTGACTTGAGTTGTTATGTGGAAGAATAGGCTTACCATTATGCCAATTGGTGTTATATGGCATATCATGTAATGATGGTCTTCTTTCTTGCCTTTGGTAAACTGGTCTGTCAGGACCTATTCCTTTTTCATTTTTAGCCATTCTATAACCTAGGTCCTTGACAATAGTTGTCAACTTATCTAATTTATCCTCAGAAGTAGATGCATTGCCTTGCACAGTTTGAGCTTTAGTATTTGGGTTTTGCAGAATTTTTACGTCGTCTCTTCTGTTTGTCTTACCAGATGCTTTTCTGTTATTTTCAATATTTGTTGCAATTTTGAAGGCATCTCTGAGGCTGTGAGGACCCTTATCTCTTAATTCATAAGTTTTGGCATCAAAAGCATTTATGTATAGCACTATACACATAGGTTCATTAGGCCTCAAGTCCTGTGGCAATTTGTTCAATACCTTAGTGAATCTAGCATTGAAATCAGCAACCTGTTCATTTGATCCTTTGGTAATGCCAGTGAATTCATTAATGAAAAAACTAGGATTAGTTTTGTCACCATACTGTTATTTAAATACTCTCCTAAATTCATCCCATGATGAAATGCTTCTGTCAGGCAAACCTTTATACCATTCCTTGGCTTCATCAACTAAGGATTGCATAAATGATTTCATGAACACATCATCATGCTCAACCTCAAAGTTGTCCATGATATTATGAAAACCTTTTCAGTGGTCTTCACCTGATACAGTATTATTTCCTAAAAATTTAGGCACTTGCAGCCTCACATGTTTGTCAATAGGATTGGGGTAACTAGGAATGCCATCAAAAACTAGTTGTCTAAATTTGTCCAGCTGCATAGGTTGTCTACCAGGCTGAATAACATTGGCATTTCTATTTGCATTCTGATTTCTTACATTATTTAATGATACTCTAGCATTATGTGCATTCTATCTTTGATCATTGTGCTGACCGAGTACTCCATTCCTATGTTGATTTCTTTGCATATTTGCATTGCCAAGGGTAGTGTTGTGATGTTCACAACACGCCCCATTTTACTCCTTAGCAAAATGAGGACCCCTGCTGTTGCTTTTTTTGCTTTTGCTTGTGTGTGTTGTTTTGCTTGGTGGTAAAGGGAAAAGGGGGTTAAAATTGCAAACTTTGATAAAAATAGAGAAAAAATGCATTTTTAGTACCAGTGCATGATATGGTTGGATTCCTTGTGAAAAATGAGCTAGGGTTGCTTTTTGAACCATCTTAAAATTCACTATATTTTGCAAGTTATGATCATTTTGGTAAAATGTACAAGGGAAGGGTTTGTCGCTTTGCATATGCAAAATCCTTTGTTTGTGCAAAGTCATTTCTATACTTAGTCGCTTTTTGCTTTCGGGTTCATATACAAAGTCAGTTGTATATCCTTATATACATACAAGATGGACCCGAAGTAGATTTTACGTTAAAATAAATTGATGTTTTAAATCCGCTTTGTATCTAACATTTGTATGTTTGGCAGGTAAAAGATACAAACACTTCATACATACCGCGGACCCGAAAAGGTTATTAAATGGTGTTAATTCGTTGTATATCCGTGGGCTTGTATGTTTGAGTAACATACAATGCCATTATACATTGGGCGGACCCGACGGACTTATTAAAAAAGAGAAAATCCTTGTATATGTTCCAGCTTGCATATTGGCGCACACAAGAATAATGTACATGCAAGCGTGGATTTGAAAAGTTTTGAAGAAGAGTTAATTCAATGTATATCGGGCTTGTATATTCTTATATACAAGCCAATATACATTGCGCTTATATAAAGCGGAATCGAAGAGAAAAACAAAACCGATCTAATCCTTGTATCAAACCCAAATGTATATCGGAGGATACAAGGGTTATATTCATACCACGGACGCGAAAGGGAAGTTAAAAGGGGCTAAATCGTTGCATATTCGGGTTGTATAAGCAAACATACATCGAAATATACAAAGGGCGGAATCGAAATAGCTAAAGAATAATGTTAAATCATTGAATATTTGGTGCAATGTATATTTCATATATACACTATGACATACAATGAAATATGCATCGCACGGAATCCAAAAGGTTATGAATAATGGTTAATTCATTGTATATTCCGGCTTGTATGTTTCGGAACATACATCGCTATATATACAAGCCGGAACCCGAAGGCGGATTTAAATCTGATTAAACCAATGTATCACGTCCAAAATGTCTGTCGAAATATACATTGCTCTGCATACAACGAAATATACATTGCGGAACTCAGAGGCAAATTAAAAGTGGTTAATTCGTTGTATGTATATCCGATTGTATATTGGAAGGTACAAACGCAACATACAATGGAATGTACAAGCGCGGACCCGATGGAAGTATTAAAACTGGTGAAATCGTTGTATATATGTGCGCTTGTCCGTTTGAGAGACATACAAGGTGGAATCCAAAAGGGATTAAAATCGAGTTGAGTGCTTGTATGTATATCCGAATGTATATCTAAAACATACAAGGCACCACATACAATGCAGAATCAAAAGGAAAGTAAAATGCGGTTAAATGCTTGTATCACGTCCGAATTGAATATTTAAGGATACAACGCATTTATACATTGAACGGAATTGAAAAATCATAAATTAGAGTTAAATGCTTGTATATTTTGGCATTTGTATATTGCGATATACAAACTGATCTACATTGTAATATACAGGCCAGAATTAAAAGGAAATTGAAATCCGATTTAACGGAGGCGTCGCGTCCGACTTGTATATCGTGATATACAAAGATTTAAATAGAGAAATGCGTGGGAGGACAAAGCGATTGAAATTTTGAAGTTATTTTTGAAGCCCGAATGCATATTTTCAGTCAACGATGGTTGACTCGACTTCTCTAAGCGCTATACATGTATTTTTTGGACATTATTTCCATAAGATTTATGGCCCAATTGATGCGTTCACACAGTCACGACTAGATTTGGCAGTTGTTTCAGTTCCTGTTGTTTATTAAATGAAATGATACTTATTGCTTATTCATTTTTGCAGGTTTGCAGTTGAAGAGGGAGCTGAAACATAATGGCGGTGACATCACGAAGGAGGAAATCCGATCTCAGGAGCAGAAGAAGATAAGGATGGAGGGCGAGGAAGTCAAGGGTCTTCATTGATGAGGACAAAATGTAGCTGAAGACATTATTGCAGCAAACCATAGAAGTTAATATTGAGCTGCTAGGGTTTCCAGAAGGGCATATTTCGCCCAGATTTGATGTATACTCAGAGATATTTTGGGAGATTTGATCTCCAGCATTTATTGCTGTAACCAGAGGTTTGAACCATTGTTTAACTAGGGTTTTGAGCTGTACTGAGGACAGTGGAAGTCTATATATTGTGCCTTGATACACTGTAAAACTTTACACAGGGATTTTTTTAGAATAGAGGGACCTTTTAGTTTAGGAGTAGAAGGAGGTCGCCTGTGTCTGCAATAAGGAATGTGTGGAACATCTAGCTTCCTTACTGTATCTGTAAAGCTTGTAAGTTTTCTGTAGTTTGATCATTGAAGCTAAGAGTCATTCAGACATTGTAAATCTTATATGACTGTCTGTTTCTAATACAATTGAATCTGGAATTCTACATCTATCTTCTAAGTGTTTTCTTGCTCTTCATTGTGTCTGAAACATTTTCTCTTAGAGCTTGCAATCTTAGGTGTATGTTTGTGAAAATGCTCAGAATATACATTTAAGGTTTTGTCTGTGGATTTGATCAAGTTACTGTATGATTTATAAAGTGCATAATAGAACAATTAGATCCTTCGAATAGAGTGAATGAAGTGTAGATTAGATCTTTCTAACTTTTCCCAACCCATCTGAAAATACTTAGCTTAAAATGTAGAAATCTAAAGGAAATTGTCTCACATCTGAAAAGCATGTATAACTAAGTTTGAAGAAGACAGTTTTCATAAATATTTAAGAGAGGAAAGCTACAATAATCTGAGAAGACTATTTAAAGTTTTGCAGCACAAGTATAAGTTTATGCAAAAGGGATGAACAACATATTGACATTTGTTAATCTTTTGCATAGTTTGAGTCCAGTAAACAAACAAGAAACCCTAAATCACGTAAGGCCCCTTGAACATTACAGCTTCACATTGACCAACTAAATTTGCCTAACAGGTCAAGACCTGACCATATTAAACTTGAGATTAAGTGAATCTTAACCGATTCCTTCATATCTTTCAAGTCAGTTTTGGTTCATTTTATGTGAATTTTAACTAATTGTTATGATTGCATCAAAACAATCATCAACAGGTAGGAACTGAATCATTCTGAGCAACTCTCAAAGCTTGCACTTTCTGTCTCATGTCATCTCTGATCTTTACTGCTTGGAGATATTCTAATTCTGCTCTTAAACTTTTGATTTCTTCAGCTAATTGTTCCTCTTTGGGCATGGAAGAAGATGGTCACACTCCATTTTGGTCATCATTATCATCGTCCCTTAGGGATTCATCTTCTTCAAATCTGTCAGGGGAATCATGAAAAGGGCGCTCTTGAAACACCTCTGACCTCATTTTTAATCCATCACCCTGCTGTCTTTCATATACATTCTGGATTTCAGCCTCAGTGTTTGAAAAATAAGGTATTGTCCTCTCTGAAGATCCTGGATTGTCCTGAATAAAATCATTTTTCCTGCAGCTAGGAGAACCATCTTGACTGGCTCGAACAGTCCCTTTTTTCCTATACATCATTTTTATGGGTAACTCTTCAAATAGAGTATTACGCTGGGATCTTCTCCCTTGCATACAAATTTTTAATTTACCGGTTGGGAGATTGGTTCGGAGTCACCACCTATAATTAGGAAATATTTTCTTTTAAAAAATTAGGGTTCTTTTACAAAGTAGTCCCCAGTAGAGTCGCCAATTTCTGTTGGTTATTTTCCTAGACTGGATGCTTATTCCCAGTTATCCCTACAAGGTAGCCATCATTGATCAACAGGATTCCCAGGCCAGGGGCCAACAGTATAGGAGATAGACTCTATAAATATCTCCTCTTCTTATTTAGGCTCTGTAGAACCAAGGGGGTATTCCCTATTCAACATCCATGAAATAAAATTGTGCAAAGACTGGGATGTTGACACAAAGTAGATAAATCCTCTATTACGAGACCAAAACTGTGAGATAAGTGCAAAGGGGCTAGTTTTGGGCCTATTTTCAGTTGTAGACAAAGGATTTTAGATCCTAAAACTACTTCTAAAGTCCTAAAGGTTTGTATTTAAAGTTTGAGTTTGATTTATATATTGATGCAAAACTAAGACCTTGGGTTGCGACCTCAATACAAGACTAGATCGGTGCCTATACGGGGCTCGGAGTCAATAGACATACACATGTGAATGGCCAGCGTGAACATACACCAAAAACTGGATATCAAGGGGATTTCTAATATCTACCTTACAGATACTTCCCAACAATTAGGTGCTTAATCATTCATACTTAATGGTATCCCTACTGCAACACATTTTCTCAATGATTAACCTGAAATATTTAATTTGTTCCTTGAACAAAAGTAGGAGATTAAACATTCAATATAGAAAACTATATTCCTGAACCTTAACAAACCTTAGTTATCTTGATTCAAAAGAAACTATGCCCACAGCTTGGAGACAAATGATTAAACACATGCACAGAGCATTTCTCATATAAAACAACATGAAACCTGTGAAGTCATGCATGAAACATACAACATGAGACTCATAAACTTACAAGACATGAAGAACAGGGCCACCAATGAAGTTGTATTGTGTCACAGCACCAAAAATTATCCAGTTTTCAACAACCAAAATGGGTAACACAGTTTGGCCTTTATACCAAGACTGTGTAACTGGCAAAAATTAATTACAAGGCAAATCAAAAATCTGCCAAATTCAATGCATGAGGAATGGCGCTCAGAAATATTCAATGCTATGGGGAGACAGAGAGGAATGAGCAGATGGAATCGGGAGCACCGCCATTCAAGGACAATCATCTTCAATCAGGTTGTTGACCCGTCCATCACCGACCCATATCGCTACAATTCTGCCATTAACACTTCAGCTACCCACAGCCTCTCTGAAATGTAGCAACGACATACCTCTAAAAATTTCCCGCTCAAAAACAGCCACACACGCTCAGAAAAAACCATTGTTGTAGGTTCAAAACACGACCGTTGATCAAAAATCCATTGCCGAGATCAACGGCACCCAAAAACGTTAAAAAGTCATCGACTAGTGAAATTGTGCCACGTAGGCACCTCATGTTTCTATCGCTGGCTCTTTTTCTTTTTATTTCACCTTTATCGCTCTTGTTTATGCGTGCTGAAATGCATATACAAACACCCCTTTTAAATCTTTGTATATGCGGGATGCATATACAACTGTTCACATGCAAGGCGGACCCCAAACCTTATTCATTGCATTTGAAAACCCCATCGGGTCCAAAATGTACATCCTCATTGCACATGTCGCTTTATACATGCAAAAACATATACAAGCGCCTTATATACAAGCCGGACCTCAAACTTTATTCACTACATTTGACTTTTCTTTCGTGTCCAGATTGTATGCTACTTCATTGTATATTGGGTTGTATATCGGCATATACAACTACCCTTTGTATACAACTGGTGGGCCCGACCATTTTCTCTCTCCTTTGCATGTTTCTGAATATACAAGGCCCCTTCTATATTATACTGTAGCGAATGCATGTATATTCTATTTGTATCTCGAACATACAAACCCCCTAACATACAAGCAGGGAATCTTCTGGAATATGCCTGCAATGTATCTAACCATTGTATGTGTGCCCAAATGTATATTACATATACATTCCACCTTGTACATCCACGGGCCCCCCCCCACATGCTTCTCTGCCTCTACACTGTAGCAAAAGTACATTTACACCCTTGTATGTCAAATATGCAAACACAAATATACAAACCCCTAATATACAACCGCGGAATCTTCTACTCGTATCTTCCACTCGTCACTGTAGCAATTGTATATTAGCACCTCCTTGCATATCCTGCTTTGTATATAACCTGATATACAAAGTAGGAATATTCCTAGGAATCTGTGAAAGATTCCCCCTATGTATATGCACACTTTAGAGCCTGATATGCATTCAGAAATGTATCTAACTCATTTTTTCAAAGGGCGATGGAGATTTCACAAGCCTGATAATGTACATTTGCAATGGCATATACAAAAACTTAACATTTTTCATGAGTGTGACAGGAAAAGGCGGTAAATCATTACATGGGGGCTAGTCAACCAACGAAAACTAAAACATGAGGATGAGATTTACAACCAGGAACCCACCACAGAAGGCCACTAACAGAATAGACAAAACAATTCAAGACCCCAAGACTCAGAAATTTTAGGGTTTGCAAGAGAAAACCTGCAAACATTCAAGCTCAAAACCCTGAACATAAATGATTACCAACATTAGGGATGAAAGAGAATCACTTACAAGTGTCATACGCATGTTTTATGTCCTTCGAAACTGGGCCACATGGATTTGGACGAGTTCCTTGTGTGACTTGCTCTAGAAGCTACCTCCATTCGTACTACTTATCTTTATATACAGGTGCTTGGAGAGGTGATGTAAGAGGTGATTAACAGGTATTGTTATGCTGTCAGTTTATCTCCAGATATGAGTGTCGAAGACTCCTGAGAAGACTTGCATTGCAAGTGTGTTGTAAACATTGTTGTTTTGATAATACATTGTGCAAGTTTTGGAGTGTGGGGTTTTTTACCCGAAAGGGTTTAACCCACATTATATCTTGTGTCTCTCTTCTTCTATCTTACATTCTTATGTGGTGCATTGCTGCAATATCTCTGTTGTTGTGTTAAACATTCTGTAATTGTAAAGGTTAAAATGAATTTGCACTCATCTCTCCTCATTAGATTAGTGTAGGAAGTGTTTCCGCACAACTTGCTTCCTTTTCACTTTATTCTCTGAAATTTGAATGTACTTGTGTAATCTTTCAGACATGTTCATAAAGTTATGTAAGGAATGAGGTTCTTTCCATTGAAGGGTAGGTGTCAAACTGATCCATCTGCTTTGCACATATCTAACACAACCTTGTAACATGGATCCCATCATTCTCTATATCCTTCTGTGATCCCTTATTCTTAAGTCCATAATGATTTTGCTTGGGCCCTTATGAGAGAGAAGTCTATACCATTTTGTGAGAATATCTTTAGGGTTAAGTGCCTCTTGTCTAATTGGTAGTGATACCTTCTCATATTCTTCATACCTATCCATCAATTCTCCCCTCAACTTTTCATTATTTAGGTATGATATTACTACTCTCAGCTGTAAATCTCCAACATTTATGGAGGGATTCCATTATGTATCTTCCTCCATCAGGTAGTTGTGTAAACAAAACTCACATAGCTGATCTTGTTGTTCTAGACTGACCTTTTAAAAATAACTAAGGAAATTGTGTCTAGACTGCAGAGCTAGTTGGTCACTAACAAATCTATTGAATTCAAAACTAAGAAATTTCTCCTTTAAAAACAATGCATAAACCCTTGAAGGTGGTCTGCATTCAATGATTTCCATGGCCCTGTCAATTATGCCTGCCATCTTTGCCTCTAATTTCTTAATTTCAAGATTCTGGTTCTCAAGTATTTCATTAAAAATTTTCCTTTCTTTATCCGAATTCTCCGTGTCTTGTTTTGACCTACTAGTGACTTTCAGCAACTCAAAACCCAGTGAAACAGTAGTATGGTATGTTGGAGTTCTTACCTCAGGAAATGATGGAGGGGGTTCCTTCTCCTCATTTGAGCTGATCTTGCTAACAACCAATTGTCCTAACAAGTCCAATTTAGACCCTTGATTCTGTGTCTGAATCCTCTCCTCTAATTCCTGTATCCTCTTTTCTTTTTCTATCTCCTCTTCATACCTCTTTACCTGATCCTCTAGGGTTTTGATTCTATTCAATGCCTTCTGAAGTTCTTTCTGGAGGTCTCTTTCTTCTAACAATTCATTTCTTTGCTCAAAATTGACATCACCACTATCATTGTTATCAGAAGCATTAAAAATTTGTTTAATAGGGCTACTAGGGGTTGCTTTTCTCATCTTTTTGGCAATAAATGGGTCTTCTGAGTCATAGTTAGAAGAACAAAAATACCTTTTCTTCTTTGAAAAAACATTCACATCATCCTTATTTGAAGAGATATCATCTTCAAGTATATCAATAGGAACATTCCCAGGAGCATTTCCCCTTTCCTCAGAATCTTGTCCTTGCTCAACAATCTTTTCTTCAGCCATTTGTTTCCTCAATCTGCCTGATCTCCTCGGGGTAGTGGTTTCTTGTTCAACAGTCCTTTTTGTCTTCTTTTTACCTTTCCCCTTCTGTTTCTCCTTTGCTTCCCCTGCATTGACAATTTTTCTCTTTCTTTTTCCTTTTTGTCTTTTCTATGCTGATATCCTTTCCTGCCTTCTTCTTCTTTCCTTTCTTGCTTACAAGTTTTGGGGTCACATGTTCAAGAGGAAAGAATGAAGGTTCCCCTGTTTCTTCAAGTCTATTTTCAGGGAGATTTTCCTCCTTCGGCTCTTCATGAACACGTTCATCTTCAGGTTCAACATTGTATGGGGGTTCTTCTTCCTCCTCATGAGGTTGCTCCAACAAGGTGGAAATATCAACACAATCCTTAAAGGCCCCCCAATCAATTTGTGGGTATTGTATCCGTAAACTCCTCTTAACCAGTAGTGCAATTAGACAATGATGAGACACCAAAGTATCTGCTGGCTTCTTTTGGTATTCTGAAGACATTCTCTTTAGGAAGTTGTAGAGGTAGTTTGGAACATTCACTAATTTCTCATGACGAAGATGGTTTAACAATATAAAGTGCACAGTGTACGTCATATTATATGTCCCATCACAAATGAAATACTTGATAATGTAGGTAGCACATTTGCCCTAGAAAAATGGTAGAGATACGTGTTTTGTACCTTGAGTTGTTGAGTCTAAATGCTCACCTCACTTGCAGAATTCTTCTTTGGCAGCCGCTGCATCAGCTCAGGATGGGTATTCTGACCTGGTGCGTGGCAGTCCAGTCACTTGGGCTATAGCTACCTCATAAGCATCAACCATTAACCCTTTCACTACTGTTTCATCACTTTGCAATGTAATGGCAAATTCTGTGGCCATATCATTGTCATACTCTGTCAATTTTCAGAAGTACTCGAGCCATCCTACTCTAGTGAAGAGCGGTAAAACTAGCACATCTTCAAGAATCTCCTTGTGCGCAGATGACTCTCTCCTTACTAAGTCACCTCCCATTTCTATAATCCTCTATATAATTCCACTTCACCACCTTGTTAGACTTAACCCCTATTCATATCTCTCTGTAATTCCTCTTATTGCTCAGGGTTAACTCAATTTGACTTAAGCAAAGATATTAGGAAGGTAACTCTCACTGGTTATTTACACAATACACAGGGATGACAACTCATTTGAAAACCAATTGAAAAATCAAGAATGACAACCCTTCCCTAAAACTAAACGTGAAGTGGCCTCACTCACGTGGCAAAGAAAGTGGTAGGAAGTTGCAATTATTAATTGGAATGTTTTGAAATATTATCACATGCATGAAGGAAATAGGGATAATGATAAATGCATAAAAAAGAAATTTAATGGCGATCATGAAAATTTACCTTTGGGACACTACCTTGGAAAGAAATGTGGGAGCATTTATCGAAAGGAGATATTGTGTACGATGCAATTAATTCGCCAGAACTGTAAGATCATGCATGCAAATGAATGGTGAGGTGGCACGTCAGCAGGTGTGATTTGATTGAATTACTTGAAATTTGGCGTGTGAGGTATAGGCATGGGGATGAAGCAAGGTGTAGTGTACAGATTGAGTGGATTGGTAGTGCATTGCATGGAAGACATCTGTAGTTGCTGCAAGTGCTTGCAACATTATTCCAAAATGTAGATTATGATAGTGATCAGAATAGGTGCAGAATTAACAGGTCCCAACTGAAAGTGGTAAACAGGTCCCAGCTGTAGATTATAAACAAGTCCCAGCTGAAAGTGGTAAACAGGTCTGAGCTGAAGATTATAAACAAGTCCCAACTGAAAGTGGTAAATAGGTCCCAGTTGAAGATTGTAAACAGGTCCCAGCTGAAGGTTATGAATATCATGGTAAAGGTGATGTGTGTGCATGTGGTGTTGTGTGTGCATGTGTTTGGAAAGAAAAAGAAATTATGCCTCAGCTACAAGGGTTGAGTATGCCAACTCAACCTCTGCATCACTAGTTAGGCCTTGTGGATCATCCTCTGATATTGTATCAACTGGTGTCATCGTATCCTCATCAAGAGTGCCATAACCACCATATGCAGTAGCTAAGGAAACAATGAAGTCTTCCTTCTGTAATGGCTTCTTATACAACTTTAGCCTATGTCCATTTACCAAGAGTGAAAATTAGACCTCGTCTATAGTTTGCAACTGAACTGCTCCATTTGGGAAAACTTGCATGATTTCGTATGGTCCAAGCCACTTGGATTGGACCTTGCCCTTAAAGTCTTTATACCTGGAGTCATATAAAAGTGCCCAATCACCGGATGTAAATGTTTTGTTTTTGATATGACTGTCATGCCATTTGACCCTCTATTTCTGGACAACTTCAGTATGGTGGAGTGCCTCTAGCCTTATTTCATCCAGAGCATTAAGATGTTGAAGCCTATCTTGTTGTGCTGCTGTCAAATCCATCCCAAGCTCAACAACTGTCCTTAGTGTTTTATGTTCAAATTCAATTGGGAGGACTGTTGTTTTTCCATAAACCAATTCATATGGGGTAAACCCTTTGGTGGTTTTCTAGGTGGTTCTATAGGCCCAAACAGCCTCTAGCAACCTAGTAACCCAGTCTCACTTATGGAGTTGTATTGTTTTGGTCAGTATGTTTTCCAGTTCTCTGTTGGCTACCTCAACCTGTCCATTGGCTTGAGGATGATAAGGGGTAGACTTTTTATGCCTTATTTGATACTCCTCCACTAACTTTGTGATTAGATCAGAGGTAAACTAAGGACCTTGATCTATTACTATTTCCCTTTGCACACCATATCTAGTGAAAATGTCCTCATATAAGAATTTAGCTACATTACCATCTCTTGCAAACTGCAATGCTTTGACCTCAATCCATTTTGTAAGCTAATCAGTACATACCAAAATATACTCCTTATTGTTGGAGGTTGGAGAAATAGGACCAACAAAGTCTAGTCCCCACTTGTCAAAAGGAGCTAATGAGATTTGTAGTTGCAGTGGCATTTCATCACTTTTAGTTGGTCTGCCCATTCTTTGAAACCTATCACAGCCTCTTGTCTATTTGATAGCATCCTTGTGAAGTGTTGGCCAATAATACCTTGTTGTCAAATTTTTGAAGGTTGTTCTTTTTTATGCAAAGTGTCCCCCACATGGTTCATCATGACAAGCCTTCATGATATCAAACACTTCATTTGCTCTGATGCATCTTCTCATGATGTTGTCTTGTCCAGTATAGAAGAGAAAACCTTAAATCCAAGAGTAAGGAAAGCATTTGTGAACAAGTTGTCTCCTTTCCCTTGGTGAAAAATATCTTGGAATCTACCCTGTAACCAAGTAATTTGATATGTCTGCATATCATGGTGTGTGTATAGTGAGAGCAAATAGATGCTCATCAGGAAAGGAATCATCAACCACACCATCTGAGGATTGAGTGGGCAATCTAGATAAAAAGTCAGCAACCACATTAGCCTTACCGGGCTTGTCAACAATTGTGATATCAAATTCTTGAAATAACAATAACCATCTGACCAACCTGCCACCCACTATTGGTTTGTTCATCAGATATATGATGGTTGTGTGGTCGGTATGAATGAATACTTTGTAGCCGGTTATGTAGTGTCTGAACTTGTTGATGGCATAAACAATTGCCAACATTTCTTTCTCTGTTACTGTGTAGTTTAGCTTGGCTACTTGGAAGTTTTTACTGATGTAGTAAATTGCATATTCCTTGTTGCCTTCTTGTTGGCCTAAAACTACCCCAATGGAAAAATCTGATGCATCGGTGTGACTATGAAAGGACAGTTTCCAATTTGGACCTCTCAAGACTGGTGCCTGTGTCAGGGCTGCTTTCAATTTATCAAAAGAATGCTGACAGTCAAGTGTCCAAGAAAATTCAATACCCTTAGATAGAAGTGCACACAAGGGAGCAACAATTTTGCTAAAATCTTGAATAAACCTTCTATAATAACCTGCATGCTCAAGGAAACTTCTAACATCCTTCAATTTTTGTGGAATAGGTAGTGTAGAGATTATTTCTATCATCTTTGGGTCAACTTGGATACCTGTAGATGAGATGAAATGTCCCAACACCACTCCTTCGGTCATCATCATAAAACACTTTTCATTACTTAAGGACAAATTGTGCTCTGTGCATCTTTTCAAAACTTTTTCAAGATTCTGCAAAGCCTCATCAAATGCTTCACCATATGTGGTGACATCATCCATATAGATCTCCATGCTATCATGAGTAAAATTAGAAAAAATACTAAGGTCTGCCCTTTGAAAAGTAGTTGGAGCATTGCACAGTCCAAATGGCAAAATAGAGTATGCATAGGTCCCCCAGGGATAGGTAAATGTGGTTTTATCCTGATCTTCTGGAGCAATCTTTATCTGATTATACCATCAAGAAATGAGAAGTACTTCTTTCCTGCCAAAGAATCTAGGACTTGGTCAATAAAGGGCAATGGAAAGTGATCTTTTCTAGTGGCAGTGTTGAGCTCTCTGTAGTCAACACAAACTCTCCACTTGCCACCCTTTTTAGGAACTATCACCAATGGTGAAACCCATTCAGTGTTTGAAATGGGGTAAATAAAACTTGCATCCAGAAGTTTTTGAAGCTCAGCCTTGACTATGTCCCTTAGAGCAGGGTTCATACGTCTTTGTTGTTGCCTGATAGGTCTAAAATCAACATCAATATAGATCTTGTGCATGTATAGATTTGGGTCAATGCCTTTTATATCATTGTAATCCCATGTAAAATCTATTGAATTGGATTGTAGGACATTTTGAAGGGATTTCTCCTATTCTTTAGTCAAGACATTATTGATAGTCAACATCTTTCCAGGCTGTATCTCTAATGGTTTAGTCATTGGTTGAATGGAAGACACATCAAGGCTAGGAAAGACCGGTAGATGCTGTTGGGGTAGTAAGGCATGAAACAATTGGGAGATTTCTTCTATGGAGCTGCTAGGTATTATACTTCTTAGTGGATCCTATAGATAGGACATGCAGTCTTGCTGCTGTGGGTGCCTCCCATAGTCATTTTGGATAATGTGTGCCAGTAACTCATCTTTATCTTAGATATCCAACAAAGGACTATGTTTAATGGTCATTAGGGTTTGTAAAGAATAATTGTCCTCTTCTTCTAGAGTAGGCCAAATAGTTTGCTCCAGTTCATGGTACGGTTGGGCTGGTTGATACAACACCAATTTATTGGTAATGGTTCCATTAGATATAATCATGTTTCCTAACCGGTAACCTATAAATGCATCAGTTGTAGCAAGCCATGGTCTGCCTAGTATAAGAGGGTAACCGACAGGATTGACTTTAGGTTGTAATATAATGAAATCAACAGGATATTCCCAGGAATCTAATGCAATGACTAAGTCTTCAATGATACCTTCAAGTTTTTCTATGGACTTATCGGCCAATTGAAGGACAATATGAGCAGGTCTAAGATTGGTTAATTGCAACATTTACATTGTGTCCTTAGTCATGACATTGATTGCTGCACCCAAGTCTATTAAGGTATTCTTGATTAGGGCTCCATTGATATTGACATCGACCACTGGACTTCTTGGATAGGTATACTTAGGAACAGTGATATTTCCCAACATGATGTCTGCAAGGTTACCTAAGACATGGACTATTTTTGGGTCTACTCGTTTTCTCCCTGGTTTCTTGATACAGAGATCCATGATTGTCTTAGTGTAGATATGAATATCTTTGATGGCCTGAATCAAGGGTATCTTTATGTTTATATCTTGCAACTGTCCCATAAGGTCATTGGTAGGCTGTTTTGGCTATTTTTGGATAACCAGGTGCTCAAGGAAAGGAGGCTTAGGGTTTGATATAGATTGAGGTTCTTGAACTAGTTCAAGTTCCAAAGGTGATTCATCTAAGGCTTCCTCCATGGGTTCTCCATCCTCCAATTCTATGATTTGGGGAGATGAAGGACCTACAAGGTGTTTCCTTGATTTGAGGTGAACATTACTTACCTCAACTCCATAGGTGGGGTACTGCATCACCTCATTAGTATAAGCCTGCTAACCAGGCTTGTTGTTACGGTTAGGTGCAGGTTGAGAAGGAATTTGGGTAGGTCTAGAAGGTTGATTTGGAGGTGTTGGTGGAGGCATGATGGCTTGCTACTGTGGCTGAGGTGGAAGCAAGGGTTGTTGATATTGGGAGTTTGGCTTCTATGGTTGGCCCTTGTTCTATTGAGGTTTGCATTGTTGTTGTTGAGTAGGCCATTGGGGGTTATAGGTAGGGCCTTGGAAATTTTGTTGAGGTCATTGTTGCTGTTGGTTCCTCCCTCTCTGTGGAGTAGACCATGGTGGGTTTTTCCAAGCATTTGGATTAGTAGGCTAGGGCTGGTTATTCCAAGCAAATTTTTTTGATTGGCAGCAGGAAAATATGAATTATAATTAAGTGGATCAAGGGGCATACCTTGCCTTTGCTGCCAAGGTCTTCTTTGAGCAATAAAGAATAGTTTCCCATCATCACCTTCAATTGGTTGAAGTTCTGGCCTTTCAATCTTCTCTTGTTGGATACTAGCTACCCTTTTGCATTTACAGTTGGTCTTCCTTTGTCTACAGCTTGGGCAGTATTCATTGAGCATTGCATTTTCCTCTTCTTGTTTCTTTTTAATGTGGAGGGTGTCCAACTGTGTAGCCATATGGCTAATGATATCTTCTTTCATATTGGTCAGCAAGTTACTAATTTCCACTCGAGAAACTCCATTAACCGCCTTGCCTGCAATAGCTACTCTTTCTCCTTTGGGCTTTCTAGAAAAAGTCTTGGAGTAGTTCCTGCAAGTTGTACAAATATCTTCAAAGGGTAATTGGGAGATATCCTCTGTTCCAATGAGATTTAGGGCATCCATGCAATCATCATTGACCCCTCTTAAAAAGACCAGCTTCAATGATTCCTTGGACAACATATTCTGAGGGTTTTTCTTCAAGGCAAATTGGAATCTTTCCACATAGTCTTCTAATGGCTCCTCCTCCTTTTGTGACATCCTAAAGATGTCATCTGTCCTCCTATCATGTCCTCTATAGTAGTCTTTGTATTTTGTCAAGAACTTTGTCTTCATGGTATCCTAGTGTGGAATGGCATCTTTCCCTAGTCCCATAAACCACCTTAAAGCAACATCTTTTAGGGTAGCAGGGAACAACTTGAGTCTGTAAGGATCAGTGGTATAATCATAACTCCTACACAGAACATCAAACTCAAACAGGAAAGTGTCAAGATCTTCAGTCACCAAACCATAGAAAACAGACAATGTAGATGGTGGTATAATTTTCAGGGTAGCTACTCGTGCTAGGTCTGGTATAGGGAATTCAAATGTAGCTTGCCCTAGAGGATCCTCTACTACTTCTGCCATTGTTCTGAAAGTTCCCTCTGTGGTAGTAGAGGAAGCTGATGGAGATGTAGGGGGTGTTGATGAAGATGTAAAAGGGAACTCTCCTTCAGCACTTCCTATTGTGTAGTTGTTAAAATCAGTTGTACCCTCGTTGTTCTAAGAAGTTGATGGGAGGAATCTACCTCAAATATCTCTTTGCCTACGCATACAGTAAATTGAGCTTTATGTTTTAGCGGCCCTACACAATGTTAATAGAATGCCTGGTGTTTTCTGAAAGGTGTTTTGATTAACTCTAATGCTGGAATCAAAAGAAAATTTAAACTATGAAAACATGTAAAAACAAAATGAGCCTATGAAGTAGCACCATCCCCGACAATGACGCCAAAAATGTAGAGGAAAACTTTGTGTTGTAGATTTAACTAATTTAGGGGAAACCTATTTGAACAGTCCACTCTATCACTATGCATTCCTACATTGAATTATTGACCAAGGAGCGCAAGCTTATGATGGTACTTTCAAAGTGTATGCCTTCAGGGCTCATATGGTTTCTAAATTAGTCTATATTAACTTTAAACAAACAAATCTACCTTGTTGGAATTGACAAATTACAAAATAGTGAAAACAACTATAAATCCTAGTTGCTACGGGTACCTACAACAAGGTCTGTAGATAACTATTACAACAAGGAAACTGTAGAATTAACTTAATGAATTGACAAGAATGAAATGACTAATTGTTGACCTTTGAAGGATTTGTAAACACACTAATATGCATTTGTTCATGAACTATATCTATTTGATCAAAACATAATACTAATTTGAATTCAAATTATGATTAACAAAAAACTAATAAACCAACATTAACTGAAATGAAATAAACAAGGAGAGAATCAGCACCTTGAGTGGCTATCTCAAGAGACTATCTTCCTTAACTGAAACCAAATCTAATCCAGATTCTACATATCTTTGTAACCCATATCGAAGCTTAACTTATTCCATCTATAGAATCAACTCATATCAAATTGTTCAATAATGAAATCTTTTCTGTCATATCCAAATTGTATTCCATAAATGTAACATGCTTGATTCTTTACACATAGAAAAGGAAATGATAACTATACTCTCAACAACTTGACTTTGCTACCTTATATATCTCATCTTCCCCTTACTATACAAAAATGGAGAGAGAGCCTTATTTATTAATTAACCGACTCTGATCATTTACCACGTCTAGATACTAGGTCGTGGAGTCAAGATCACATTCTTATTCTAACTGACTATAAGAAGAAGAATTCAAATCAAATTAGAAGTCTGATGCATGAACAACGTCCATAATCATATTTGAAACAAATCCACTCCTTAATTTATTACTATCCATGATGCTCCATAATTGTCTTCAGCTGTCTCTGCATTCTTAGTGTTAAAACTCACACTTCTATTAACTCCTTTATCTGCAACTTGCTACAAATGCTTGATCTCATCATGACACATCCAATTCTGCACATAGAATTAGTTCCCAAAGCGTATACCACAAGCATTCTCCATGACTAACCATAAAAACATCTCATTTATACTTTTATACATATCTATATCTAATTCATTCATTAGATAATATGATCATCACATTCCATATTAATATTATAAGTTCAGGGCTTAGAAGTATAAAGAAGGTCAACATGTCATAGTGCAAACATGGATAAATGTCTTAAACGATGCTATGAAAGAAGTCTTTGAAGTATAAAAAGTAGCAAAATAGGAATATCTTAGCGTAGATAGGAATATCTTTGATGGCTTGAATCAAGGGTATCTTTATGTTTATATCTTGCAACTATCCTATAAGGTCATTGGTAGGCTGTCCTAGCTATTTTTGGATAACCAAGCACTCAGGGAAAGGAGGCTTAGGGTTTGATATAGACTAAGGTTCCTGAACTGGTTCAGGTTCCAAAGGTGATTCATCTAAGGCTTCCTCCATGGGTTCTGCATCCTCCAGTTTTGTGATTTGGGGAGATGAAGGACTTGCAAGGTGTTTCCCTGATTTGAGGTGAACATAACTTACCTCAACTCCATAGGTGGGGTATTGCATCACCTCATTAGTATAGTCCTGTTGAACAGGCTTGTTGTTAGGGTTAGGTGCAGGTTGGGCAGGAATTTGGGTAGGTCTAGGAGGTTGATTTGGAGGTGCTGGTGGATGCATGATGGCTTGCTATTGTGGCTGAGGTGGAAGCAAGGGTTGCTGATATTGGGAGTTTAGCTACCAGGGTTGGCCCTTGTTCCATTGAGGTTGCCATTATTGTTGTTGAGTAGGCCATTGGGGGTTATAGGTAGGGCCTTGGAAAGTTTGCTGACGCCATTATTGCTGTTGGTTCCACCTTGCCTGTGAAGTAGACCATGGTGGGTTTTGCCAAGCATTTGGATTAGCAAGTGATGGGGAGGCCTATGGGTTTAGCAAACCTATCTTGACACAACACTTCAAGACCTATATCAATCCCAAGTCTCCCTACCAATTCAGTGCTCAAAGACATTTTCTGCCCCAAAATGCCTATGTCAACCTAACCAGTCTATTACAGAGGTGAAAGACCTGTTTGCCTGTTGTTCCCAATACAGACATTTCTTACTTGGTGTGAGGTATTCTTCTTTACCCTCACTGTTTCCAAGATTCCTAATCTCCAAGGCTTATAGCCTTCTTGAGCCCATTATCAGCCCTCCTCTCTGGGTCCAGGGTTCTGATTGCTTGGTACTCAATTCTTCCACTCTGTTTTCACCTCTGTCTTTTAGACTGCAACTTGCATACTAGCCGGGCTATGGCACAGCTCGCCTAGTACAAGTTCACATGGCCGTTCTCTGTCAACCCATTCACAACAACAGAAAGAAAAACTAAAAAAAGAGACTCTGTTTGATTTCCCCCCATGACTGTACAAAGAATATGCGAGGACATCAAACTAGAGTCATTATGTACAAACAGAAACAAAACTAACAGGAATTAAACTGTCTACTCTACTGCAAAACAGATTATGCAAGTACACTACAGACAAAATTCAAATGGATTCAACTGTCAATGTTTTTATTATCAGAAGTTCCTCTATTACATTCACGGCATCTCAGGTTTCAAAACGTTCCAACCACTTTACAAAGCAAAAACTAGCTTTTATATTGTTCGTCTTCCTTTCAGTTATCAAACAGTTAGGTTTTCTGCCTATTTGGCTCCCATCGACAAAACAGATTCTTTGTCGCACCGATCATACGCATTCATGAGAACTTTTAGTCCCACATGCACCTGTTCAAGTCGGCCACTGCGGTTTATATATCCGACGGCTTAGTAAACTATTGTCGGCACTTTTGCTGCCGACGACCCCTGTCTACCCCCATCGGCACAACCCAAACTATCGGCCAACAATCAACCATGAACTCCGATAGTCCCTTGTCTCACCGATACCACATCTTCACCCTCCGTCGGCGTGACCATTGTGCATCGGCCTCAAATCTTTACGCTACACCGACAGAAGTCCTCCCGCCGATGTCATCGGGGTGACTACTCAGCATCGGACAACCCTTTGATACTTATTCCGATGGCCCTTATCTCACCGACATAACAGTTTGCGGCTTAGTTCTCACCTATCGACGAGACGTCAACTATCGACAGCTTCTAAACTGCTCACACCGATAAACTCCATCTCACCGATGGCACCTTCTAACCCAACTATCGGCGTGGCTTTAGCATCGGCCAAACCTTCGATTCCTCCGCCGATGTGTTTTACATCAAATTCACTTTCGCCAACCGTTGGTGTAACTTAAAACCTATTCGCCGATATCGTCGGTCATGCCGATGCTCCTTCTATCGGTTTCACTTCACCGTTCTCCTGCCGATGTTCTATCAGCGTAACTTCACCGTTCGCTATAACTTCGAAAGGCTTCACCGATAGGTTCTCTCACACCGAAATGCATTCTCCATCGGCCAGACTTGTGGTTGTCGGTGACACTATTTCCTTTCGCTCTGATATCGATAGTCTTCTAACCCATCGGTTTGACATACAACATCAGCCAATTCGTAACTCCCTTCGCCGATATGTCACCTCTCCCCGATGGTTAGCACCATCGGCCAGACCGATACTATCGGTATAACTTTCCACTCTTCTTCCGCTGCCCATTGTCATCCCGATGTGCTTTCGTTGGTGTGACTCCGTCGATATGTATAGTCGTTGTCTTGCTCTTCGGTGAGACTCTCTCCATCGCTCGGACGTTGGGCATGTCTTCCGATCCGCCATCTCACGCCGATGGCACTTTCGAACACAACTGTCAGTGTGACTCTTTCCTCTCTCACCTTATGAATTTCAAAAGTGATCACAACAAAATGCAAACATATATACACATGGGCTCCAAGCCCTTGGTGCTCCTGCACCATACTCCCCCTGTGCGGAAGAAGTCAAGTCACCTCCGGGGACAACAAAGCAAAATCAATGCCCCATTTCTTGAACTCGGATTCTGCAATCCAGGTAGCCTCTGCTTCAGGCAACTGTTTCCACTTGATCATGTGCTCCATGTACACACCAGTCTAGTCTGTTTCTGCACATGAGAATCCAGAATTCTCTCAACCTGTGGTGTGATTTTTGGAGGCAAGGTGACATCATCCACTGTCTGTGTAGCTTCTGCACGAGATTCCCCTGCTGCTGAATGAGGACCTTTATATGGCACCAAGTCCTGAACAATGAACACTGGGGAAATTGCCAAGTCTACTGGCAAATCAATCCTATAGGCATTGTTGCCATACTTGTTCAGAATTCTGCAAGGACCAATCCGTCTCATCTGCAATTTGGTTGGTATCCCTTTCTGTAATCTGGGTTTGTTCAAATGAACCATGACCAAATCACCAACTGCAAATTGAATATCCTTCCTGTGTGCATCTACCCTATCTTTGATTTTCAGGGTGTTTTCCGTCAATTGCTACTTCACTTGGTCATGAATCTCCTTCATAGACTGTGCAAAATCCTCTGCATGACCACTTCTAAACTCTATGTCTCCAAGAATTCTGAGTTCACATACACCTCTCGGGTGCATTCCATAGATGATTTCAAAAGGACTCTTGCCAGTAGTCCTGTTCACACTGTCATTATAGGCAAATTCTGTCTGATAAATTACTTGATCCCAACTCTGTCCATATTCTTTTGTCAAACACCTTAACAGGTTGCCCAATGTCCTGTTCACCACTTCTGTTTGGCCATCTGTCTGTGGATGATATGCTGATCCAAAAGACAGATTTGTCCCTAACCTCTGCCATAGAGTTTTCCAGAAATGTCCCATGAACTTAGCATATCTATCAGACACGATGCTTGCTGGTAGTCCATGAATCCTTATGACCTCTTTGAAAAACAAATGAGCTATATGACTGGCATCATGAGTCACCTTACAAGGAATGAAATGACTCATCTTGCTGAATCTATCAACAACTACAAAAATACTATCAAAACCAGTCTTAGTCTTTGGTAGACCAACTACAAAATCCATACTTACACAATCCCATGGTCTGGAAGGAATGGGTAATGGTTGATACAGTCCAGCATTTGAAGAAGTTCCCTTGGCCTTCTGATAGATGATACACTGCTCCACATACTTTCTGACATCTTTGTGCATCTTCGGCCAATAGTAGAACCTCTGGACTAATTCCAATGTTTTGTTCAGACCAAAATGTCCACTCAAACTGCCATTATGCTTCTCCTGTATAAGATTTTCTCTCATGGATCCTTTTGGTACACACAATTGTCCACCTTTGAACAGCAAACCCTGCTGCAATGTGTACTCTACAAATTCACTATGAAAGTGATTCTCAAAGTCTTGACAGACTTTGTATGCCTCAGCAAAATCTTCATCCTCATTGTAGAGAGCTCTGAACTCTTCCATTCCTATGCTGCTTAATTGCACTTCTTGTACTGTGAGCAGCCTTCTGCTTAAAGCATCTGCTACTTTGTTGAGCTGTCCCTTCTTGTGCTTAATTGTAAATGTATAAGACTGCAAATACTCCATCCACTTGATATGCCTATGGCTCAACTTATCTTGTGAGTTCAGAAAACTCAAAGCTTGATTGTCTGTATACACAACAAATTCCTTAGGTAGGAGGTAATGTCTCCATTTTCTAAGTGCTTGAACTAGAGCATAGAGTTCCAAGTCATATGAAGAGTATCTACTCTTTGCTTCATTTAGCCTCTCACTGAAAAAGGCTACTGGTCTATTCTCTTGGCTAAGTACTGCCCCTACTGCGATATTGCTAGCATCACATTCTAAAGTAAACAACTTATCAAAACTAGGCAGCACTAACACTGGCTGTGTGGCTACTTCTTTCTTCAACAATTCAAAACTGTGATTAGTTGCTTGTGTCCATTGAAATTTTGTTTTCATTCCACCTTTGATCGTATCAAGCATGGGTGCACAAATAGCACTAAAATTGTTAATGAATTTTCTATAAAACTGAGCTAAACCATGGAAACTTCTCACCTCAGTTGCTGCTCTAGGAGTAGGCCAACTCAATATGGCTTCTACCTTTGATTTGTCCATTTTCAATTCTCCTTTGGACAACACAAAACCAAGGTATACCAATTCCTGCTTCATGAATTCACACTTCTCCAAATTTATGGTTAGTTGTTCATCATGTAACTTTTTCAAAACAGTATTTACATGTTCAAGATGCTCTTCTTTAGTTTGACTAAAAATCAAGATGTCATCTAGATAAACAACTACAAATTTACCCGTATAGTCCTTAAGGACTTCATTCATGAGCCTCATGAATGTGCTGGGAGCATTTGATAAACCAAATGGCATAACAAGCCACTCATACAGTCCTTCTGTAGTTTTGAAGGCTGTTTTCCACTCATCACCTTCCTTGATTCTAATATGGTGATAACCACTTTTCAGGTCTATCTTAGTGAAATACTTAGCTCCTCCTAAACAGTCCATAAGGTCTTCAATTCTAGGAATTGGAAATCTGTACCTTATGGTGATATTATTGATAGCTCTGGAGTCCGTGCACAATCTCCATGTTCCTCCTTTCTTTGGTGCCAACACCGTAGGCACTGCACAAGGACTTATGCTTTTTCTAACCAACCCCTGGTCAAGCAATTCTTGTACTTGTCTGGTTATTTCCTTATGTTGTTCTGGAGTCATCTTGTAAGGAGCCTTGTTAGGCAAAGATGCTCCTGGAATCAGATCTATCTAATGGCTTATAGTCCTCTGTGGAGGTAGTGTTGCTGGTGTTCCATCACTAATGATGTCCTTATACTGTTCCAGTATAGTCTGCATCTCTTTTGGGATCACTACCTTTTTGTCTTTCTTCTCCTCCTTAGGCTTCACTATGATAGCATAACCAATACCATCCTCCTTAAGAGTGTTCAAAAACTCTTTACCACTCACAACTAAGATACTAGGACTCTTAGTCTTATTTGCTTCTTCATCTTCCAAAGATTGAATTTTATAGGTGACACCATCTTTTTGAAAAGAATATGCATTCTTCTCACCATCATGTATGGCCTTCCGGTCAAACTGCCATGGTCTGCCCAATAAGAGATGACATGCATCCATAGGTAGGATATCACAAAGTACCTTGTCTTTGTATCCACCTATACCAGACTCTACCCAAGTTTGCTCATTGACTATCACATGTTGACCTTTATTTAACCATGTGACTCTATATGGATTTGAATGAGGTATTCTTTGCAAATTTAGTTTTCTAACTGCTTCATCAGACACTATATTATCAGTAGACCCTGAGTCTATGATTACTTGACATACCTTATTCATAATCTTGCATTTGATTCTGAATAATGCTCTCCTTTGGCTTGGTTCAACTTTCACTGGTTCTTTGATCAATGTTCTCCTTACCATGATGTTCTCTCCCACTTCTGAGGTTAGACTGACTTCAAGTGTTTTGTTGCTTGAAGCATCATCTTGCACATAATGATTTCTTTTGTCAACTCCTTGAGAAGAAGATGTGCCCTTATCAGGACACCTATATGTTGGATGGCCCAACTGACCACAATTGTAGCATTTCATAGTGGCAAAGTAGGATCCTCTGCCTGATCCTCCTGATCTTCCTCTGTTAGATCCCCTTCCTCTGTAGTTTCCTCTACTACTAGTCTCTCCACTCTGCTCTGTGAGTTTGGATTCTCCTTGGGGTCTTTGATCAGTATTTCTACCACCATAACTTCCTCTTCCTCTGCTGTCTCTACCTCTTCCTCTTGATCTGCTGTTTGATTCTTGTTTCTTCTTGCTCTTCTCCTCTACCTTGAGTGCTAGCTGATAGCTTTGATGCACTGTTGTAGGGCTGAACAAGCTGATTTCCTCTTGAATACTCCATCTCAAACCATTGAGATATCTTGCTACTTTCACATTTTCCTCTTCCATCACTTTAGACCTCAGGCATAGTTTTTGAAACTCCTTAGTATATGCACTGACATCTAATTCTCTTTGTCTCAAATTTTGTTGTTTCTTATACAACTGGACTTCATAATCTCCAGGCATGTATACCTCTTTGATTTCAACCACCATACCCTTCCAAGTAGCTATAGGTTTCTTGTCTTCTTTCTCTCTTTTAGTTTGAACAAATTTCCACCATGTCAAGGCAGCTCCTCTGAGTCTTGATTTAGCCACCTTCACCTTTTGAGCTTCACTCACTCCATCACATTCAAAGTGATTTTCCAAACCTTCTATCCATTCCATAACCAAATCCGGTTCCATCTTTCCACTAAAAAGAGGAACTCCTTCCAGTGTCTTACCACTCATGGCTTTCAAGGCCTTCAAGAAAGGTTCTTCTTCCATCTTAGGATCAGGTGTGGGCTCTTCATCTTCTATAGACACACCTTTTTCCTTGTTTACTTTCTGCCTGACTTCTTCAGTCTTTTCCATCATTACACCCAGTCTACTTTCCATTTCTGCCAATCTTTCCCGTAGGAGTCTATTCTCCTCTTCTTGATCATCAACCTTCTTTGCTAACTCTGCATTAGTCACCATCTCTCTGGCTGAACCTACAGACTCACTTGAACTCGGTGATGACATACAACTTCTTCTATTCCAACCTAGGAATAGCCCAAATCTTTAACTTTGCTCTGATACCAATTTGATGGGGAGGCCTATGGGTTTAGCAAACCTATCTTGACACAACACTTCAAGACCTATATCAATCCCAAGTCTCCCTACCAATTCAAGTGCTCAAAGACATGTTCTGCCCCAAAATGCCTATGTCAACCTAACTAGTCTATTACAGAGGTGAAAGACTTGTTTGCCTGTTGTTCCCAATACAGACATTGCTTACTTGGTGTGAGGTATTCTTCTTTACCCTCACTGTTTCCAAGATTCCTAATCTCCAAGGCTTATAGCCTTCTTGAGCCCATTATCAGCCCTCCTCTCTGGGTCCAGGGTTCTGATTGCTTGGAACTCAATTCTTCCACTCTGTTTTCACCTCTGTCTTTTAGACTGCAACTTGCATACTAGCCGGGCTATGGCACAGCTCGCCTAGTACAAGTTCACATGGCTGTTCTCTGTCAACCCATTCACAACAACAAAAAGAAAAACTAAAAAAAGAGACTCTGTTTGATTTCCCCCCATGACTGTACAAAGAATATGCGAGGACATCAAACTAGAGTCATTATGTACAAACAGAAACAAAACTAACAGGAATTAAACTGTCTACTCTACTGCAAAACAGATTATACAAGTACACTATAGACAAAATTCAAATGGATTCAACTGTCAATGTTTTTATTATCAGAAGTTCCTCTATTACATTCACGGCATCTCAGGTTTTAAAACGTTCCAGCCACTTTACAAAGCAAAAACTAGCTTTTATATTGTTCGGCTTCCTTTCAGTTATCAAACAGTTAGGTTTTCTGCCTATTCGGCTCCCATCGGCAAAACAGATTCTTTGTCGCACCGATCATACGCATTCATGAGAAATTTTAGTCCCACATGCACTCGTTCAGGTCGGCCACTACGGTTTATATATCCGACGGCTTAGTAAACTATTGTCGGCATGCCGACGAAGACCCTTGTCTACCCCCATCGGCACAACCCAAACTATCGGCCAACAATCAACCATGAACTCTGATAGTCCCTTGTCTCACCGATACCACGTCTTCACCCTCCGTCGACGTGACCACTATGCATCGGCCTCAAATCTTTACGCTACACTGACAGAAGTCCTCCCGCCGATGTCATCGGGGTGACTACTCAGCATCGGACAACCCTTCGATACTTATTCTGACGGCCCTTGTCTCACCGACATAACAGTTTGCGGCTTAGTTCTCACCTATCGGCGAGACGTCAACTATCGGCAGCTTCTAAACTGCTCACGCCGATAAACTCCATCTCACCGATGACACCTTCTAACCCAACTATCGGCGTGGCTTTAGCATCGGCCAAACCTTCGATTCCTCCGCCGATGTGTTTTACATCAAATTCACTTTCGCCAACCGTCGGTGTAACTTAAAACCTATTCGCCGATATCGTCGGTCATGCCGATGCTCTTTCTATCGGTGTCACTTCACCGTTCTCCTGCCGATGTTCTATCGGCGTAACTTCACCGTTCGCTATAACTTCGAAAGGCTTCGCCGATAGGTTCTCTCACACCGAAATGCATTCTCCATCAGCCAGACTTGTGGTTGTCGGTGACACTATTTCCTTTCGCTCCGATATCGATAGTCTTCTAACCCATCGGTTTGACATACAACATCGGCCAATTCGTAACTCCCTTCGCCAATATGTCACCTCTCCCCGATGGTTAGCACCATCGGCCAGACCGATACTATCGGTATAACTTTCCACTCTTCTTCCGCTGCCCATTGTCATGCCGATGTGCTTTCGTCGGTGTGACTCCGCTGATATGTATAGTCGTTGTCTTGCTCTTCGGTGAGACTCTCTCCATCGCTCGGACGTTGGGCATGTCTTCCGATCCGCCATCTCACGCCGATGGCACTTTCGAACACAACTGTCGGTGTGACTCTTTCCTCTCTCACCTTATGAATTTCAAAAGTGATCACAACAAAATGCAAACATATATACACATGGGCTCCAAGCCCTTGGTGCTCCTGCACCAGCAAGCCAGGGCTAGTTATTCCAAGCAAAATTTTTTTGATTGGCAACAGGAAAAGATGAATTACAATTAAGTGGATCAGGAGGCATACCTTGCCTTTGCTGCCAAGGTCTTCTTTGAGCAATAAAGAATAGTTGCCTATCGTCACCTTCAAATGGTTGAAGTTTTGGCCTTTCAATCTTCTCCTACTGGATACTGGCTACCCTTTTGCATTTACTTTTGGCCTTCCTTTGTCTATAGCTTGGGCAGTATTCAGTGAGCATTGCATCTGCCTCTTCTTGTTTCTTTTTAATGTGGAGGGTGTCCAACTGTGTAGCCATATGGCTAATGATATCTTCTTTCATATTGGTTAGCAGGTTACTAATTTCCACTCGAGAAACTCCATTAACTGCCTTGCCTGCAATAGCTGCTCTTTCTCCTCTGTGCTTTTTAGAAAAAGTCTTGGAATAGTTCCTGCAAGCTGTACAAATATCTTCAAAGGGTAATTGGGAGATATCCCCTGTTCCAATGAGGTTTAGGGTATCCATGCAATCATCATTGACCCCTCTTAAAAAGACTAGCTTCAATGATTCTTCAGACAACATATTCTGAGGTTTTTTCTTCAAGGCAAATTGGAATCTTTCCACATAGTCTTCTAATGGTTCCTCCTCCTTTTGTGACATCCTAAAGATGTCATCTGTCCTCCTATCATGTCCTCTACAGTAGTCTTTGTATTTTGTCAGGAACTTTGTCTTCATGGTATCCCAGTCTGGAATGACATCTTTCCCTAGTCCCATAAACCACCTTAAAGCAACATCTTTTAGGGTAGCAGGGAACAACTTGAGTCTGTAAGGATCAGTGGTATAATCATAACTCCTACACAAAACGTCAAACTCAAACAAGAAAGTGTCAGGATATTTAGTCACCAAACCATAAAAAATAGGCAATGTAGATGGTGGTATATTTTTCAGGGTAGCTACCCGTGCTAGGTCTGGTATAGGGAATTCAAATGTAGCTTGTCCTGGAGGATCCTCTACTGCTTCTGCCATTGTTCTGAAAGTTCCCTCTGTGGTAGTAGAGGAAGCTGATGGAGATGTAGGGGGTGTTGATGAAGATGTAAAAGGAAACTCTCCTTCAACACTTCCTATTGTGTAGTTGTTGAAATCAATTGTACCCTCGTTGTTATGAGAAGTTGATGGGAGGAATCGACCTTGAATATCTCTTTGCCTCCGCATACAATAAATTGAGCTTTATGTTTCAATGGCCCTGCATAATGCTAATAGAATGCTTGTTGTTTCCTGAAAGGTGTTTTGATTAACTCTAATGCTGGAATCAAAAAATTTAAACTATGAAAACATGTAAAAACAAAATGAGCCTAAGAAGTTAGCACCATCCCCAACAATGGTGCCAAAAATGTAGAGGAAAACTAATGTGTTGTAGACTTAACTAATTCAGGGGAAACCTATCTGAATAGTCCACTTTATCACTATGCATTCCTACATTGAATTATCGACCAAGGAGCGTAAGCTTATGATGGTACTTGCAAAGTATTGCCTTCAGGGCTCATATGATTCCTAAATCATTCTATCTTAACTTTAAACAAACAAATCTACCTTGTTGGAATTGACAGAATTACAAAACAGTGAAAACAACTATAAATCCTAGTTGCTACGGGTACCTACAGCAAGGTCTGTAGATAACTATTACAACAGGGAAACTATAGAATTAACTTAATGAATTGACAAGAATGAAATGACTAACTGTTGACCTCCAGAGGATTTGTAAACACACTAATATGCATTTGTTCATGAACTATATCTATTTGATCAAAACATAATACTAACTTGAATTCAAATTACGATTAACATAAAACTAATAAACCAACATTAACTGAAATAAAATAAACAAGGAGAGAATCAGTACCTTGAGTGGGCAGCTCAAGAGACTGTCTTCCTTAACTGAAACCAAATCTAATCCAGATTCTATGTATCTTTGTAACACATATCAAAGCTTAACTTATTCCATGCATAGAATCAACTCATATCAAATTGTTCAACAATGAAATCTTTTTTGTCATATCCAGATTGTATTCCATAAATGTAAAATGCTCAAGTCTTTACACATAGAAAAGGAAATGATAACTTAACTCTCAACAACTTGACTCTGCTACCTTATATATCTCATCTTCCCCTTACTATACAAAAATGGAGAGAGAGCCTTATTTATTAATTAACTGACTCTGATCATTTTCCACGCCTAGATACTAGGTCGTGGAGTCAAGATCACATTCTTATTCTAACTGACTATAAGAAGAAGAATTCAAATTAAATTAGAAGTTTGATGCATGAACAACATCCATAATCATATTTGAAACAAATCCACTCCTTAATTTATTACTATCCATGATGCTCCATAATTGTCTTCAGCTGTCTCTGCATTCTTAGCATTGAAACTCACACTTCTATTAACTCCTTTTGTCTGCAACCTGCTACAAATGCTTGATCTCATCATGACACGTCCAATTATGCACATAGAATTAGTTCCCAAAGTATATACCACAAACATTCTCCATGACTAACCATAAAAACATCTCATTTATACTTTTATACATATCTATATCTAATTCATTCATTAGATAATATGATCATCACATTCCATATTAATATTATAAGTTCAGGTCTTAGAAGTATAAAGAAGGTCAACATGTCATAGTGCAAACATGGATAAATGTCTTAAAGGATGCTATGAAAGAAGTCTTTGAAGTATAAAAAGTAGCATAAAAGAGACTAATTCTGCAGCCCATCACAAAACACTAACTCCTAAGGAAAACTAAAAAAAAAAAAGATGATTCAAGGATCACAACAAGACAGACAGACAAACAAAAATGACAAAAAGGACAAAAAGGGGGTCCCAACATGAGCAAAAAGGTGGGGGTGGTTATGTAGGGCATAACAGTACCTATCTAATTGTTACATTTTTAGTTATTTTAAACTATGATTATATCTACCATGGTGAAATTTGCATACCCATGCCATTTCCCATTTTGTTTTGTGTCCATTTTGGGAGAATGTGTTAATACATGTACATATTAACAAATGGCGCAATCTTGTGTGAAGTTGGGCTCATTACCCTAACGTTTACTTACCCCCACACACATATTCCCATACATTTACCCACGCCTTATCTATACGCACACATCCTGATATACTTATTCATATAACACATTTATTGCACCTATGCATGCACTTATTCCTATATATTCTATTTTCCACTAGATTTGACCATTTCCATCTTGGGTCATTTTTGCAGATGCGGGTCAACCCCACAATTGTAGACTCGGCCCATGAAATTTTAAAATTCAAATTCATAATTTTGTCAACTCCCACCTAATCTACTAGTCATTGTAAGTCGACTAAACACATATTTGCACGATTTTATGTTATGTGTTCGTATTTGAAGGCATTCATTTGCATCCATTTCACATCCTCTCACATTCAATCATCCTTTCTCATCCTAAGGAGTAGAATATTTGGAAACTGATGCATTCAAAGGTGTTGGTGTAATTAAATATTTAATTACACTTTATTAAGTTTACTTAGGGCTAATTTTAGTCTTAGGTTATTCTTAAGTCATATTAGGGTTTTTCTCTAACTTGCAAATATAAAAGCAAGTTCTCACATGTAATTCTTTAATCCATTTCATTAATTCATCTTTATTGTGCAAATTATTCCTCTTTGCTTTTTTCTCTTGTGGAAGGTAAATCTTAGGTTTTGCAGGTGATCTTTGTGGCTTGAATTAATTATCAAATTCAACATGGTATTAGAGCGGATCTGCAAGCCCCTTCTCAAATTTGGAGAAATTTTTTAGCAAGAGCCATTTGCTGGGTGTTTTTTTTTGTGTAAAACGGAGTATTCCATTGGATTCAAAGCAGCTGGAAAAGGTAGATCTATCTTTTGTTTAGCTGAATTTGGTTTGGGGAAGCCAGATCTGTGAAGGTTTTAAGAGTTTTTTTTAATGAAAAAAAAATAGAGGTTTCAGAGCACTTTTGGCCAAAACAGACCTCACCATTGTGCTCAGAAGGCCCAAGAACCCCTATTTTCATATAAGGCACTCTATATTTTGCTGAAAAAAAGTTTCTAGGTGTTTTTTCTAGGGTTTAAAAAATCTGGTTCTGTGAAATCCGTACGACTGTATGGCGCCTCGATTTTCGTGCCAACCTCAATTTTCGTGCCATTCTCATCTAAGCTGGTTTTATTTTAGAGTTACCTCGGTTTGCGTGACATCTTGATTTTCGAGCTGCCTCAGTTTGCGTGCACAGGTATAGCTGAATTTTTTTATTAATTTTTTAATAAAAAAATAATTTTTTATTTTGGAGGGCTAGCCCCTTGGGTTTAACCCTTGGTCGCATGGGGGACCAGCCCCTAGCTTCCAAGCAGCAGCCCCCAGAGACTCAGCTCTTGGTCATATGAGGGACCACTGCCCTAGCCGCCAGCCCCCAAAGACTCAGCCCCTGGTCACATGGGCGCCCAGGGGCTTCAATAGTGTTTTTTTGGGCCTCTTTGCACTAAAGGAGCAGTTTTGGTAAATCGAGCATATCTTGAGCATATGGAGTCAGATTTTTGATAAAAAATAGGCGTTGGAAAGCTAGTTTTGAGCACAATCCAGTGGTGTAGGTATTTTTTCCAGGTTTTGCTGATTGGTATAATTTATTGCTGTTTGAAGTTAAGGCATCTTTTTTGGCCTTCGAGCTCCGTTCTTGCGCCTAGAATCTCCGTTTTTCAAAAACGAATAGGCGTTGGAAAGGTATCAAAGAGCTCTACACAGCCAACTATATAATATTTTTAGATTCAGCCCCAGGTATATTTTAAATCAGTTTGTTGATTTTATGGCTTCTGTTGGATATCCTGGACATGCTGCCTCCTGGAAAGTTTCTGTTTGCTTTGAAAGACTTCTATTATCAGCATAAATTTATTTACATATTTTGATCTATAATCATCTAAGGAGATGGGATTCTACCATCAGCATAAATCTACTTGCAGATATTGTGGAAGTAATCAACATGAGAAAGAGATGTGTCCTCATTTCTCAAATCATCTCTTTGAAATGCTTCTTTCAATCGCTTCTCCTCCTGATGAGATCATTGTTCCACCATCACCTACTGCTACTTCAGAGTTTAGTGTTGCATCATCATTGGCTTCTAGTGATTATGTGCAGCAGGTCAATATTAGTCTTCCTGATCCACCTCATTGGGATTCCTATCTTGCAGACATATCATCTTTGTTTGTAGAGTCCCATCTTATAGATTTGGAGGACCACATTGAGGACATTTGTCTTCTTTTTGATGACAGCTTCGATGGAGTTGCATCACCATCATATGCTTCAAAGATTGTTCTTCATCCTCCTCTTCTTCAGTCACAGTTTGACAGTGGATTGGAGACATTTGAGCAGTTTTCAGGAGCATCATTATTGTCTTTGGATCATGTGCAGAGTTCAGAGACATTTGTCCTTCTTCCTGTATATTCCTATCCGGAATGGGAAGACATTATGCACACATCTGCAGTTCTATTTCTTCCTAAGGGGAGGAATGTTGTTCGACGTTCATGGGTCTTCATCTTTATTCTGTGTCGAGCATCTTCCAGCACTGTAGGAGTCATCTTGAGGAGCAGCTGCATGGTCTCTCTTCTCATCTCTATTTTGGGAGGGAGCATTTCCTCGCATGGGGTTTCATCCTTCTCACTTCTGGGGGGGTCATCAGACCTTCTCTCTTCTTCCTCTCTTATGGGGGGCGGCATTCTTGATTGTACTTTTGTGATGGATTCACTTCTTGGGGGGTTTTAGTTTTAGTCCTTCTTCCATCACATGTTTATATACTTGTATTTTTCTCTCTTTTGGAGAGGAGTTTTCTCCCACTGGGTTTTTCTCCTTTCTCTCCACTTTATGAGAGATTTTTGTTGTTCATGGGTACCTAAAATGGCCTTGTAGCCGGGACCCATTCTTGCATTAGTTGCATATTTTTCATTTCTCCCTAAGTTGCACTTATGGGTGGGTGTTGGTGTAATTAAATATTTAATTACACTTTATTAAGTTTACTTAGGGCTAATTTTAGTCTTAGGTTATTCTTAAGTCATATTAGGGTTTTTCTCTAACTTGCAAATATAAAAGCAAGTTCTCACATGTAATTCTTTAATCCATTTCATTAATTCATCTTTATTGTGCAAATTATTCCTCTTGCTTTTTTCTCTTGTGGAAGGTAAATCTTAGGTTTTGCAGGTGATCTTTGTGGCTTGAATTAATTATCAAATTCAACAAAAGGAATCTAGATATGCATATTTATCTTAGGAACATTTGCGCAACTAAGACTTATTGTCTTCAATCTTTTGCCTAAGTTTTTTGAGGGTTGTCCCAAGAGAACATGCTCTTTAGCGATATATCAACAATCCTCCAAATGTATTTCTAAATAATGTCAGTCTCCGATAGTAGGAGAGCAGAAATAGATTAATCAGGCAAGTCACATGGTAGAGGTATGTATTGAACATGATCAAATCCTCACATAGAGGATAGATCTGCAAATGTGGAAATGACCCTAATCCATAGACTCGACCCTAGACAAAGCATAGGTTCAATGCAATCCCAGACATTACACTAATATAGAGGTAGAATTTATAAATCAAATGTAGTCCAAAATTCAACTCTACATCAATAATCATTTACAAATCAAATATAGTCCAGGATTCAACTCTACATCAATTGAAAATAATCAATAAGCAGCTTTCTCCTTCATATTTACTTTTCACACTTAACTTTTAATTCAGAAATAATAAACCCATATATAGGCACTAACTTATTCATTTATTGGATTAGCCTAAATTAAACAAAGGGAAAATTTATTTTCCTTTACAATATGTCAAAGAATTTTATTCTCTATTCTCACAAGATTAATACAAACATAAAAAAAACCCAACACAACAAAAAAGAGAATGCATCTACAATCTCAGATATAAAATTTATCAATGCAGGGGTTTAAGGTTTCTTATATATTGTGTTATACTTTTTGTTGAACCTGTTTGCGCGATCTTTTGCTGCTTCGCAGAGTTAAAATTGCTGGGTTTGCAAAATAACAACACGAAAATTGTTCGCAATTTGAAAGGCTAAATATTTTAAATTTATTTTGCGATTTATAGCTAAAGGTGAGCTTCAATCTGCCTGCTTTTCAACTCCAAATTAAGATGCACAGATTTTTGAAGAGAAGATGAAATACTCATTTTCACTGAATAAATCTGCGCTCTGCAGATCTTCAAAGACTTGACGGGCTGTGTGTTTCTTCTCGTCAATCTTTATTTTTATTTCTACAGGTGCTCTATCCAACAAAGTGTAGCTTTTGCTTTACAGTAGTAAGTGTTGTTGTGCGGGTGGGGTTTCCATAGAAATTTGAATGTACAGAAAAAAAATACAGAGAGTGCTGGAAGAGGGTTTTCAAAATAATATAAGCTGCTTCTCTTCCTCGGTCTCCCACTAAGAGCGTTAGCAGGGAAGCGAGCATGGATGACAACTTGTATGACCAATGTTAACTTTTCCGACGAGATGACTGCCGTTCTCGGGCTTGCTGATGGCGCTGTGCTAGTTGTCGATGCTGCGGAGGGTGTCCTGGTAATTACTCTTTATTCACTCACACTTGGGTTGCCAATTCTGTAATGTTTAACGTTCAGGGTTTAGGGTTTTAGTTTCTTCTTTCTCGAGTTCAGTGTTGGATATATTGTTGGTGACGTGGAGTTCCAGTTGGACATCAGTAATCTCCCCTGCCACCGTAGCTCAATTACTCTCCAACTACTGCATTTTTCTCTTCTTTCTTCTTCTATTCTCTTCGATGTATCTAGACACTTCTTTTAGGGTAATCTGGAAGCTTCTTCCATCGTGGGGAATGTGTTCTATTTTAAAAAAGGAAATACAATAGCATACTCTGTTTTTTGATGATTGAAGGAGGCATAACTGTTTTAAGAGCACTGGCAGATCTGTGTAAAAAGGCATTAATATAAAATTCAGATTGCTGAATCCTCAAGTATTCTTTTTATCTCTGTTTCTCTGTTTATTGCTTCATTTTCACTGTGCAATTAGTTGTTTCTGCTTGTCTCTGCTTTCAACAAAGTGGTATCAGAGCGAAGATTAGTGACTGTGCCGGTTGTGAAGAATTTGTTGGAGCCAGTCAAAGACACCATTCGACATATTGGAGGAAAAACAAAACCAAAGGGCATCTGAAACCAGCAAAGGATTCTCAGCTGTATCTAGAAGTTGTTAACCTAAACCAGGCAAACTGCAGGTTGTAAGAGAAAGTTCGTTGACTGTGAAGTGCTCTGCCAAGACAAGGAGGAATTCAAGTTGCAGCCACCAAGGAAGAAAATAGGAAAAGGGTTTTATTGCAGAGGCATTTTTTATTTTGAAAATCATGGCAGGACCAAGTGGAAGCATTTCACAACCCCAGATTCCAATTTTTAATGGCAAAAATTATGACTTCTAGAGCATAAAAATGAAAACCTTGTTTTGCTCTCAGGATGTTTGGGACTTGGTTGAAAATGGGTTCCCTGAACCAATAGACCAACAAGCATATCAAGGTCTTTCACAAGCTGAGAAGGATTTGTTGAATGAAAATAAGAAGGATGCTAAAGCATTATTTTTTATTCAGCAGGCAATGGAGGAATCAATTTTTCCAAAAATAGCAGCTGCCACAAGATCAAAACATGCATGGGAAAGTTTGCAAACAGCATACCAAGGCACAGGCAAGGTGAAAACAGCAAAATTACAAATTCTTAGAAGGGATTTCGAAAACTTGCAAATGAAGGACTCAGATTCAATAGATTCATTCTTCACTCATGCAATGACGATAGTAAATCAGATTAGATCATATGGAGAAACCATTGGGGATCAAAAAGTTGTAGAGAAAATACTTAGAAGCTTACCCACAAAGTTTGATCCAATTGTAGTAGCCATTGAGGAGTCCAAAGATCTTACTCAGCTATCAGTAGATGAATTAATGGGATCACTCTTGGCACATGAGCAAAGATTAAATCGATCAGGGACATCATCATTTGAGAATGCATTCAAGACTCAACTTTCATTTGGCAGAACAAGAGGGAGATCAAATTACAGCAGAGGCAGAGGACGTTTTACACCAAAAGGAGGAAGAGAAAATACACAATTTGAAACAGAAGACCAGCATCAAGCCTACATGCTCATTTTACACCAACAAGAGGAAGGGTAGCAACCATTCTCATAGCCATCATCAAGGAGAAAGGTATGATAAATCCAACATCTAATTTTCTTATTGCAATAAATTTGGGCATTTTGTATTAGAATGTAGGAAAAAACAATATGACATGAATAAGCAAAAGGCACATTTTACAAATGACAACCAGCCCAACACTAGTGAACAAAACACCATAAAAAGTATGGTTCCTAGATAGAGGATGTAGCAACCATATGAGTGGGAGTAAGGAGATGTTTGCAACAATGGATGATTCGGTAAAATCAGAAGTAAAATTGGGGAATGATCACCGAGTTTCAGTCATGGGCAAAGGGTCAATTAACATAAGAATTAAGCAAGGTGAGGAGAAGCATATTACTGATGTATATTATGTTCCTGGATTGCAACACAATCTCATAAGCATTGGACAACTAATGCAAAAAGTGTATAGAAATACTTTGAAAATGGTGAATGTGTGATTTTAGATAAGAAAGCAAGCAATAAGCTGATTGCAAAAGTTGAAATGACAAAAAATAGGATGTTTCCACTTAGAATCCAAAGTGAACTATTCTTAGAGCCAAAAGGAGCAAAAGGTTGTTTAATTAGCTTTCAAAGCTTCATACAAAAATGAATCTTGGCTATGGCATTTAAGACTTGGGCATTTAAACTTCAAAGGGTTACATCTCTTATACAAGAAAAGAATGGTATATGGATTGCCACCAATAGAGCCACTTAAGACAACATGTGAGAGTTGCATATTGGCAAAGCAACATAGGAAAAAAATTCCAGTTGGGGAGTCTTATAGGGCAAAGCATCCACTTGAGATAGTGCATTCCGACCTTTGTGGACCTATGCAAACACCATCCATAAGTGGGAGACTTTATTTCTTGACATTTATTGATGATTTCAGTAGGAAAGTATGGGTTTATTTCTTGAAAGACAAATCAGATGCATTTTCTAGTTTTAAGGAGTTAAAGGCAAAAATTGAAAAAGAAAGTGGATACAATATTAAAACATTGAGAACCGATCAAGGTGGTGAGTACATATCAAATCATTTTCAGAATTTCTGCAAAGAAAATGGCATAAGGAAACAATTTACAGCAAGGTATACTCCTCAACAAAATGGAGTAGCTGAGAGAAAGATTAGAACAATCATGGAAATAGCACGAAGTATGATAAAAGCAAAACATCTACCAAATGAGTATTGGGCTGAAGCGGTTGCATGTTCAGTACACATATTAAATAGATGTCCAACAAAAGCAATGATAAATAAAACACCAGAAGAAGCTTGGAGCAAAAGGAAGCATAATATAGCACATTTGAGAGTCTTTGGATGTGTGGCATACTCATTGATACCTCAAGAGTTGAGAAATAAACTAGATGATAGAGGAGAGAAGTGCATATTTGTGGGATATAGTGAACAATCCAAGGCATATAAGCTATACAATCCTATCACAAAGAAGCTGATAATAAGTCGTGATGTGGAGTTTGTTGAAGAAGAAGCATGGGATGGCAGCATAGACAAAACAACTACAATTGCAGCTAGTGTTCCACAAGAGAATGAAGAGAATGAAACTCAAGTTGTGAATCCTACAACGCAAGCAAATGTTCCTACAACACCTTCTAAGGCACCTACCACTCGAAATCCAACTACTCCAGCAATTAATAACAGCAGTGAGTCTTCTAATCCAACACTTACAACACTAAGATCAAGGTCTATAAACAAAGAAGACACGTAGTTTAAGAGAAATTTACGATGAAATACAAGAGGCTGAAAATGATGATTTATGCTCTAATTTTGCATTCTTAACACAAGCTGATCCAATTTATTTTGAGGATGCCATTAAAGATGACAAATGGAGTGCAGCCATGGATGAAGAAATTCAGTCAATTGAAAAGAATCAAACTTGGGATCTAGTAGAGCTTCTTAAAGGCAAGGATGTGATTGGAGTTAAGTGGATTTACAAGACAAAGTATAATGCTGATGGAAAAATAGAGAAACACAAGGCAAGACTAGTAGCTAAAGGCTTCACACAACAGCCAAGCATAGACTACAATGAAACATTCGCATCTGTGGCAAGATTGGATACCATTAGAATGGTCTTATCTTAGCAGCTCAAAACAATTGGAAGGTTTACCAAATGGACGTTAAATCAGCATTCTTGAATGGCATTTTAGAAGAAGTGTATATAAAACAACCACCCGGTTATGAAGTTTTGGGAGAAGAACAAATTGAAAAAGGCACTATATGGTTTGAAACAAGCTCTCAGAGCTTGGTACAGCAAGATAGATTCTTATTTTGTGAACAATGGGTTCAACAAGTGTGGCAATGAACCAACTTTGTATGTCAAAGTGAATGATGGAGGAGAAATCTTGATAGTGTGCTTGTATGTAGATGATTTGATAGTCACAGGTAACATGTCAATTGACTCATTCAAGGCAGCCATGGAAAAAGAATTCGATATGACTGATTTTGGGCTCATGAGATATTTTCTTGGGATAGAGGTAAGTCAAAATGATCAAGGCATTTTTATATGTCAAAGCAAGTATGCTAATGATTTGTTGAAGAGATTTAAGATGACAAATGTGAATCCAGCTCCTACACCTGTTGCATTGGGCTTAAAACTTAGCAAGGATGACAAAAGTTCTAATGTTGATGCAACCTTATTCAAAAGATTAGTTGGCAGCCTCATGTATCTAACCACCACAAGACCGGATATCATGTATGGGTTTAGTCTCATTTCTAGATTCATGGACAATCCAAAGGAATCACATTGGAAAGCTGGAAAAAGAGTTTTAAGGTATAAAGCTGGAACAAAGAGCTCTGAGATTTTGTATACATCTTCAGATGATTACAAATTGATTGGATATAAGGATAGTGATTGGGGAGGTAGCATGGATGATAGAAAAAGCACTTCAGGGTATATCTTTCATCTAGGGTCAGGTGCTATCTCTTGGGCATCAAATAAACAACCAATTGTGACACTCTCGTCAGCTGAAGCGGAATATGTTGTAGCCACATCAGCAGCTTGCCAAGTAGTATGGATGAGGAGAGTACTTTCAGATTTGAGGCATCTACAAGAAGAACCTACAAAAATTTATTGTGATAATAATTCTGCAATTGCTTTATCTAAAAATCATGTCTTTCATAAACGGAGCAAGCATATTGATACACGATAGCATTTCATTCGAGAATTGGTGAACAATGGTGACATATATCTTGAGTTTTGCAGGTCCAAAGAACAACTAGCAGACATTTTCACAAAGCCGCTTGCAAAGAATGTTTTTGAGCATCTCCAGGAAGGAATTGGAATAGCAGAAATATATGGCAGTGAAGATTAAGGGGGAGTGTTGGTGACGTGGAGTTCCAGCTGGACATCAGTAATCTCCCCCGCCACCGTAGCTCAACTACTCTCCAACCACCACATTTATCTCTTCTTTCTTCTTCTATTCTCTTCGATGTATCTAGATACTTCTTTTAGGGTAATCTGGAAGCTTCTTGCATCGTGGGGAATGTGTTCTGTTTTAAAAAAGGAAATACAATAGCATACTCTGTTTTTTAATGATTGAAGGAGGCGTAACTGTTTTAAGAGCACTGGCAGCTCTGTGTAAAAAGGCATTAATATAAAACTCAGATTGCTGAATCCTCAAGTATTCTTTTTATCTCTGTTTCTCTGTTTATTTCCTCATTTTCACTGTGCAATTAGTTGTTTTTGCTTGTCTCTGCTTTCAACATATATGTCTTTTAATGTGGTTGAAATTGATCTTCCTCCACCTTTAGCAATTGATTTTTTCTATGCAATGGGGGAATCAAAAATAGGATCAGTTTTGATGCAGAACAACCTGCAAGACTCTGCTACTAACTGAACTCTACCTTACATTACTGTTTAAAATTGAGCTGGAATTATATAACAGCATGGTTCTAATCTACAGTCTCTCCCCACTTCGACCTACAATTAAAATCAGTAACACACACAGGAAAAAAAAAACTATTATCTTGGTGTTTCAGTCAAGTCACCTATTATTAGCCACGAACTGTGCATCACAAGCACCACAGAAATCCAGAAACAGAAGCCTGTCAAACTCAAAGCCTTTATTACAAAATCTACAATGGAAAGAAAAGAGTTCCCTAAAAGCTCATTTTCTTAAGACTCTAAAGCAAATTTGTTTTTCTTTTTTTTTTTTTGAAAAATGATGGTTCCCCCAAATAATGAAGTTAAAAATTGGAACCATCTTCCATTATTTCACAAAAAAAACAGTAAATGGATATGATATCTAAAAATGAATGTCGCTTAATAAGTCAGTCCCACAATGCAGTCCATGGAAGAGTTAAAAAGATGTGTCCACTCTGTCCTAAAAATGAACGATCCCAGATGGCCATAATATTCTGCCCTCGTATCTGGTTTCCAGCAGTCATTGTCTCTACTTTTATTTATTTTAGACACCTAATCTTCATAGGTGATATTTTGGCATATTGCATCACGAAGAATGTTCAATTTAGGAAGCCATATTTGTTCACGGATTGTTTGCCATGTATGTATGCTGGGGAAATATTAGGGATGCATATCATAACCTAACTTCTGATTGTGTTTATGAGGGCAATAATTGCCTTGTGAAGCTCTCTTTGCAGCTAGACATATACGCATTAGGTACCATATTTTTATTCTGCATAACACTTAAAACATGATTTACAAGTTTCTATGTCTGCTGCTCTTGTAATTTGCTGATGCTATTATTTAGGTTTCAGATTTCATCTTATGTGCAGTGGCAGTAACAGATGCTATGTTTGCAAGGTTGCAACAGTTATCCAGATTTTAGGATTTTAAGAATGCATAAAAGTTATAGTTTTCATGTAAAGATATGCATAACAAGTAATATCTGAATACTAGTGGTAAAATTAGAAAGTGAGTGATTACCTCAAAAAAGAGATACCCTTGGGGAAGAACACTGGAGAAGTGCATTTGATCTTCTGGGGGTTATGTTGTGTCACTAAGGAACACGATTAAGGAGGACGGGCGAGATAAGGCAGTTTTCAAAGAATAGGTAGGGAAGTTGACAACATATATTGAAAACTTACTGAAATCATAGCTCGGCTCTGCAACTTCACAATCATCCTCCTTAGGTTCAACCATAGAAGCAGATTGAGGGAAAATCTCACGATATATCGTGAGATCTCAGATCTCGGCCCCAACCCAAATTTTTCCTAGAAATTGCAGTGATATTTGTGCAAAAAATCCATGACATAGATTTCACTCGCCATTTTGTAAAAAATGACCAATATTTGTGGTTTTTCAGTAATAAATCGCTGCAAGTTTATCATATTTCTCATTGCACTGCATATTTCGGTTTAGGGTTTTAAAAATGACTTCGCTCTTTGTCGATTTTGATGCAGCTTGACCTTGTTCCTACGGCGTCCTTGCTCGAGAGGTGTGCACTTATTTTTCCATTTTTACTGTTCACGATTTTTCATTTTTTAGTCCCTGCCCGCAAGGGGGGGACTATTGTTTTCACCCAACTAAATTTGTATTTCTTTACCTCGGGTATGGTGGATTTGTGAAATATTAAACAGTGCTAAAGTTTGGTTTTTTTAATTTGTTTTTTCTAACTTGTGCCATTTTGTGATTGGAGCTGTATTTTACCTCATGTATTTTATTCTAGGAACTGTTTTGGTTGTCTAATAAAAATGCCGTGCAGAAAAATTAATCCGGTTTCTAATGTTTTGCATGGATTTAGAGAGGTGTCATCATGTGCATTCGAGGGTTTGTTCAATGGCAGGTGTCCTGGCAGAGAATGCATGTTCTGTTTGTTGCAGTTTATGTCATCGTTCTAATATTATGTCAGGTCTCATTTTTTGTGTGAGAATGGCCTGAAAACCTATGTCACACCAATTTTTCACTCGTCAAGCAGCTGTAAAATCATATCAAATCTGCTCACACTGCGGATGAATGCCATGCCATACATGCCTGCATATATTTGGCGTGGCTCCAGAGCTATAGTGTTTTCTGCTTCGGCTCCTCCCAATGAGGCCACTATTGTTCTGTATCTGTGTGGCAATGAGTTTCAGTTTAACCATATTTTGTTTTTGTTTTTGTTTTCTGTATCTGGAAGGAGCTTTGAAGCTGCTGTGATTTATGGTCATCAAAAAGTCTGGGATGAGCATGTGAGTAGCTATCTTCTGACTGTGGCAAGCTATGTGTTATAGTTTCAAGTCACTGTCTTGGTTCCATTGCAAACATGCACTTCTTTTAGTACTCGTTTATGTTTTTCCAAAAATAATTCTGGTCTTGTATGGAGTATGGTGACGGTCAATATAATCCATAAGCCCCTGTCTTATTAAATTAGCTTTTTCCAAGGGGAAGTCAGGAAAATTCCTATTTCTCTGGGCTTTGCGCATCATGACGCCAAGTGCAGTGCTTCTCCACACACAGGTATTTAGTTTCTTTTCCTCTGCCTTGAAAATTGTTAAATTTTGCAGAAAACGTAAGGTTTTGGCTTGCATTGTGTGAAAACAAGGAAAAACTTTAAAGATGTTTCCAAACTTTTTGATGTTTTTGCTTGTGCCCTAAGAAATTAACAAAATTTTTCAATTCCTTTTGAAGTTCTTAAGGTTCTGGCTTTCAAGCAAATGCAATTGGCAGGGGTCAAGCCACTATTTTCTTTCTCTTTACATTAGCAGGATTGCAAATTTCCATAATGGATCCAGGTCAAGGTTTTGCGTGGCTGTTCATTTTGGGGGAGAAGATTCGGGTGAGTGTTTTTTTGTTCTGATCTCTTCATGTTTTTTTTGGTTGTTGTTTGACCCATTTCATTTTTCCAGTGAGGGTGGATTACATTTATGTGGTCCAGAAGTTCCTTCATCAACACAAGGTGTATGGGTAGCCCTTTGAGAGGTAGACTGCACCATTTTCAGCCAGAAAGCAGGGACTATCTCCTTAGAAGATCGGATTTTGCAATGAGTTGTTCCTTGCTAGGTTTATGTAGCACGACCAACATGCATTCAGAATACTTTTTCTTTCCATTGGTGGTATATATAGGTTTATCCAATGGCTTCTGATTAGATGAAATTTCTTCCAATACATCAACAGATCTTGAATGGGGCGGAACATTGCTAGTGACCAAGTGCAGGTTATAATGCTTTTCAAAATGTGTTTTAGGTTTTTTTTGCATGTTTTAGTTTTTTTTTGTGTTTTAGGGTTTGTTTCTTAATCAGGAGATGTGGGTGGGATGTCTCCTGCCACCGAATACATCTCCATAACTGTCTCTTATACCAGAGATGTGACTTAGGGGGTTGGAGGTACATCTCCTTGCAACAGCGGTGTTGCAAAGCTAAAGAATTTATCCAAGCTTATCCCACGGCATTAAAGGATCACAACCTCACCCACAATATACCAAAGCAAAAATAGTTATTTACTTTTGTGGCTAGGATCCCCTCTTCCTACTTTTGGGATATTTTATAGTTACTTTTTCAGGAAATGCAGGATCTTCTTTCTCAATCATGGCTTTGTTTGGAAAGTATTTCAGATTTTATGACCGTAGTCACCTAAACTTGATCTTTTGGCTGAATGATGATGAAGTCAGATGAATTGAATGCTGTTGAAATCAAATTTATACCATTTTTTCTGTTTCTGATTGCATAGGAAGAAATTTTCAAGAAACTAGGGACATTTCAATCTATTAAGCCCATTAATTTTTGCCAAAACAGGTTAGTTTTTTCCGACCTACGGTTCTTGAAATAACTGTTAGTGATGCTAATCAACGATTTATTTTCCCAATTAATAAAGCCTTGTAAAAATGTAAGTTTTTTAAGGAATAGGTTGCATTGTGAGAAGCCTTCACAATGGTAATTGGTTTTTATTTATTCAAACCATCTGTTTCACTTAAGGTTTTCATAATCTCTTGAAGTTGGGTGCGTCTGGAATTTTGATTGATATTTGTAAGTTTATTGTGCCCTTGACACAACTTGTTTGTTTGGTAATTTGTTCTATATTACGTGCATCACCTCCAAACTCTTAACAGTAGCACAGTAGTTCAGGACAAAAAAAGGATGATGGGCTTGATTGCGTTGTAAGCATATGTTTCTTTTGTTTCATATTGATCTTATATAAATGCCTTCTTTGGTTTCCTTTCCAGGTTTCAGTAGATCAGTTTCTACTTTTTCAAAGAATAGGTGCTGGTATCTTGATATTAGGAATTCCTTACTTGCTTACAAGTTATGTCACCCACTGCACCTGGGTGACATCAGAGGCATATTCATCTCCCTCTATTGTTCTGGCTGCTAGGGGCACCCATGGTGAAAGGGTTATATTTGATGATTATCGTGAACCATACTTCTGGCTACGGCAAAATACTCCTCCTGATGCCAAGGTAATGTCTTGGTGGGATTATGGATATCAAATCACAACCATGGGAAACCGAACTGTTATTGTAGACAACAACACATGGAACAACACACACATTGCCACTATTGGGTGAGCTATGTATTCATATGAGCACAAAGCTTACAAGATCATGCAATCACTTGATGTTGACTATGTGTTGGTTGTGTTTGGAGGCGTTACTGGCTACTCTTCTGATGACATCAACAAGTATGTTAAGAAATGCATCTTTGTTTTACTTATGTTTTGCATTTAGTTCTTGTTTATGATTACTAGTCTGTACATTAACTTAATATGTTTCAAGTAGGCAGACATTAGATTCAGAGTGTTTATTGCAAAACATGTTTTGGGTTTTATTATCTTACCCTTCAGAAAAGAATCTAACTTCTTTTAGGGATTTTAGGCTTTGTCTTGTGTTTTTAGCATTTTCACTAGGGTTCTCCGAAGAATTAGAAAAAATAATCAGAAGAAAATATTGTAAAATTGTCATTTTGTAGCTATACATATACATAATTTTCAATGATTTTAGGCTTTGACTTGTGTTATGAAAATTGTGCAGAATTTTCCTAATCAATTTTAAGGAATTTGAATTTTCGTATATGGCTGCTTTTGTCATAGCGAAATTAAAAGAAACATCCTTATTAAGAATACTAAGGAAAAATTATAAGGAAATTTTTCTCTCAAAAGAAAAACTAAATTGATGATTGTTTCTGCTTAGTTAAACTTCACTGCCTCAAAAAAATCCTTTCTTTTTTTTTTTTCTCTATTTTTGGAGGCTTTGGTTTGCATTCTTAAAAAAAGCAATACATTTGAAGCCTTGTGATGTATTCCCATAAATTTTATTGAGAATTTTCCTCTTCAAGGAAAGAGAGTAAACTTAGGAACAGTCATAACTTCTTCTTAGTGAGCATTCACAAATCTGGTTAAGACAAATTGAGATTTTAGTAATTAACAGTTCAAACTTAAAAATCATTTTACTTCAACCATAAGAGAAATATTCAACATTATTTAGAAAAAACAAAATATACTTATCTGTAAGTTTATTCTGTCTTCTTGTGCAAAATGGCCTAAGAACATAACTCCTTGGAGGGGACTACAACTCAGGATCTTCACCGCTCAGACAGTCCACTGAAAACTACCTAGTAGATCTATATGAAAAAATTGAATCTCCCACAAAAGAATAGAGCAGCATTTTTTTTGACAGAGACTTTTAGCAGACAGATCTGCAACCACTTAAATAATTTGTTGCCAGATTGCAGCTTGCATGCAGATAATTTTTTAATAGTTTTCTTCCAAAAACTTTAATCAGTAATTTCCATTGTCACTTGTTTCTATCTTAGTACAAAAAATGAGTTCATCCGCAAAAGGTGGGTCAAACACTAAGCAAACAAAGTCTCTAGCACACTTAAGGAGAAGAATAGGCTAGTAGTGTTTAGTTGAGAAGGATTCAAAGAATTTCTTTAGAAGCATTTCTATCCTGTCGTGCACAACTGATTAGTAGAACATATAATGAGAGGCACTGGAACAATCTCCATTGCAGAATCCATTCTCTTGGTGTGAATAATTATGAGAGTTGTAGTCTTTAATAGAGCATTATTGATGGTGACTTGGCCAGCCCAGAGACTTGCAAGTCCTGGAGAGTCCGCAGCGAATCCAAAGAGTCTTCCAACTATGGTTCTATAGACTATGCAGCTGCAGAAATCCAACAGCAGTGATACATTGATAATTGGACACATTAAATGCTAAGAGTGTCATACCAAAAAAAATCCATAGCCTTTACGGAGATATTACCTAGCCTCTCAAATTAAAATTGTTTATTTCTATGTAACACTATACCTACCAATGGATATGATTTCTTGTCATAAGCATATGCTACATTTAATAAGAGTTGTTGTTAATATCTTTACAGTGATAAGGGTTAGTCTGTAAAAACTAACATCATGCTATTAATAATCATTATGCAATGTTGCTTCTTGAATCTAGTTTAAATGAGACAGGTAGCCAAGAAGTGCTCCGAGTGGCATCCCCACTATGTAATAAGATAAGACAGATGTAGTTCATGCAGATGCATAGCACACACCAACAAGAGAAGCATAAAAAATGGTCTTCATATCCTCAATGGTTCCACTTGAGCTAAAGGCATATGAAGGGGTGTCCCAATCCAGTAGTATATACTATAGTGTTTGAGTATGCCCCGATCCAAATCATTTTACTGTGCGCTTTCATGTCTATGGACATGAGACTAATACTTGGCCAAAATTTTGCAAATCAAATTCAGCTTTTGCATAAATATATCAAGCATTGCATACTATATGTCAATTTCAGATTACTACTTGCAGGATGGGCTCTTGCATCACATAAGACACTTATTTGTACCGCATGAAGCAAAACGTCAAAACTTCATATGAGAAGCTCATTTCAACAAAGTTGCAGGTCATTTTGGAGTAGAGAAAACCCTCCCAGTTTTAAATAAGTATTTCTATTGGCCACATCTCAGGTTAGAGATTGCAAAACACATCAAATCCTGTACTGCATGTGCCATAGCTAAGTCAATCAACAAGAAGCAAGGAATGCATACTCCTTTGTCAGTCACAAACTAGCCTCAGGAATCAAATTCCATGGATTTTCTTACTACCAAGCAGTACAATGATTTTGTATGTAACAGTTGAAAGATTCTTAAAGATGACATTTCTCAAACCATGTAAAATGACCATCTCAGCTCCAAATAGTAAAAATAATTCTTCCATTCTAAGAAGGCTTCATGACCATATACATTTCTTTCACACACTACTTTTTGTACAATTACTTACATTTTCCAAATCTGCTTAACTTTTGCACATCTATTTTTTCCGCATATTCTTCTCACACTCTATGCTGGCAGCCTTTGGCAGGGACTTCTGTTGCTGCGCAGCTCTTGTTATTGTTTGTAAAGGGCTCATTTGAAACCGCAAATGTTTGCTTTATCTAAATATTACGATGCCCTTTATTGTTTATAATATTATAATATATAAAATATTTAATTTTTAAATTTCTTTAATGTTTTTCATTTAACTTTTCAATTGAAATATAGATTTTATTTTAATTTAATTTATATATTTTATATTTAAACTTAAAAAATAAATTATAAAATTTATTAAATTATATTTATTTTAAATTTTAATATTAAATAAACTATAAACTATAAAATGATAATATATTATTTTTATGTTAAAAATTAATATGTTTTTTTAATGAGTGAATTATGGCTTAGGGGCCATTCCCCGTAAAAAAGAGAGATCAAAATTTAACTATAGCTGGTCCATAGGAGGGCTTGAACAAAATCCTTATATGGGTTATATTTTCAAAGTTTGATTGATACAATAATAGGCTATGCTGGGGCCTTTCCTATGCATATTGTGCATAATTACATGACATTACTGTAATATAGACATATTATATCTACATACTAACAACATTTTCATCAGCTTAAAAAATTTGAGCTACCTTGACCCCTTCTATCTCCTCTCTCTCATTCCTATCAGAGCCAGAGCTGCCCGAGTCTATGGCAAAGGACTAGTCTGCACCTTGAGCATCAGTTGCACTAGCTAGGACCTTGAGAAATTCTGCAACCCACCTGGATTTTGTTTGCGTTCCTCTTTGTTTTCTCCAACTACCATTATCACAAATGGTGCCCATGGCCCATTATATGCCCGTTATACGGTTGTAGGATCATTGGCCAAGTGCCATTTCAGTTTGGAACCCTAGTCCCAAAATGACATTATCCAAAACTTTCTTGAGCCCGCCACGCTAGCATGGTTTGATCAACATCTCTACCACCACTTGAGTCACATCTTTTTCCTCCCCCAAATCTAAAAACACTGCAACCCACATGGAGGAAATGTCGGTATTTATTGTGTACCTGTGAGCCGTGGAGATGAAGGTGTCTCCATGCACTATCCAAATGGCATGTAGGATGATAACCGATCGCATTTTGAATACTTTTTTTCTCTTGAGATTTGTGATAAAGCCCATGAAAGCTATTTGTCTCCTCTTTGCGGTTAGGCATGCTGTCAAGTCCATGTTTTTTTATTGATGCAAATGGGAGGCTGCACATCAAATATATTGTTCATTGCAGTACATGGCATGGTTGTCCTCATTAATTTGCACAACTCCTCTACCCTTAAGCAAGCCATTTGTTGGAGCATGCCGGATCATGATTTCCTTTTAATTATCGAACATGTGGAATTTTTGTGTAGACACCTAACATTCCCATTCGTATCCCATTCCCAAATCAGACATTCATTTGCCATACTTCACATTAATTAAATAATTCTTATTTATTTGATTAATTTCATCTATTGATCTCCATCTTATTCCTCCTTATTAATTAAACAATTCTAATTATTTAATTAAACTAATTTTCCTCCATATATTAATTAAATAAATTTAAAGCTAGTATTCCATTCCCTCCAAACATGTGCATATGAAATTAAATAATTTATTTATTTAATTCCCTATTTTTTTCTCTCACCACAATTCATTCCCAATCAGAGCAGTTGACTAGTCAATCAAATTAGTTAATTAATCAGTCAAATCAATTAACAAGTCAATCAATTTAGTTGACTAATCAATCAATTCAGTTAACAAGTCAATCAATTTAGTTAACTAAACAATCAACTCAGTCAACTCATCAATCAATTCAGTTAGCTCCCTTGATTTATGAGAGGACAAGGATATTTGTCACTCTCTCTTTTGCGCACATCCTCTCATCTAATTCCAGCGATTATCTCTCTGATCATTCTCCACCGTTGATCTTTGTTTTTGGAAGTATATAAATTGAACATCCTTCTCAACCTCTGGGGATCTCTCATCTTCATACAACATCATGTTGCTAAAATCATTCTAGATCCTCTTATCTATCATCCTCATATAGCTGGTTATGCTTGAGCTGAGCAATCCACATATCAACATATCTAAGGAGCAAAATCTATTGGATTTGGATGCATTCCAATTCGCTCAATCGGTGAGGTTGGATTTGTATGCAAGGGAAGGTATAATTGCATTTGATTTGTTTGCTTTTGTTTATCTTTGCATTGCAAATTTATACCCTCACGGTTTGATCATCCTGTCTGTAGACCATCCCAATCTCTGTCAAGTTGGCGCAAAAAAATGTCATTCGTGTCAATTGCCTTGTTTGCCAGTTTATCAGCCTCAGTGTTGGCCTCATGATAAATATAGCTACTCTTATATTCTTCTAATTGTTCTAACATCTCCCAACACTTTGCTAAAATGTTTTCTATCTTCCAACTTGGGGTAGACTGCTTCCTAATTGCATTTATGATTATTTGTGAATCACCTTCAATGTGAATCTTAGTATGTCCTAATTTCAAGCAAATGTGAAGTCCAAGTAGTAAGACTTGTGCCTCGGCTTCATTATTTGTTCCTTCCATTAGTTTCTTTACCGTTGAGGCTACCACAACCTTGCAATGATTTCTAATGATACAACTTGCCCCTGACTCTCCTGGGTTTCCTATGGTGGCGTCGTCGAAGTTTAGTTTGTTCCAATCTCTATTTGGGGGGAACCATCATGCGTCCACTCTAGGATAGTGGATAGGATTAGCCCTAGCCCTTCCCATAAATGGGGGGTTAAAAATTAATATTAAATATTATTATTTTTAAATTTTTTTAGGTGGATGGTTAATTCTTAAATTATAATATATTATTTTTCTTAATTTATTATTTTTTTATTTGAACTTAAAAAATAATATTTAAAATTTATTAAACAACGTATTTATTTTAAATTTTAATATTGAATAAAATAAAATAAATTTATATTGTTATATATATTTTTATTTTATTTTTTAAATTTTAATTGGTATATGTTATTTAGTTTTTTTTTTTTGAAAATTTATTTTTTAAAGTGTAATATATTATTTTAATTTTTTAAAATATTTTTAATTTACGCTTTAATTAAAAAAAAAAACTCATTAATTAATGTAATTATTTAAAATTTTGATATTAAATAAAATTTTAAATTAGAAATTTTAAAATGTTATTTTATAAAATATAAAAACATTTTATGATGAAATATTTCAATTTTTTAAAAAACATTTAAAAGGCCAAATGTGAGTTTTTTTCTTTAGATTTGGTTAATTTTTTAAAACATTTAAATGGCTAAATGTGAGTTTGTTTTTTTCTTCAAATTTGGTCATTTTTTAAAAACATTTAAAAGGCTAAATGTAAGTTTTTTTTTTCCTTTAGATTTGGTCATCATGCCACATGAGAAAGACTTTGCATGGGCATATTGCATGTTAACTGAGGGTACGTACAAAGTTAAGTGCAATTTTTTGCCTCAAAGTGTACAACAGAGGGATTTCTTGTTTCAAACGGCATTTAGCAAAGCAACTAGAGCATGATGTGAGGGGTTGTAAGAAATGTCCTCCAGATGTCACCTATCAAGCAAAGCAAGCTACGTAAGTACTTTTAGAAAATAAGGCAAAGAAGGCTAGAGTCGATCACTTGGATGAGTTAGCATGACCAGAACAAATTTTATTAGATAAACACATTTCTATGCCTTCCTCTGGATCACAAAGATGTAACACAAGTGGGGGGAACATTAACAACTTCTTTGCACCACATACTATACCTGGGGCACAACCAACTTTGGAGAGTATGGGGTGGAAGAAGACTATGCATGAGCAGGCCAAAAAGGCCATTTCTAATTTCTGGTAATATTCTAACATGCCATTTCATATTGCATGGTTTTCATGATGGTAGTCCATGGTTGGTGCAATTGCAATTGTAGGTCTTGGATTCAAAGCACCCTCATATAAGACCTTGAGGACAGGCATGTTGATAGATGCAATTAAGGATTTGAGCAATGTTCTTGCATATCATTGCAAGGAGTGGGCTAAGACAGGTTGCATGATAATGTTAGATGGGTGGATGGATGGGATGAATCATACACTCAATAATTTCCTTGTTGCATCAGAGCTTGGCACTATGTTTCTGAGATCAGTGGATGCATCAGATAGAGTGAAATCAACACAAGTACTATTCACTCTATTTGATGAGGTGGTAGTTGCGGTGGGGCCACAACATGTGGTCCAATTTATTACAGACAATGATGTTGAATGTGTTGCTATTGGGAAATTGTTGATGGATAAGCATCCTACTTTGTTTTGGAGTCCATGCATTGCACATTGTTTCGATTTAATCCTAGAAGACATTAGGAAAATTGAATGGATTAAATCCATATTGTAGAGGGCTAGAAACATCATACGAGGGTGTTAAATATGATGCACACCTTCATGGATGGGAAGGAACTTCTTCAGCCAAGGGTCACATGATTTGCCACACACTTCCTAGCATTGCAGACCTTTTATGGCCAAAAGATGAATTTGAAACGAATGTTTGTTTTGAATGAGTGGTCAGAGTCTAGCTTTGTTGATCATACAAATGGTCAGAATGTGGTGGAACATGTTTTTGTTGCAAGTTTTTGGGCAGAGGTAGAGGAGATTGTGAGATTTTCAGAGCCTTTAGTTAGATTGTTGCAACTAATTGATGGAGAAAAATCTCCAATGAGCTCTACTTACGATGCCATGGGTAGGACCAAAGAGGTTTCAAGGCAAGGATGGACCATGAGACGAGTAGGTACATGCCAATATGGGAGGTCATTGATGCAAGATGGGGTGCCCTCCATGCCATTGAATACTTCCTCAATCCAACATTGTTTTATAGTGACTCCTTCAGTCAAGCTCAAGAGGTGAATGAGGGCCTATTCAAATACATCAAGAGATTTTTCCTAGAATCATAGGATCAGTAGGCAGCCATGGCAGAGTTAAACACATACCAACAAGGAAAGGGATTTTTTGCCACTATTTTTGTTGTAGAAGGCAAGAACACTTTGAAACCAAGTACATGGGAATTTGCAAGATTATTTTTTTTAAGATTGAGATTTTTTAAAGTAATACAATGTTGATTAAAATTTATGTTTTTTGTAGTTGAATGGTGGAATTTTTTTGGCAAAGATGCTAAGAAATTAAGATGGATGGCAATGTGCATTTTGGACCTGCCATGTAGTTCATCTGCTTGTGAGCATTCTTGAAGTGTGTTTCAACACATACACTCCAAGAAATGAAATCATTTGACTAAAAAGCGGATGAATGATTTGGTTTTTGTCCACCATAGTCTTCACATTTAGATGAAAAAAATTCAAGGTAAGGAAAATTTGCATTTCTATTTGTAAATTGTATTATTGTTTTCTTCGAGTTAATTGATGACGAAGACCTAGAGCTCTTGAGGGAGGCTGATGTATTTGATGAAGAGTAGTTGAATCGACTTAGGAGGGAGCATAATATTGGAGCTTCATCATCAAGAACTATAGCTCCATAGTGGATTGTACTTCACAATAGCTAGCCTTCTTAGCTTTGTCTGTTTCTTCGTAGTTTGTGAGTTTGTAGCTTGACATTTGTATTTTGTAGTTTGTGATTAATTTTGAGGGTTCAAACTTTGAAGTTGAACCATGTAATAACACACTATATAGTGTGCACTATAAATAACGATTTCTAACTTAATGAGAAAATCCATATTTCAAAAATTAATGGTGTGTCTTTCCTTTATTTCTCTATCTCACTCTCCCTTCAATTAGGATGCCTCTAAATATAAAAAATCAGTTATTTCTCTTTTTTGTAAATTTTCTACCTTTTTTGGGTTTCCAATAATGTGAAAATATCTTACTTTTTTGGTTTGCCAAGATATTCCTGAGAAAGATATTTGCTTCTATTGGTACAACAATGATTTTCTCTTGTCCCATTTTTAAAAACAAATCTTTGTAGATTGTTAGCAATATCCTCTTAGTTTGATTCTATCCAATTAAGATTGGGATGTAAAACAAGTACACTCCCACAAATGTTCATTGAGTATTGAATGGGTACAACAAGCATCTTGCCCCATGGTGGGCACCAAAAGCTGTTAGCATTTTGATTTGTGTTGTGGGACAAAATAAAAAATGGATAGCATGTGAGGTAGAATCTCCCTTTAAATTGTGAAGGAAAGCTTCTGTTAGTGTGAATAGGGATATTTTCTGATAATTCATATTATTTAACTATTTATTAGTTAAATAATATTCTCTCACATAGTTCACATGTTAAGTTGACTTAGTGAGTCTTCTAGATGTTTCTAGTAGTTTCTTGTTGTGTCTAGTTGTTGCTAGGTGTTGATAGTTGTCTTATTGTTGTCTTATCCTACACATGTGCTCTAGTTGTCACATGTCATAAGATTAAGACACTTGACACATGACTACAACATCTTAGCTCTCATCCTTGCCTTTATAAGCAAGGCTCTCTTGTAACATAACAACATACACAATTTTGCATTCATTGATAGAATAGATTATTATTCTCTCATGTTGTCTCTCTTGTGCTTCCATGAAGTTTTAGATTTTGGGTGGCTCCTATCTAGCCAACTCTTACATGGTATTAGAGCTCTCTAGGTGGAATCTCTTCTTGTTAGCCAAATTCTTGAGAGATTTGAATGCAAATTCATGGTGGATCTTGATATTGAGTATGTTCTTCTCTTGCATCAAATGATGACTTGGAGAATCAGAAAGATTTGATGGAAAAGTTAGATTTGTGAGGGTTTCTGTTAGAAAGAATAAATGATCAAATCAAACTACTAATCAAACATGTGAATGAAATAAACAAATAAATAAATTACTAGCATGCACAACAATGGAGACAAGAGATTTTGAAGGGAGAAAAAACAAAGAAAAAACCCCCATAAATTATGAAAGATGACATGAAGCCATGAAATAAAATATTATAGAAAAAGATGGAGGAGCTCCTCAAGAAATGAATGAGAAGATAAAATAAGAGAGGAATGAATGAATGAAGAGGAGAGGGCACCTCATAAATAGAGGTGAGATGGGAGTTACAATCAACTCCCATATGCCACCATTCATGTGGGTGCATGCCATGTGTAAACCTCATAAGGAGGTAACTTAATAAATCAAATATTCCTTCAAGAGGAATATTGACGTGAGTTATCCTCACACGTGTGAGGATACTCACATTAAATACAAGTATTAATAAGAAATAAATATAATCTTTACCTAAGTACCAAATAAAGATTAATTCTTCTAACATACCCCCTTAAGCTTTACCTGGGGAAGATTACAATAAATCCATCAAAGGATGATTACAACATGTTACATCAATGGCATAAAAGCCTTTACAATGAATAAGAATATATAATTTGAGAAAGAAGCTTGAAGAAGAGCAAAGAATTTGTTTTGAGATAGAGGCAAGTCTCCAAGTAGTCTTGAGAATAATTGTATAGATGCCCTTGTGAACCAAAGTGCTTGTATAGATGCCTTTGAACAATCTGAATAGTGAGCTCCTTTAGAGCCAAGAGAAGTGGATTGATGGTTCTTGTGTTGCCAAGTAGATATTGAACCTATTTCATCAAAGAAACCATAACCAAAAAAATGGATTTCCCATTATTGGGATCATCTCCTAAATCTGAATTAGTATAATCATATAAAGAAATGCAATTTGCATAAAGTTTGTGGATCAAATGAATCCAAATTTAAGTCATAAAGCCAATAAGACAAAAGTTAGCATAGCTAAATCAATGTAGATAAAATAACCTTGTCTTGAGTAAGAGTGCTAGGAAAAGTAGTAGCACAAATTATGGCTTATAGCCCAAATTATAAAATGTCAATATATAGACATAACAATAATAGTTCTAGTTGTCTTCGCACTACATCATTTGTTGAATTGTAAAGGGAACTTATATCAAGTTTAATAACAATGGACTTTTGAAAATTAGTCCTAAAGATCATAGTGCCTTCATTTTAAGTTTCAGTATCAAGGACTTTGAAAAACAACCCTATAGATGGTTTTAAAAACCATAATGCCTTCATAAAATATCAAAGGACTTTGAAAATAGTTTGAAAAATGGTATAAAAACTATATTCTTTTAAATATCAAAGGACTTTGAAAACAGTCCTAAAAATGGTATAAAAACCATATTGCCTTCATCAAAAAAATTTAAGAACCTGATCCCCAACGATCAGTTCATCATAAAAATGTAAGTGCATACCATCAAAGTGGATGGAAATATTTTCCATGGGGCCCAAAAAAACTCCAATGAGACTTGATAAAATATATAATTCATTATAGATAAGGCTCCCTATGCAACATTATTGCAAATGCGTCTAGCGCATAAAATATATAAAGGCTCCATTGAGACTTGATAAAGCGTTTAATTTGCAATATATAGATGGAATAAATCCATCAAGAAGGCAAATGCTCTAATGAGCTTTTAATTTTCAAAAATATATAGATGGAATAAATCCATCAAGAAGGCAAATACTCTAATGAGACTAGATAAAGCATTTAATTTTCAAAATAATATATATATGGATTAAATCCATAAGAAGACAGATTTATCAATTAGATAAATGAGACACAATAAAATATTAGATTCCCTTTATCAAGACAACATAATCCTAGTTGAGAAGGAAATTCTAGATTTGTTTTAAATATTGTGATAAATCAAGACTTAGGTAGAAAAAATAGAATGATAATTTACCACACACTGTGATAGAAAGTTCTTGGAGATACATTGATATTTCAAGGGGCACAAATCAAGTCACCTTGACAAATAAAATTTGTGAAGTGATATTCATGCATTAACCACTACATGAATATCCCTGAAATATAATTGAATGGAACAAGTACATAATTATTGGGTTGATCAAGTCCAATAATAAAGTACATGTGTAATTATTTTAAAAAAGACAATTTTTTTGAAAAAAAATACCTAAATTTAATAAAAGGCAAGATTTTTTATTAAGAAATGTCTAATTACAAAGACAAAAGGGAATTTTTTTTTAAGAAATGCTTATTTAAAAGGCAAATTTTTTTAAAAAATTGTCTAATTAAAAGGCAAAAATAAAAAAAAAAACTTAATAAATATGCCTCATTTTGGCAAAAATTGTTTTTATAACAAATACCTTATAAAGAAAAGGCAATATTTTTGAAAATATAATACCACAAAGGGCAATTTTTTGAAAATACCTAGGCAATTTTTCTTTAAAGAAATGCCTAATAAAAGGCAATTTTTTAATAAAATAATTGCAAAATTTTTAAAAAACTAAATAGAATGAAATTGATATAAATGTTTAGAGGAAATAAGAATATTAAATTTGGTTTTCACAGGAAATCATTGGAAAGAGTAATAATTCTATTTAAGTGAGATAGTGAAAAAAAATATTTCTTTCCACTCTTCATGTGGTCAGATATTTTCTACTACTTATCATTATATTTGGCTGGATGCAGGACAAAAGTTTGGTGGCAATGATACAAAAGGAATCTGCTAAAGATAGTTTTCATGAGATTTTTTTTAAAACAAAGAAGAAAATAAAAAATAAAAAGATTCCTAAATGATAGATTCTCGTCTGCAACCTTCATTATTTGCAATCAACATACCAACTACCAAGAAACAAAGAAATCAAATCTTTTTTCAAACAAAGAGCAGCAGTAATAAAACAAAATTCTTGACAGCAACTAATATAAACTTTCTTAAAAAAATTTATAAATATATTTTAAAAATATATATTAAAAAACTAAATTAGAAGCTAAATGTTTAGAAACTTTATAAAAAAGAATACCACCAAAATCACTTTCAAACCTCCGCCAGTTGAAGAAAACCTAATTAAAATGCTAAAAAAAGGCACAGGAATGAAATTATTTTGATGTGATGCAGGGACAGAGCGCATGGGAGAAAATTTGTATGTAGGGGAGGGTTTGTAATCTGAAGGCGATGTTGAAGAGAAGTGGCATAGCAGAGGTCAGCGGGGATAAGCACTATGGTAGCCCTAAGCCATAGGCCAAAAGCCCACAAAAACCTTAGCTAAAAAATTTAAATTTTTTATTTAATAAATTTTTAAAAATGCTTAATTTAATTTTTTTTTTTAAAACTCTACATTTAATAAAAATTTAAAGGCTTTGATTTATATTTAAAGCTTTAGATTTTTTTATTATAAAGTTTAGATTTTTTTTTAAGGCCCAATTTTTTTGAAAATCAAATAGAATAAATTTAAGTACATAGACAAAGAATTTATTTGCATGTACATTAAATATTTTTTATTAAAAGATTTATAAGTTGCATGCAAACTATTACAAGATTTTTGCAAAAAGAATTTAAAAAAAAAAAATTCAGATAATGAAATTACAATCAGATCTGAAATAATTTTTGAAAACCCTTGTTGCAAAAAACTGTTTAAACAAAACACTTGCATGCAAAGGGGTTAGATAAAAAATATGAAAATAATAGGGTTAGGAAAAAAATGAAGATCTTCTTGCACACATAAAACACAAATCTATCCTTCTATTGCAATTTTCTCCAAGATGGATGCTGCTAAAAAAATGAACAACTCACAACAAGATTAGTAGTGCATGGCTCTGATACCATGTTAGAAAGAATAAATGATCAAATCAAACTACTAATCAAACATGTGAATGAAACAAATAAATAAATAAATTACCAGCATGCACAACAATGGAGACAAGATTTTTTGAAGGGAGAAAAAACAAAGAAAAAACCCCCATAAATTATAAAAGATGGCATGAAGCCATGAAATAAAATATTACAAAAAAAGATGGAGGAGCTCCTTAAGAAATGAATGAGAAGATAAAATAAGAGGAATGAATGAATGAAGAGGAGAGGGTACCTCATAAATAGAGGTGAGAGGGGAGTTACAATCAACTCTCATATGCCACCTTTTATGTGGGTGCGAGCCATGTGTAAACCTCATAAGGAGGTAACTAAATAAATCAAATATTCCTTCAAGAGGAATATTGATGTGAGTTATCCTCACACATGTGAAGATACTCACATAAAATACAAGTATTAATAAGAAATAAATATAATCTTTACCTAAGTACCAAGTAAAGATTAATTCTTCTAACAATTTCTTCTTTATGTCTTATATTGCAGGTTCAAATTAGAACGTGTTGTTACAAATTTGAGCATACCATTGTGTTCAGGAGGTCTGAGATAGTGGAGATCACCTTTTGTTTCTCCAGATCGGACACCTGAGGCCAAATCTATGAGGTTTTCAATTCAGGGAATGGATACCTGATCCGAGAGGTAGCGGCAATTTCAGAGCAGTTTGGGCAAAAATCAACCTTGTCATTGTGCTCAAGACACCCAAAAACCTATAGATCGACTGTCAAATCGACCAAATCAGAGCAGTTGCACCAAAAGGCAAATTTATTTTGCCTCTTACCCCGTTGTACGGACAACAGGGAATAATCCCTATGCAAGAGACATATTCTGCAGAAGATTCTGTGCACTGCTTATGCAGGTGCCTTTGTTAGCATATGAAACATTTAAACTTTTCGCCTAACGGTGTTCTTCATCTGGTCAGTGGAAATAAAATAAACCCTATACCAGTAGTTTACAACCACCGATAGCAAAGATTCTGGGGAATATTCCCCTTGAAACCACCAGCGCCTACAAACAGGCTGGTTTGCCATTCATTAGCATTCTTGACAGGTGGTTTTCGACTAGTACCATGTGGTTTGGCCTGTACCACGGGTGGTTTTTGCTCAAACAAGTGGTTTTTACTTGAGACATGTCGGGTTTTTGCCCTGAAGGTGGTTTTTGCAGGTCACAAGCGGTTTTTTACTTCCAGTAGAGAATATTCTGTCAGACTGAGCATATTCCAACGACAAGGTACTGCTGACGTTAGCAGTGACATCATCAACAAGGGCCCCCTTTGGCCCCCTTTAGCCCTAATAGGGCTTTTTTTTTGAGAGCCATAACTTTTCGCCACGGTATCAAAAATCGGCAAATTAGATATTGTCGGAAAGTTGGTTTCGAGAACTTTGCAGTGGTGTAGGTATTTTTTTGATATTTTGCTACAGGTGCCAGATACAGTTGTTTGAAACTAGATCTTGTGTTTTTCACTCCCAAGCTCACAAATTTCACCCGCTTTATGAGAATTTCAACTTTTTATACGTGTTGGAAAGATATTTCTGTACTCTACAGTTCTATCCATACTATTTTTTCAGATTTTGCTTTAGACATTAGATTTTCAGTTTGAAACACTTTGGGTACATATCAACTCATTGATTGGAAAAAGAGTTGAAATTGGTGGTTGTTTTGGTTTGGCGGGGCTTCAATTACAGTGTTGATTGAATTTGTGCTTTGATATATCTACTTGTGCTCTTCTTTTCCTCTACATCATGGATAAATCAAGGGTTCCATTGTTAACACCATATAACTATGCAACTTGGAGTCAACATGCATGGAATGCTCTCATAGATCTTGGACATTCTTTATATGTTGTAAACAAGATACCTAAACCCACAGATGATAAGGAAAAGATAAAATGGATGATAAAGCATACTAAAGCTCTTGGATGTCTTCGTAATTTCATTTCCGTAGATCTCTTGTTTTAGATTGAGGCATGTACAACTTGGGATAAATTGAAAATATTGTATGATACAACAGATGAAGTTAAAGGCTATCAAATTGATAATGAATTGATAAGCCTTGATCCTAAGAACTTTAGCAACATCCAGGATTACATAACTAAAGTTAATGATCTAAGAGCACAATGTAAAGCATGTGGAATTGAGAAAAAAGACATCTAGTTGATCTACAATGTGTTGAATAAACTTGGTGTAATGCCCCGCCATGCAACCCTAGAGATAAGTCAATTGAAGCACTAGAAAGGTAATTTTTTTTTCTTTTAAAATAGAAATAATGGTAACAAGATATGACATAGTCTGAAATGACAAGTTAACTAACATCTCTAAGGATAACATGACTGCATTATTGAAATTAAGCAGTATTCCACAACATACATAACTCATTACTACACATGAAAACGATCTAATTAATAACCATGGTTTGTTCTAAATCTAAATGCATCAGCTGAACACATACACATACACCTTTTTGTAATGCTTATCCCTGAAAATATTAGTAGGTAACAATAATGAAATTAATCGGGTGATAGAAAACAACTTACAAAATTTAACTTAGTAAAGCTCAAATTACATAACAAAGTATATCACATTCATTGTAATTAAAATGTCAGATACAAATATTTAAGATTTAAATTATACATATGTATACCCATTTACCATGGTGCCAGATGATCATCCATATGCCAATTGGAAAGGTGCCTTCTTAGCTTTTGAGTCCTGCATGGCTAAAGGTCTTCTACTGCACATCTAAAGAAACATTAGTCTTGCATGATTATTAATTACACAATATCAATTCCATGAAGTGATAACCTAAGGCCCTAAGGGCCAACCTAATGTCTCGGGGGCTCATCTCTGATGGCCTTGCCTACGTACGCGTAGCGCAGAGACTTTGTAGTTCAGAAACTTGAACATGCAACCACATGGAAGTGTCATACAAATCAAAACCTCTAAGGTGTTGTTTACAAGATAACGACATCTTCTTACCCTTAGATACATCTTCACATTTCAATCCATACTCAAGGAAATAGAAAATTGAGGTTTACCTATCTCTCGATATTCTTTTAAACATAAATGAACCTGTATTACAAGTTACTATTGTAATCATACTAGAATAACATTAGATCTTCCTTTCAATAAAACAATACTTATTTCTCCATACAAATATAATAATCAAACATAATATAAGCTTTAATGTACAAGTAAGAAAAGATTAGGAAGGATATTTCTTTCTCTACATTCCTGAGTAATTCAAACATAACTACTAATCTTATTAATAGTTTGGTACTAAAATAAAACTACTTCTTACCCCGTAATATTACTATACTACTAGATCAAATCTTTCTTATGCAATATTACATACATCTTCTCATTAATCTAGAAGAAAAACAACATTATTTGTACCTTTCATTCTTAACAAAGCCACTTTTGGAAACTAATAATTCACAGAGAAACTTTTGATAGTATGAAAGATAGTATCACTATGGTTGGTTGTCGTGATAAGTTTTGTATTCCATGCAAATCTTCGTCTAGACCTCTTAATGACAAGAAACTAAAGAAACTTGTCTAGCTAATCACGTACAATATGACAATTAAATATATACTACTACCACAATAATGATTTCTTTCAACCCCTTCCTTTTACTTAAAGCATGTTTTATACAATGATATCAAACATATTGAAAGTGACCTAATTACATCTTATAAGCACCTAAACAATATATCAAGAAGGTAATACAAATGCTACTAGTCTTATGACAACGATTACAAAATTCATAATCCCTATCTACCCATTCCCTTATTATATTCCACTTCCTAACACCCTCATGTATACTACAATTAAAAAACTTAATCTCCTTTCTAATTTCTACACATAATTTAAGTATCACAATTAATCTTAAAACTCCTTTGACTAATGAATAACCATTGAATAATTTCAATCTTATAACAAATGATTAATGTTTATTTCAACGATAGCTCATTCGTTTCAACATATATTGCATAATAATAGTTTATGTAATACATTATGCCATCAAGCTTAATATGAATTAATAAGAACACATTCGATTGAACAAAATGTTATCGACTAATAAATCAATAGAATAGTATTTCAACCATAATAGACCAAGTTCATTTTTTAAAAAAAATTTTCTAATAAGGAATGAAGTCAAGGAGAATCTTCCATTATGGCTAAACACCACTACAACATTTAAATGTAATGGACACATAATAGATAAACTTAGAAACATAAATGGGATCAACACCTGTATATAATAATGATCATTGACAAATTACTAAATGTAAATCTAAAAACTTTTTTTCTTATAATGAAAAGGAAACCAAAGCGTGTGCAGGGTTGTGAGTCAGAAGTGCCCACTATTGAAATATGACTTGAGCACATAGGGCTTAAAACAAGGGAGTTCTATCATGAACAAAGGAACGCTAAATTCACCGGGGTTTTAACAAGAGACAGAGACCACGAATCAAAGTAAAGCTAGTAGTTTCAACAACATGCAAATGCATAATTCAAAAAGAACACTCACAGTATACATTTGAAACTCTCCTTGAACATAACAAAGAAACCAAAAAGGAGATCTATGCACACGAAATTTGAAACCAAGCCCAAGCAAAATTAATAAAGGGTTTTCTACACAAGGCCATCACATATAAAGAGATCTTAACAAGGCCAATTCATCAATGAGCAAGAAGATTTAAAAACAAGGCTAATACAACAATGAGTAGATAGTTGACTTCGCTAAACTTTACACACATGCAATGATCATTCTTTAATCAGTCCTAAATCTACGGTAGTGGCCGTCGATTCAGATTAAAGGTGTAGGCAATTCCATTGATTTACTTTATTAAAGTGGTATCATAAAAAAAACCAACAGAAGATAAACACAAGAATATCCCAATAGAGGAATGTCTATGGTTTGGATATAAAAGCTTGTGTTCTGCAAAAGCGTAATGCAAGAAAGACTAAAAGTGCATAGAAGAAACAATGATATAAATGATAAAAACAAATGCCACTGAACCGTCGGAATAAAGATTAACGTTATAATGATTAAATTATTAAACGCATAAGGATATAAAATGTTATTGAAGTGCAAGGTAAAGGAATAATTATTGTAGCCAGGTAAAGGCATAGACGAGGCAAGTAAATTGTTTGACATAGTGCCCCCCTTGAAATGCTGATCATAAAATACAATGATTGCAGGGTAGGCACAAAACAGATTTCAAAGGACATCGCAAGAAAACTCTATGAATTCATATGTGATCTACAGGCATCATAAAAACATGTATAAAACAATACCATAATTTTTTATCAGCAAAATAAATATAGTGTAACCGTTCTTTAAAACGGCAAACCCTATGCAAAGCAATACCCGTTATTGTTTATTGTAGTGCATAAGTATATGGAAAAACTATATTGTTATTATGATATCTGAATATATTTACATATATTTATATGCATTTCATTTGACATTGGTTACACTATTCTATATATAACCCAATCAATTAATCATAGATGAATATGTATATACGAGTTAATCAATGTTATAGAATGTATCATATTCAAATAAAGAACCTACTTACGGGAATAGCAATATGCAACAACTACTAACTAATCACTACAGATTTGCATGCATTAGATATGCTATTTAGATGCAAATTACGTGCTGTTCAAATTTCTAGGAAAGATATCCTTCCAATTCATCATAGGTGAGAGTCATAGTCATAAAAGGAAATTTTGTTAGATATTAGATAAACATTAGGAAAAGTTCTGAAAAAGAATTATGCAAAACAATGCATGCTATAAGGAGGCATGCGGACATGTTAAATAGTATGCCTCAAAGAAACACCAAAATAGATTTGTTAGAATTCTTTTTTGAATCTTTCAAGCATATAGGTAATATTGAACAAAGACCCATAGCGAATAAAGCACAAGAATAATGTGATCACTTAGGTCGAATGGAAAACATCCACCTGAATGCAATAATTTTTGATAGGAGTATAATAAAATATTTCCACTTAGCCTATGATCATCAAATATCTGAAATCGATCCCAATAGAAAATGATCCAAACGAAAGAGTGAGATTTCAACACAAACCCAATTCCAATAGTTTCAAGCACATTTAACTCAGAAGTTTTATACAAGAAATTGCATACCTGAAATTTCCATTATCTTCCTCCAAAAGCTTGTGAAAGCACTGAAAATGATCATGAAAAATCTATCCGAAAATTGAAGCCATGATCTGCAACTTAGTTATTTCACAAAACAATCTTTCTTCCCCGTTTCCTTTGTGTTCCTCTCATCTCCTCCTCCTGTCCATTTCCCTTCCTTTTTCTTTTTTTCTCTTCCAAGATGGAAGAATAATAAATAAAATCTACCACTCGTCCCATAACTCCCACTAACTTAATTTATTTTAATATTTGCTAACAATAGATTTTATGACAAAACATAAATGCTACCTATTTTATTTGGCACTCAACACCACATTTAATAATAATAATAACATATTTATTTATTAACTTAACCATTAATACTATATATATATACATATTCAATAAACTAAATTTACATAAAGCATTTATATTTATTTAATTATCGAAAATGTCTTTATGACTAACAAAATTATTTTAATGCCATGATTAACCTAAGCATCAAATAAACAATCCAAACTAAATAACTCAAATGTCAGACATACCTGACACATCCAAAGTGAAAACGAAGGGGCACTACATCCTCCCCCCATAAAACTTGACTTACTCCTGGAAGCCGCAAACTAGGGTGGAAACATAACATGTTAGTACCAACATCAAAGTTGATTCATCTCATGAAAATAATATACACTAGTTTGCCTATGGAAAGAGATTTATCTTATATACTCCATTTCAGACATACTTTACCCTTCTACTTCTAATGTCACAACAAGACTTGTATTTCAAAAATGATTTCTTAGTACATAATCCACTCAAATCCTTACTTGATAGCATTGACACCCATGAGTTTCTTCGGGTCAAGAAAACATTATACCCTTCTAATCCTAACTAGTAGAAATTCTCAAATCATAAAGTATTCAATTTCAAATACACCACCATTGTAATTCCTCTTCCATTCTGCTGTTAAGAAATCAATAGATCAGAATAACTACATTTTCACAAAATATTAACATATTTATACACATAAAACACACACTTTCCATTAAATATCCATCATTTATACGTAAAACATTTTACGTTAAATCATTTTACCACACTGAATCTCATAACATATTCCACCAAAGATCATGATTTATCACCTTTTAAAGAATACAAACACAATTTATCATACATTCCTCACATACACATAAATTCACATCACCAGAAATCACATCACAAGGCTACACAAGGGTCCATCTGGATACTGGAAAACATCATACCAATCCATGATACATAATTCCATGAGCCAAGAGCCAAATCCATCTCACATAATCCATGCCTCACACTCAGTGACTTGTTGGTGTTAGGCCACACTCACAGGGTGAGACCATCCAAATAAGCCACAATGACCTCTCTCTTGTTGTATAATGTGGTTAGCCTCCAAGAGATAGTTATCACACATAGGTGGGTAGTGGGTCCTAGCTGTATAATAGCCTCACATACCCCCATCATCAAGGTTCCCTGCATCTACTTCCTCGTATACACTCACCAAGTCCGCCTCATACATCCTTGGAGAGGAATCACAATACGACACATGGCTGACATCGAAAACAATAAGGATAAACTAGTTTAGCCACCAAAGTCATAAAGAAGGATTTATAAAAAATCAATTTCAACAATAAGGCAAGAAATATACGTAATTTCAACACTAATCAAATGTAACCATGAGGCTATAAACAAATAAAATCACAAAGTGTGGCTAAACCATCACAATCAAATATAAACAAAGGGTCGACCTTCACAATCAGTAGAAAATCATCAATAACCATAGAGAAAATCCACAATCTTTAAAATTGCACTGCACAACACTGTGTGACTAGATACTAGCCACCAAACGAGGAAGGAGGGAACAACGTCAGGCTATAATAGTAGCTCTCATGTGGTGTGGAGTGAGCATGCCAACCACATGACTCAGAGTGTACTCCTTGGCTACACCCTGCATCACGTCGTCATGCGACATGGACTAGCCAAGTGGCCCACGTACTCATTGGCTACCTGCATGGAATGTGCACCTCGGCCACATCCCGCATCGCGTCTCAGCGCAGCGTGGTCATATGCCAGCCAGAGAAGGCACGTACTGGCCGTATACCGCATGGCAGTGTGTCTGTGGCTTCGCGTAAGTAGGCACGCCCATGACACACCCCGCATAGCGACACCTCATGGAAAAGGCACACGTAGGTACTCGCCGTAGCTAGAGGTATACATGGCTAGGACATACCCATATGCTAACCAACCCAAACACTATCAAAAGCAAACATGAGTATCCCTCTACAAGTGTGCGAGGCACCATTACACTGATCCCACAAGTAGGCTATAACACAATCTCATAGTGCACCTTCACGTGTCTAAGCATGTGGCATCGTGTCCTCGAGCCTAGCTCGCTACCATTAGCAACACTGCATCATCACCAGCACTGTCTCGGAACATCAGTGGGGTGTGGCATTGTACCTATTGCATCATGTCGGAACATGTGTAGATACGGGATTTATCTCAGCATGGGTAACAAATCTCCCTCCACATGCTGGACCTCAAAACATATATGGGGCACATGGTCTCACTTGGGTTATCCATGCAGGTCCTAGATCCCGGCCCCCAAGTGACGACTCATGTCATCACATAGTTCCAGTTGGGTTGTCCATGCAAGTCCTAGACCCTGGCCCCCAATTAACAACTCATGTGGCATATCATACCTTTCGTGAAGACAAGGTAGATGATCATCCAAGAAATACCATCCAGATGCTCAAGAACTGCGGGGATTAGGCTAGCACTTAAGGATCAAGTACCTTGATCCATCATAAGGGGAAGTAGTGAGTACATTTCCTCAGGTTCGGTTGAGCGAGGGACCGCTCTGCGTCGTCATAAGCATACGGTGCACACTCCGCCCAAGGAACTTTGTGGCTGCTACTACCCCTTCACAGACTGAGGGACTAGAGAACCAAAAGAAGAGAATCTATGAATCTAACTTTTGGCTACTCTTTTATATATATATATTTTCAACCACACAAGGGTTGGCCCTCAATCGGGGGCAAGGGAAAGAAGGATGACATGAACAGAAAGGGGTGGTCATCAAAAGGATTCCATCAAAAGGTGATGGGGCATCAACATCTGCCCATGAATCTACATCACAGTCTCCCCCTGATAAATAGAAAACCAAGAGGATAATAAGGCTTGTTCCAGAAGAGGCAAAGATTAAGATAGAGGATGAACCTGTATAGGGTGAATTAGAGGAAGAAAATCCCTTAGAAGAAGAAAAATTGGGGAAAGAGCCTAGGGATGATGATTTGTTGATCACAAGTAAGAAAAGAAAGAAAGTATCGCTAACACCACCACCCAAGAAGCAAAGAACAACATTGAGAGGTAATTTCAGCACTGATCCAATCATGTTAAGGGGTGAAGGTGGTTTAACCTTTATGAAGGAGTTACAACATGATGTTCCCCTTCCTGAGATTATCCAGTTTAAGACTGAGAAGGCTGAGGAAGAGACAAAAGAAGTGCATAAGGCTAGTAAAGAGTCCCCTTTTCCTCTAGATGATACTGTTGAGTTATCAAATGACGAGGTAGTTCAATAAGTGGTTGCTCAACACATGGAGACCTTGATTGCCAATACCAAGATGACCCCTTACGGGACCCCATTGGCCCAAATGAGGACTATTCAAGTAGAGAAGAAAATAGATGAAATAGAGCAGGGAAATCCTAAGGAAATAGCCCAACAAGTAGGGCTCACTAATTTGATAGAGCAAGTGACTAGCCTTGCAGTAATGGATTTGACTTATCAGGGTGATATGGCCCTAGAGAAAGATAAGGAACAACCTTTGGAGCCTAGAAAGGCTGATAGTATAGTGCATATGGAAGTTGGTGGGATGACCCCCAATCCAGACAAAGGTCAAGATAATGTGCCTATAGAACAAGATAAGTTAGAATCATAGCCTCAGGGCAGGAGTGATCAAGAGATGCCTGACAAGGATGCTGGTCAGGAATGCAGTGTGTCATCACCACATGTTGAGAAAGGTGATGAGCAAAGTTTGTCACAGTATGGAGGTCCAGAGAGGGAAATAGAGAATGTGACCAAGGGTGATCAAGATGATACCCAAGGTCAAAATACACAAACTTCTCAAGGGGCCAAGGTACGACAAGATGAGCAAAAGGAGAAAGCTCAAGAATCTCCTGAGGAGAACTTACAAAAGGAGGTAGAAGACCAAGAGGTGAATACCCAACAAGATCCCCCTCCACAAAAGGAAGTCCCTCAAAAGGAGGTGCCCCAACAAGATCCCCCTCATGAGAAGGAGCATGAGGAAGAAATTAGAAAAGAGCATTCACCACAAAGGGCAGAAGTTCACACAGAGTCACAAGACACCCAAAGTAAAAGGGGTGATCATCAGGAGCCTAAGGGTGATGTACCTTATTGGTTGCAATGAGAAGTATATCTGTAGCAGGTAGAGGAGGTACAAGATTTTGATGTTTCTACATTGTTTGTTGGCGGCATGATAAAACCTAGAAGAAAGGCAAGGCTAACATCTGCAATTAGGAGAGACCCTACTACAGGTAGGAGAACTACACAAGTGGCCTTACCTACATTTGAGAAGGAAAAAGGTAAGATAGGCCTGGAGGAATTTCAGATCATTCATGTTGATCTAGGTTTTGCCAGTGAAGACCAAGAAGGTCAAGAAGGAAAAGACATCATTGACTCTCTAACACAAAGGGTGAAAAGAGAGAAAGAGAAGAATAAAAAACATAAAGAGCACATTGCTCAGCTACATTCTTTTATTAAAGGATTAATTGATCCTAATCATATGCCAGTCAGTGTAGCCACCCCATTAACCATTATATCCCAAGAGGAAGTTACGAGATTAGGCCTCATGAAGTACAAAGCAAAACTGATGGATAAGCGGCTGATGTCATCCATTTTTTAAGCTAAGGATTAAGCTAAGGATGTAGTGAAGACCTCTTTGGAGAGGTGGAATTCTTTGAGTGCCTTAAAAGAAAGGTAGATAAATTGCAAAATGAAGTGGGAAGGAGGTCATTTAAACTAGAGAAGCACTTGGACGCTTTAGGTGAAATGAAGAGGATTGATTTATAGATACTAATAAGCAACAACATATTAGATAATAACACCTCCCAGCTGCTAAGTATCTGGTATGAGGATACTGGATTTGAATGTCACATATTGAAGAGATGCAGCGGAAAGCGTAGGGATATAAGTGTCAAACTGCACAATCTAATGGCACATGAGGCAGAAACCCTAGAGGCATTGGAGGGGAAGGTGGTGGTGGTGCCTGCATAAGCAATCAGGTTTTAAGCATTTAAATATGCAGGCCCCTTCCCAAAAATCCAAAAAGTTCTATCTCTTTTGACCTTTGCAGTCCTAAAAAATGCAAAAAATCAGTCATATGCATGTCTTTGTATATACAAAGGTGTTTGTATATACATACAGGTCAAAATTTGCATTGGCGGGTCAAAAATCTCTATCGCCCTTTGAAAAATTGAGTTAGGTGCATTTCTGATTGTATATCGGGCTCTAAAAGGTGCATATACAAAGGGGGAATCTTTCGCAAATTCTGGGGAATATTCTCGCTTTGTATATCAGGTCATATACAAAGCAAAATATACAAGGAGGTGCAAATATACATTTGCTACAGTGGCGAGGTAGAGATGCATGTGGTGGGGCCCGTTGATATACAAGGTGGAATGTATATGCAATATACATTCGGGCGCACATACAATCGTTAGATACATTGCAGGAATATTCTGGAGAAGATTCCTTGTTTGTATGTGCAAGGGAATGTACATTGAAAATTATACAAAGGCTTGCGGCATGCAAAGTGAACAGTGCAAAGGAGAGAGAAAATAGTCGGGCCCACCAGTTGTATGTGCATTCGTTTGTATGTTTGCACATACAAGCCAATATACGAAGAAGAAATATACATTTCAGACTCGATGAAGATTTCAAGTTGCTTCATAAACATTTGGGGTCCGTGGCGTGCATGTATATGGTGTATGTATATGCAGATATACATTGAGATATGCAAGGAAAGAAGATGCAGGGTGGACCCGATTGAAAATTCCAATTTGCTCTATAACAGTTTGGGGTCTGCCTTGTATGATGAACAATTGTATGTATATGGTTTGCATATACAAGGATTTGAGAGGCAAAAGGAAGGCAGTTGTATATGCATTTGTTTGTGCATATACAAGGGCAAAAATGGCAAAATGAAGAAAGGAAAAGTCAGCGATAAGAGCATGAAGTGCCTACATGGCATGTTTTCACTGGTTGGCGACTTTTCAAGGTATTTTGGAGTCGTTTATCTCAGCGATGGAATCAAAATCGACGGCTATCTTTCAATTTCGCTGCGGTGAAGGTTTTGTTTGTATGCGGCCGCATTTTTTTTAAGCGAGAAAACTTCAGATGTGTTCGCTGTTGCATTCCAGAAGAGGCTACGGGTAGTTGAAGCATTAATGGTAGAAATGCAGCGGTATGGGTCAATGATGGACAGGTCAACCACCTTTTTTTAAGATGCAAGTCTTTGAGCAGCGGCTCAGATCTCGAGCCCACTTGCTCTCTTCCTCTGCTTCCTGGCTGCATTCAATTTTGAGCGCCATTTCTCACGATGCATTGTATCTGGCAATTTTTGAGTTGACCATTGTAATTTTGGCTGAGTACACAGTTTTGCTATAAAAAGCAAACTATTTTACTCTTTTGTTGTTGTTGAAGGCCTGGGCATTTTTTGTGTAAATAATGAAGAACAGGGCATGATCCTAGGTTGTTTTATCTCATTCTGGAGTTTATGAGTTGCATCATGAATGTATTTTGCATGTATGTTCAGTTTCATGTTGATATAGATGAAAAATGCTCTTATGCATGTGTTTATCTGTTTGTCTCCTTCGCTGCATGCATTTCCTTCTTTTGAATCTGGCTGCTAAGGGTTTCTCAGATTCTAGGGTATAAGTTTCTGTATCACATGCTTCATCTCTAACTTCCATTCAAGGAGTGGATTAAATTGTTTTAGGTTAAGAATGGAGAAGGTTGTTTGTCAGAAGGGATATCTGTAAGTAGAGGCAGCTAAATACCCATTCTTGGGTGATGTTTGTAAGGCAAGCATCAATCCAACCCTTTGAAACTTGAATGCTAGTTGTAAACCATCTGTTGCATACGTCTAGTTGACTCCTTGCCCTGAGATAGGCACTAGTTTGCTCCTGGGTTAGTAATTATGACCCAAAACCCCTTGTCTTGCATCCAAATCATCATATCCATCTTTTCATAACTTCCACCTGTTAGTTGTAGGAGTAGGATTAGGAACCCCTGCATACTCTCATACCTGACCAGACAAATACGTCCAAGAACGTTGCCAACCTTGTGATTTATCACACAAATCTTGGTCCCAAAATGAGAGTATTCTGCCTGTCATTAGAAATCTAAATCTTTATGTCATTTAGAGAGTAAATGTTACATCTTTATCAAATAGGGACACCCCCCTTGGTGCGGTAGAACTAGAAGTGAAGGGGAGGCAGCTCACGCAACCTCCTGTTTCTGTTGGCCGGATCTGCTCGTGCATAGGATTTGTATTTGAACTAAGCACAATTGATTGGCCCAGACTAACTTTGCACAGTCATTTACCATCAGCAAACAACCAAAAGTATGGACTAGAGCATTCATCAAATACTTTCAGTAAACCATGAACATCATAAAAGCACAACTAATTAATCTTGGGAGAGCAAGAGGCAAACCATGAAAACCAAAATAAATCAATACAAGATACAAATTCTCAAAACACTTACAGAAACTTGCTTTGTATTACTTCAAATGGCAGAATGTCAACAATTCGGCATCAAAATCTCTCTTACAAATAGTAGAAATGACAGCCGTTTATACAGAAGAGGAGCCATATCGAGTTTTCAAATGAACGGTGGACATTAACTCAACACCGACGGCCTAGATTACATCAATAAATGCCCAAATAATAGTTCACATCAAATCCTAGATTACATTTTGTCTTTTATGAAAAAGATAGAAAACAACCTCCAGATACATTGAATCTAGTCAATTTGACTACCCAACTTAATATATTAATAGAAAAGAACATTTTTAAAGCACAGAAGAGACAAAATAGAGTCACATGCTATCCCAAATATAGCAATTTACAATTATTACGGGATTACATCTCAAAATATTCAAAAAACACATCAAGGCTCCTCATCCAAATTAATTTTGTCCTCCTCTGCCAACTTATTACGATAGTTGAGCCATGCTTCAAGGGATGGATTGATTTCCAAGGGATCTCATAAATTTGATACGGGCCTAACCAAAGCTTATCAAACTTACCATGTTCTCCTTTTTTCTCACGGGCTTTATCCCAATACAGGACCAAATCAGAAATGTGGAAGGCTTTAACTTTGGCTCTCTTATCGAACCATCATTTCACTACACCCTGGTGTTTAGCAAAGTTTTCTATGGCAGCATCACATTTCTCTTCAAGGTGTAGCAACTGGGCTAATCAGGAAGACAATTGATCATCGGTTTCAAGATAGTCTTACATAAACTGCAGTACGAGAATCCTCAAGTGAATAGGAAAGATGGGCTCAATCCCATAGACTATATGATAGGGCGATGTGCCTAGGGCAGCTTTGTGTCAGATTCTATTAGCCCATAAGGCAAATTTAAGATGAGTGTGCCAGTCCCTAGGATTTTTGTCTAACAGTTTCTTAACGACTTCAAGTAGATTTTTATTCATTGATTCAGCTACCCCATTCCCTTGTGGATAGTAATTAGATGAGAACTTGAGAATGATTCCATAATCAAATGCCCAATTAGAAAAATGTAATGATGAAAAGGTAGGTCCATTATCACAAACTAAAGAAAAAGGACATCCAAACTTGGTGACAATGTGCTTTTCAACAAATTCAATAACTACCTTTGTGGTGCATTGTTTACAAGCTATCGCTTCAGACCATCAGGTGCAGTAATCAGTAGCGGTTAGAATATACCTGTGGCCTATAGAGGAGGGTAGATTGATCATACCAATAAAGTTGAGGCCCCACTGAGCAAATAGTCGTACCTCCACTACTAACTGCAAGGGCATGGCAGTGTGTCTCTCTCTCTATGTGTAGCAGTCTGACAGACATGGCAAGTCCTTATATGTGAATGTGCATCTTTCAACAAGGTGGGCCAATAGTAGCTGGCACAGAGAATCTGATTAGTAGTTGAGTGAGCTGATCTGTGACCTGTCCTAAACTTTTCGTGAAAGCTGGTTAGTACCTGGTCCACTTCTGTCTTATCTAGACATCTCAGATAGATACCTTCACGATTCTTCTTGTAAAGAACTGATCCTTTTATCATATAGCTGCTACTTTTTAGTTTGAGTGCTCTTCTTTGAACCAAATTTAGCTATGGTGGACAATGTTGATTGAGTAGATAAAATATGATATCTCCATGCCATTCATCCTTTGAAACATCTTCTAATAGGTACTGCTAAGATACTAAACTTGGCCCTACCTCATCCATTGTTCTGGTTAGTGCCTAACCTCTTACCAACGTCATGGGTTGAACATCTATATCAAACTCCTGCAATATGGTGACCCATTTTCCTCTTCTTTCTCCCAATTCATTTTGCATCAATAGTGCTTTAACTACTACATCTGGGACTACGACGATTACTTGACTTCTTAGGATGTAGTGACAGCACTTCTTGACTGCTCTCACTAGAGCGTAGGCTTCTTTTTCCACATTTGGATATCTTAACTCTGCATCTTTTAATAGAGTACTCATGAAGGCAATGGGCCTTTTGTCATCTACTGATCTCTTCTGTGTTAACATAGCAGTGCAAGTGTGCTTAGATGTGAATGAGTAGATTTGAAATGGCAATGTATAATCTCAACTTACCAAGACAGGTGCATTGGCTATAGCTTGTTTAATTTCTGCAAAGGCGGGCTTAGCCTCTAGAGTCCAATCCAATTTAGCATCTTTTTTTCAACATGGCATTAAGAGGTTAGACTATTTCAGCAAAACCTGTAATGAACTTGCATACAAAGTTAATTTTACCAAAATATGACTTGAGTTCCTTCTTGCTGGCTAGAGGAGGTACTTTGAGTATTGCCTGTATTCAGTCCAGGTCAATAGATATACCCTGTTCAGATGTCACGTGTCCTATCAAATTTCCTTCAGTCACTCCAAAGATACATTTCTTGGGATTGAGTGATCTATCGTAATCTCTACATCAATGCAATATTTTCCTCAAGTCTGCTACATGATCTTCTTGCTTCTTAGAGAACGCTATGAGATCATCCATGTAGATAATAATACACTTTCCAACTAACCCCTTGAAAGCAATGTCCATCACATGTTGAAAAGTGGCTCCAACATTTATTAAACCAAATGGCATTCGATGATATGCGTAGATACCCCATTTGCATGTGAAAGATGTCTTTAATCTATCTTCGTAGTCAACCATTACTTGGTTATATCCTAAATATCCATCTAAGAAAGACATCATCTGGGATCCATTAACAATCTGCAATACTTCATCCAATGATGACAGCAGATAATTATCCTTCTCAGATGCATGATTTAAATTTTGAAAGTCAACACAAAGTCTGATCTCACCATTCTTCTTTCAGACTGGGACCAAATTTACTACTCAAGCAGAATGCCTGACAGGAAATATTATTCTTGTTGATAACAATTTCTGTACTTCTTTGAAAATCAGTGGTTCTAATAAGACATTCACTGGTCATTGTCTCTGTCTGATTGGCTTTGCTCCTAGCTTCAATGGGATGGTATGTGTTATGATTGAGGTGTCATAAGTCTTGAGGTCTTCATAACTCCATGCTATTACCTCATGGTAATCCCTTAATGCATAAATGATGCCTGTCCTCTCTTCTTTAGTACTAGCCTTTCCAATAAATACATTCTTAATATCTTCTGTTGTTCCCAAATTAAACAGATCACACTATCCTCCTAGAGATTCTCCTTCTTTCCAGCTCTACCATTCCCCGTGGGATTGTATTTGTTTTCAAATTTAGTACTCCTAAATCCATTTCGGCAGGTTCCATCTCTTCTTCATCTAATATCTGAGCAGTGAAAACATCAGATGAAGTAAGAAAGTTGATTATATGCTGGTCATCCTCAAAGACTTGAAAATTCATCACGTTGTCTAGTACTGATGGTGTGGCGATAAATTCAATAGAAAACTTCTTCAATCCTGCCATGGGCGTCGGCTCTAATGTGCTTGTCGTTTGAGCCAAAGCATCCGCAACGTGATTCTACCTTCTAGGGATCAGCTGGATATTAAAAACATCAAAGCATTCTATCAGATCCCAGACTCTATTCCTATATTTGTTCAACCTCTTATCATTACATGAATATTGCTTCCTTACTTGTTTCACTACTAGCTCTAAATCTCCAAACACCTGAAGAATTTTGACTTTCTTTTGGAGGGCCAGCAGTAATCCTTGCACTAGTGCCTCATACTCAGTTACGTTGTTCGTGCATGGAAATTGTAGTCTATGTGATGCCAGATATGAGCTTCCAGTAGGACTGATTAGCTCAATACCTGCTCTAGATCCCTGCCTACACCTTGATCCATCAAACCTCAAGGTCCACAGACGAAAATCTTTGTTGTTGTTATCCTATTTTGCTGATTTCTTTTTGCCATGCTGAGGCTCTGGTTCATCCTTCTTTTCAGCAATTGGTACTTCTTTCGGGGCAATGGGAATTTTTAGTCATCTTTGCACTTGCTCCACTGCTTCTTGATAGAGTTGGCATGTAAATTTAGAATGTGATGCTTCATGTATGTGACACCAGTTTGGCAGTAAAAATTCTTCCATTTTAGTTTGCTTTCTATCAATAGCTTGGTCCTTTACAAATTTGGCTATGAAATCACGAAATCCATCAAATATCCCAGGTTCGTCTTCTTCTAAGGAGTTCCCTGAATTTGATTAAACGTATGCTTTTGTACTGTCTAGTTTTTTTGTAAGTGGAGGATTAGGGAATCTATGGAAACTTAGCATAAGAATCTCCTCTGTTTGATTGACATGAGGCAGATAAACTCCCAAATCAACTTCTAAAAACAAAATCTCGTTGGGTTGGTTGTACTCCGTAATCATATGTTTCATCTTTGGTTCTCTTTCTATATGTATCTGGTTGGCCAATCCCTTCCAATGCAGCCACATGTGAGAAAAGTCGGTTGCCATGTAACCATTCAAAGTTCTAGACCAGTCTCTACTCAGGAGCATACCATACTGATCTGAGATGTCTACTACTTGAATATCTATATACTGTTGTACTCTCAGATTAGAAGCTAGTTGCATATGTAACCTATTCAATTCACCTACTACATTAACTTCAGTCTTGTCCAGCTGTGTCACTTTCTTGGAAGACTTTGCTGGAGTAAGACCCAATGCTTCATAAACTAACAATGGCATTACATTGGTGGATGCATCTAAGTCTACCAAGCAGTTGTGGATGTTTCTGTTGAATATCCTAAGAGTCAACGGGAAAGGAGGACTCTCCCTCTTATCTTTGTACAGTGTCATCTTTTGCCCCACATCAGTCACATGCACTTTCTCCTTCCCTTTATCAATGTTATCCTTATTGATTTAGGGACAGACAACTGAGAGGGGGGGTGAATTAGTTGTGACCAACAATCTATTCTTAGATACTTCAAACTTTCTTATATTCCAACAATATGTCAAGGATTTAATCATGGAAGCATAATGTAATAAATCAAAAGCAGAAACATGCATAACATAGATAACACCAAGATTTTAATGTGGAAAAACCTAGTTAAGGGAAAAACCATGGGGTGACTAACCCAAGATTGTATTCTCTGTTAAAAGAATATGAAGAATAAAATGGTACTTACCAATTAGGGCTCACTACCCGAGCACATTGCTCACAAGAGGCCCACTGCCTACAAGAGACACACTGTCTATAGAAGAATATAAGTATTACATACTTGAACTAGAGATTAGCATCTTCACTATGCTTGAATCAGTTCCATTTAAGCCCAACACCTCTGCTCTGCTTTTCATTCCTCTTCCTTACCACTTTCACCTGGTAATCACCAATGCATTTGAATAACTTCACAACTCTTATTTATACATGACATCGATTTTGGAATGATCATCAAAGTCAGCACAACATGCACTTATTTTATTACAGAGAAATTACAAAAATACAACTTGACTTATTACAAAAACTTCATGCACATCACTACACTGTCGGCCACACATAGCTGGGACTTCAATCTTCTTCAGGGAACATGCCATGCTTCGCAAAACATCTTCAGTATCATTCGCAACATGTACAAAACATTCAGTCAGTTAAGACTAGGAAGAACACCATCACTGGAGGTAAATCTTCAATTTTGAGTTCTATCTTCAGTGCGGATCACCAACACAAACTAGACACAATCTAGAGACCCCCACAAGCTTACTTGAATCACCAAGAACATCCACACAACTTCTTCTTACTGTAATCATTCACATCTTCATCCAGAACTTCAAGAACACAACTAGTCATCACTGACACATTAGAAGAATTTCTTGCGGACCCCCAAACCATGAACCAATCAAGTTGTCAATGCCTATTAACCTCCCAAACATGCCACCAGATCTACAGAACATGATATTGCATTTCTAGATTTCTCCAGACCTATTTGAGCCACTCTATCACCTTTGAACATCTACCAGAACCAGTTTGACTCATATGGCCATAACTTCTCCAAATCTTTATGTGGACCTCTAAAATCTTGACTGGAGCACCTTCAGACACATATCTACAAACTCTTTGATACGCATACTCTGATATTCAACTGGCTGGTATCTAGGCTTCATAGAACTTCACTGTCTTCATTGTTCTTCTCTATTTCTGATGGGGCTAATTTTCTCAATATCCTCAGCACACGACTCATCCAATTCTTTGACATCACTATAATAGGAGTATGTTGACATTAATGACAACACTAGTTAGGGCCATACTTGCAACAATCCTTGGTACCAGTTTCTTTTAGGATATAGTCAATTTTGATCCCAGCACCCATATCTTGGAAGAAAGATGATCTAATCTCGGGTATCTTAAGAAACTCATAAATAGAAAGGCTAACCTTCATCTTCTTAAGCTCTTTAGCAACATACTGCCCCATCTTTGCTATATCTGACCGCTGAGAACTTTCAACAGAGGCTCCATGATATAATGGTTGATTTGTGGCCTTTGGAGGTTCAGGATTATTGGAAGCTTTTAGGTCTGGTGGGATTTGGTAGCTATTCGGGGGAATGGAAGTGGTGAAAAGACCTTTGGGTTTACTACTTCTCAGGTTATATGGGGTTTTGTTATACTGCTGATAAGTATTGACTTCTTTAGACTCTTCTTCCTTAGGCTGATTATCATCTTGAAACAGAAACATATAACTATCAAGTATGAGGGAAGAAGGAACAATTTCATATCCCGTTGGTGGATTCTCCTGAGTTTTGGCATTCTATATCTCCATCTAGAAGATACTAGATGCTATCTGGAATTCTGGGTAGTCTAGCTCAGAATGAGTGTTCGTATTATGCAGTCTGCACCAAGTAGACAGAGCTGCCTCAACTAACATCACTCGACCAGGAGGTCTAGTATCATTGTTCTGATTCTCTAAGGGTGATGGTACCCCTCCATTATTGGGTCTTATGTTCCAAGACTGATTTGATCATTGCTAAAAATTCTAGTTTTGATATTGATTCTGACCTTGTCCTTGGGACTGATTTTGATTTTGGAATGAGTTTTGATTTTGGCCTCTTTGCTGAAGGTACGCATTTTGATTTCTGAGGTGGGTAACTTCTACAGTGAGCTTCTTCATTTGCTCAACTAACTCTCTAATATTATCTCTATTGGTTGCCTCTGAAGATTGTAGGAAAGGCATTTGTGCAGGAGGCATTTTAGCTACTGGGTTTCCCTGATGGACTACTAACGCTTGTGTTGCAGCTAGGTTAGGAATTGGATTCATCATAGGGGTATGGTTGGCCATGGCTTGATTGATCATAGGTATTTGATTAGGCATGGGTACAGGACCTATGTGATTTAGTGGACCAGTGGCTATTTGTCCTAGTTGAGTACTTACAATGACAGTTGATGAATATGCTTGAGCTAAAGTAGCCAGAATGGGGTCAACTCTCCTTGCAAACATGGATGTAAGTTTGTTTAGGGTTGCATAGTAAATTGGTAAGGCTGCATCCTGCCCAATGGCATAGGGAGCTTGCAAATGGCTGAAAGATTTCTGAAATCTATTGTTAAAATAACTTATCATCTCCCCTTCACCTTGATGAATCTCCACAAAAGACTGATAAAGATTAGCTGGGGTAGTAGGCATTCAAAATCAGTCTAGGAATGCATTTTTCAGATTCAGTCATGAATTTATAGATTCTGTAGGAAGGTTATAAAACTAATAATAAGCCTCATCTTGCAAAGAATAAGGAAACAATCGACATATTACGTCTTCATGTTGTACTTGCAGCATAATCATGTTACTCTCAAAGATTTTAACGTGTTCGTCTGCAGTCCTATCTGGGTCGTTCACTCTGAACTTCATACAGAATTTATCTGGGTTCTTTGGCATATCATGGTAAGCGTTGAACTAAAAAGGGGACTGGTTATTCCCTACAAAGAAAGCCATGATTTGAGGATTAAAAGGAGCTACAGCTATGTTCCTCGAGGCTAACTGAGCTCTTGGGGCCCTTGGTATCCCTTGATCCCTTCTTGTTCATCTGAATTTTGTGAGAGATAGCAACTCTTCTCCAACTGAGCTAGATCTGGTATGTCTTTGTCTAGTCCCCAGTTTTGCTAATTTTGTAGAGGAAAATAATTCGACCCTCCTTCTAGTGCCAATTCTGTTGATGGGTGTTTTAACACACAACAACATAGGTCTGATTGTTGGTTTCACACCTCTCTTGAAAAGTATCCTACCCTAGGTAAGACTACTCCAAGGATAATACAACTAGGTCTTAGCTTGCTTGGAATCTCTTAGTTGGTATGTTCTAGCTGGCCTACAAGGGGTCTTACATGCAATCTACAGATTTTCAACTTTGGACAACAAATACATATAAACCCTTTATGATTTCAGCTGGTAAAACAATGTAAAGTGCTATGAAAATTCCTAATCTAACGATGATTTAAAAAAAATGCAAAATAAGATAGGGTTTTAGAGAAGTCCTAGGTGTCATTCACAATGTTGGGCTTGCTACAAATAGACAAACACTCTAAAATTTAACCAGTTTTCTGAGTTACCAAACTAAAATGGGTGTTACAGCACTACAAAAATTGATGCTATCTTCAATGGGAATCTAAAGATTTTTATGTTACATTCGTTCATTAAATACCCAACAAATGGCACAATTTAACTTATGAAATGTAATTGAACTAAGCACAACTGATCAACCCAGACTAACTTTGCACAGTCATTTACCATCAGAAAACAACCAAAAGTATGGACTAGAGCATTCATCAAATACTTTCAACAAACCATGGACATCATAAAAGCACAACTAATTAATCTTGGGAGAGAAAGAGGTGAACCATGAAAACCAAAATGAATCAATACAAGATACAAATTCTCAAAACACTTGTAGAAACTTGCTTTGTATTACTTCAAATGGCAGAATGTCAACAATTCGACATCAAAATATCTCTTACAAATAGTAGAAATGGTAGCCCTTTATATAGAAGAGGAGCCATACTAAGTTTTCAAATGAACGGTGGAGATTAACTCAACACTGATGGCCCAGATTACATCAATAAATGCCCAAATAATAGCTCACATCAAATCTTGGATTACATTTTGTCTTTTATGAAAAAGATGAAAAATAGCCTTCAGATACATTGAATCTAGTCAATTTGACTACCCAACTCAATATATTAATAGAAAAGAACATTTTTAAAGCACAGAAGAGACAAAATAGAGTCACATGCTATCCCAAATATAGCAATTTACAATTATTATGGGATTACATCTTAGAATATTCAAAAAACACATCAAGGCTCCTCATCCAAATTGATTTTGTCCTCCCCTACCAGCTTATTATGGTAGTTGAGCCATGCTTCAAGGGCTGGATTGATTTCCAAGGGATCTAGATTCTATAGATGGTTGACATGATATTCAAACATTTCCAGCTCCTGACTGAATTTGCTATATATCTTTTCTATTTCTAGCCTAGCCTTGTGGAATGCCTTGAATTCGACCCTAAGGTCACTAACCTTGTCCAATCTGTCCTCCATAGCCAACTCGATACTCTCAAAAATGATCTTATGTAACTTGTCTTTGCATTTTTCAACATCATAAGGTGCATAGTCATTTTAAGCCTTTTCTAAGAAATCTCTTAGAGAATCATTAATATCATATATTAGTGACTGAAGTTCCTCATCTATTGGTTTATAGGCTTCTTTTATGTTCTCAAAAGTTTCTTTTCTCAAATTCAGCTACTGATACCACTCAATAGCCTTTGACAATTTGTCTCCAGTCAGAATGTTTTCAACCACTAAGGTTTGTGCCAGCAAATCTCTAATGCTCTTTACTTGAGGAAACATGTGGGAGTAATATTCATCAAAGGAATCACATTCTTCGCGTAGATCCTTCTATTTCTCATGAAGTTCAACCAACTTCTTATGTGTGTTGGCAGAAGCATTAATAACTTCACATCCCTTCTCAAATACTCTGACTAACCAATTTTCAGTCCCATGTGACTTGGCTCTTACCTCACCAAGTTTTTCCATTTCATCTGTAGACATGAACATAGGCACTATTCTAATATCTCCTCCTGCATCAACTGGCTTGATCAAGAATTGGAGGCAAGTTTGTAGTTCCTCATTTTTCTGTTTCAATTCCTTCTTTGATAACTCATCTTTATCCAATTGCTCTAAGATGGAATTGACAAATCCCTTAAAGTCATCAACCCTTTGAGCATGAGTGGTTTGTCCTAGATCGACCGTTGAGATAACATAGTCCTCAGCTCTGACTTGCTCTCAATTTATATTAGCTGGTGGGACAACTATTTCTCCAATTCTGGATCCTGTCTCATCTTTATAAATTCTTGATTGTACTTTTGCTTTCTTCTGTTTCTTAGGCCTTTGAGCCTATGAAAGGATGGTGGTCAAATCTAATTGCATTATTTCCACTTGTGGGTCAGGATACACCACTCTATTTTGTAACCACTTAGGTGCTGAAGAAGAAGACTTACTTAATTCAGTGGTTTTTTCACCATCAGTTTTGACAGGCTCTTCAAGTGGCCCTTGTTCTGGCTCTGACTCCTTATCTTCATTTGCCTCTTTTCCTTCTTGATCGGCTAAGTTTCTCCAATTTACCATTACATTTTCTTGAGCTAACTTGAAGACTTCCTCTATCTGACCCTTTTCCGATGGATTGTCAGATACATCAACTACTTCAATACTGACTGCCTGTTGCAAGTATGAGGATAACTAGTGTTGTCATTGATGTCAAGATACTCATATTGCATTAATGAGAAGGATTGGATGTGCTGTGTGCTGAGGTTATTGAGTAAATCAGTCTCAATCAGGAACAGTGAAGAATAGTGATGAGAAGAAGGCAAAAGTCCTCAATAGGTTGAGGATCAGAGGATGTGGTTTAAAGGGTTTGTAGATATGAGTCTGGAGATGTTCTAGTCAAGATTTCAGAGGTTCGCATGAATATCTGAAGAAGTTATGATCACTCAAGTAGAACCGGTTCCGGCAGGTGTTCAGTGGTGACAGAGTGTCACAGATTGGTCCGGTGAGCTCCAGAATTGCATTATCTCATTCTGTGGATTGAAGAGAGTGTTGAAGAAGTTTGTGTGAAGTGACAATTAGATTTGTTCATAGTTTGGAGGTCTAGAAGCACCTTTTTCATTATGACAGTGATGGCAGACTGTGTTCTTGAAGTTCCAGATGAAGAACAGAAGAATTCCAATAAGCTGATAAAGTGCGGATGTTCTTGATGACTCAGGAAAGGTTTTGGTGATCTTTGGATCGTGTACAATTCTTATTGATGGTCCACATTGAAGTTTGAGTTTGCATTTGAAGAACAACCACGGATATTGGTGTTCTTCCTAAGACAGGCCGACTGGATGTATTACACGTCTTGCAAATGATCTTGTAGGTGTTTGCTGACTTGATGATTGTTCCTAAGTCGATGCCTTGTATAAATAAGGGATTGTGAATTCATTTTGAAGTGTGTCTTGTGGTAAAGAGTGTGGCATAGTGAAGAGAAGTGCGAAAGGTAGAGCAGGAGTTTTTGGGCTTAAAATGGAACTGATCCAGGCATGGTAAAGATGTCAATCTCCAGTTCAAGTTTGTAGTACTTGTTACTTTGTAGACAGTGTGTCTCTTGTAGGCAGTGTGCCTCTTGTGAGCAGTGTGCTCAGGTAGTGAGCCCTAATTGGCATGTGCCATCTATTTTTCTTATTCTTCTAACAGAGAATAATCCTTGGGTTAATCACCCCGTGGTTCTTCCCTTGACCGGGTTTTCCACGTCAAAATCTTGGTGTATCATGTGTTGATGTGTTTCTGCTCTAGTGTTTATGCTTTATGCTTTCATGAGTGATTAATTGATATGCTATTGAATAACAAGAGGATTTAAGTATTTGAAAAAGAGCAAGTTTTTGTACAACTGATTCACCCCCCCACTCTTAGTTGTGTGCCCTAGATCTAACACTGCCTTAGCTAAAGATTCATCTAGTATTTCATTACTTGCCTCAACAAATGTATATTTCTCTGCTTTAGGCAATAGTTCTATTCCTAGCTCTTGCAGACCTAATTCTGCACATACCTTGTCAATTCCTGAAAGTAGAGGTACAACCAAGGAAGTTGAGTCTTGATTCATAGGCATTTAAGAGATAGGACTAGAAGAAGATATGGGTAGTGTAGTCAAGCTTGTTTTATGTTAAATTAGCCAACACTACTGATAGAGTGGAAGAAATGACAAGGGGTGACGGAATTGATGACAAAGGAAAGGGAAGAGAAGGTGAAAGAATTCTAGAGATGGGAGGCAAGGGGGGGAGGTAGGTAATTGAGTGGAAGAGCTGGAAGGTAGAAGTGTGGTGGTGGTAGAGGAACATGAGGTGGCAGCAATGGAGGAAATAGGATTGCTAGGGGCATTAGAGGACACTACTAATGAACAAGAAATAGTTGAAATGGTGGAGGCAGGCAAAGTGGTAGTAGGGATAGTTTCTTGAACAATAGTGGTTGAGGTTGTAGGTGCAATAGATACAATAGTGGTAGAAGCCATGGAAGTTGGGATAGCAGCAGTGGTTTCACTTGGGACAACAGGAGATGGGGAGGCTGTCACACTTGTATCACCTTGAGTTGTAGCACCATCTTCACTGACCTTCTTCACTTTGATTTTCTTAGTTTTGGAGCCTTCTCCAGGACCACCTGGCATATCTCTTTTCTTGGAGGCTCTTGTTCTTGTAGAAGGGGTCCGATCTTTCTTAGGAGGCTTTACAGACAGTTTCTTGACTTTCTTATCCTTTTCTACCAATGGTGCATGCTCTTCACTATCAGATTTCTACCTCTAGGAAGGTTCTGCCTCATCTGTTATGTTAATAATCTCATCCTCTTCACCTCCAGATTCTTTGCCTGATTCCAGTGCAGTATATGTGAGTTGCACTCCTTGTCTCTCCAAAGCAGCTATTTGGCCTCTCACCCATGCTTTGTTCAGTCTAATTGGTTCTTTCATTATAACATCCAAAGAGCTTTCCTTAGCATTGGCCCAATTTGGCAGTGGGATTGGTTGACTATATTGAATTTCCCATGTTCCCTTGACCATAATATTTTCATCATCTTCCAGCTGATCTGGTAGTGCATTGATATGGAACTTTCTTATGAAGGCCAGAGATAATCTTGAATGAGCCTTCTTCATGACTTCATAATCATCCATAAAGTTGGCCCAAAAGTCTTCAATGTGCATTTTATGAAACAACTTTTTTCTTACAAACTTCTCCATCACTTTGTTTGGATCAAAGTGATCTCTTGCATTGTAGTAGTGGAGATTAAGAAGTTCGAGTTCCTTATCTAAATGATCAGCAGATGCCAATGAAGGAGATGCATAACTCCCTTTGCCAAACTTGATGTGAAATTGTACATTGGTTTTATGTAAGTGCTTAAGTTTCTTAGCACAAGGGATCAATTGCCTAGATAATTCTAGAAGAACTGTCTTGTCATCAGGATATCTGGAAGTCTATAAGCCAACCCAGTGAAACCTTGTACCCTTAGATATGTAAACATTTTAAACTGGATATACCACCTTCCATATTTGGTCACTTCATTCATGGCTTCTGTGGAAATCCTCAGGGCTGTGTTACCTTGCAACAATCTTTCTATATACATCATAAAAGCATCATTCACCCTTTTAAAATGCATCAAATATTGAGAGGATGTGAGCTATGGATAACACTCATAAAACTTGACTTGGGTCTGCTCATCATTCCCAACTTCCCCTATTTTGGACAATCCAACATAATGATTTCTTCTAGCTAAGGCATATATGACATAAGATGTCCATCTAAAGAATCTTTTCTCCTTGAAGTTGCTAAAGGCCTCATGAAGGTTATCACTAAGAATCTATGACCAGTGGAACTTTGTTCCCTTCAGTATCTCAATAATGATGACAAACATCCATTCTTCAAGAGTGGAGGCTATAGGTAACCCATATATTCTACTTAGAAAAGTTATCAAATCCCCTATCTCATCATGAAAGTCACTTCTGTATAATACTTGGGGAAATTTACTCATGGCAGACCTTCTTCTTTTTACCCAATGATCATTCATATGTTTTCTGCATCCATTTACATCCTTGTTGTAAGTTTCCTCTGATCCTTGTTTGTCTGGCATGGTCATTACTGTGTGCCTTGGGATATCAAAAGTTTCAGCCAAAGAGGGTAGACTTAAATCAGCCAGGATATCCCCATTGGTGGTTTGGATTGTTCTAGTCATGACATCATACCTATCTGCACATGTTACTATAAGCTCTGCACATTGAACAGATGTGGGGAAGGCAACAGTTTGTACTATACCACTATCCTTTAGTGTTTTGGCCCTGGGAGTTGGATTTGGACCAAAGGTTCTCAGTTTGAAGTCATCTAAGTCTATGTGACCTAGATCTGTATCTCCTACATCACTCCATCTAGAATGAATCTTGGTCTCTAGAGGAATCCCCTTGAACTCGTACTTCATGATTTGAGCCCAGGCAGTCATCTAACCTGTAGGACTAGACCTTATAAGCTTAATACCTTGAGAGATTTTACTAATTCCTAAGTTTAGGTTCTTCATTGTCAAGTGGATTAATAGACTTTAACCCTATCAGAACTTGGTGAATTTGCAATGCATCTACTAAGTTATTAACGTGCCTTAAAAGAATAGAAATCTGGCATTCATTACATTGCATTCATTTCACAATCTAACTTTAGGCAATTCAACATCAATGTATGCAATAAATACCAACTGAAAGGAAGCTAGGTGTGCGGAAATCGCTTCCTACACTAATCTAATGAGAATAGATGTATGCAAATTCAACTTTAATTCTTACAACTATAGCAACATAGAACATCTAACAGAGATATTGCAACAATACACATACACACAGAAAGTAGACAGAAGAGAGAGAGACAAGATATACGTGGGGAAAACCCTTACGGGTGAAAAACCCCACACTCCAAAACATAGCTCAAATGTATTACAATAAACAATAACAGATTACAATACAGTTTCAGAGCCAATGCTCTTTCAGGAGTTTTCAAATGTCGAATCTGGGGATATTCTGGCAGCATAATAGTACTTGTACCAAAGTTATCTATCTCCCATCCAAGCACCTATTTATATAGAGTTTACAAGGCAAATATGGAACCTTCTAGAGATGGGCATCCATCTTGGACTCATGCCCCAAAACCCACGCCTAAGGACACTTGTCCAACATCCCATCCCAAAGTGGGCGCTTGGTCCCAAGATAGGTTACGACAGATGCTCTTACGCACCTTACAACTGTCATAGAATCTGTCATAACTGACAACACTTAAAGCTGTAAGAGAATCTATCATACACTGACTAAACATATCATATTCCTCTTACAACATGTCATAACCTCCCTTGACCGCCCAAAGATGCCTTTCTCTCATGCAAACATGTCATAACGCCCCTTGACCCTGTCTTGGGGGCACTGCCCCCAAACCCCCGTTAATTATTCAGGGGGGAAACCGCGGCTACCAAAGTCACCAAAATTTATCCTGCTGCATATACACAAGGTACTGACTATGCCAACTCAACATGGGATAAATAAATACAAAATTAGGAATTTGCAAAGGTTGAGATACCTTAATTCCCAACAACCTCAAAACTACAAAATCCCATTTAAAACATGTGCAACATCAACATTCATCATTTGCAGTTATCATTACATCCTATCAGACATTTCTCCCTTTGAAAATTCCTTGAAAACGGTCATTTTGCATTATTTGCTCTAATTTCAGGGTCATCCGACCTACAGACATAAAAGTGCTAATTCTGAGGTCAACCGACCTTAGCGGGGAAATCGGGTTCAACCGACCACTAGGTTTTCCAATGCTTATGTGCTTTCAATGTGTTACACAGGTTTCAAGGTCAACCGACCTATGCAGATTTCTGAGGGTACTGACTTGAGTTAGTCATTCAGTGAGTCAGTTGGAATTTTAGCGCAAGACAACTGAGACAACTTCTACTACATTTGCGCAGGATTTGGCCTTGTCAGACCTACACAGGATTTGGAGTTAACTGACCAGGTCAAAGGTGACATATTTCAGCGTGAAGTTGGAGGAGGTTATTTTTAGAGCAAGGTTACTTTTTGTTTTCTACGAGAGTTTTGGTGGTTGCCAACTAGCAGAGATTTTCTAGTCATCCGACCAAGTCGGAGATGGGGTCTTTTAGCACAAAGTTGGTGCAAAAAGGTTTTAGCATAAAATAGCTTTCTGGAGTTTGTAGGGTTTCTAGATCTTGCTGACCTAGTTAGTTAATGCAACAAACATTATGAAGGTCAGAGGTCAAGGTTTTTAGAGCTAATTAGTTTAAGGCTTTGGCATGGGTTTTCGCGGCTGTCGACCGATTGGATAAATTAAAGTGTTACAGGTCGGTCAGACTCAATTTTGGCGCAAAACCCAGTTGTTCAGCCAGTTTGTGAATAGGTTCAAATTTGTTCAAACTATAGCTAAGTCTAGTCGAGTTGTTCTATTTTGCCTATGGCAATCCAACTATGTTTTCATGAAACAGTCCAAACTAGGGTTTGAGGGAAAAAACAACTTATGTATGAAACCCTAGCTATATCCCCAAATTCATTGCTTAAGAGGAAAATGTGCTTGAATAAAACCCTAACCGCATATAGAAGAAACCCAAAAGATGAGTTGGAACCCTACTTGGTCTGTTGAAGAAAATATGTTCGGGGTGCATAGGTAGGAAGCGGTCGCGGGATCGACTTCGAGGGCAATGGCGGTGAAGAATACTTTTGACCAATCGTCGAGAGCTCCAAAACACCTTTTTTTTTGCAAAAAATGAACTTAAATGATGAGAAAAAACCTTTTAACCCTCCCATACAATCGCCATAAATGTAAACATACATCGTGTCAGTTAGGAGGTTCAGTAGATTAGGGTTTTTGCACGACTTTTCATAAGCTCCAACTTGGCGGGGAAATTGGGTATGACAGACTTGGTCAGCGAACGGTTATTTTAGCGTTGCGATAACAGACTCAATTTTATGGCATTTGCAGGACTTTGAAATTCCTTGGACTTGTGGGAATTTTGGTGTCCTCTGACTTAGTCGGTGATTGAAAAATATAGTGCAAATTGGAGACAATTGTTTTTAGTGTAGAAGTCCGTCGGGAGGAAAACCAGCGCCAGTTGGTGGCAAAGGTTTTTTGCACAAAGTTGGTTGGAGGGCAATTTAGCACAAAGGTCGGTTGGGACCAAATTTAGTGCAAAAGGACTATTCAAAGCCACTGGAAGAAATACAAAGGCCTTGACTTAGCATAATTTTAAAATGATTTTAACATCATCCTTCTAATATGGCAAAAGTGCATTTTTACCACTTGACTACTTAGGTGGGAAAAGTCTTGTTGACATTCTAGACCAAATTTGAAGACGGGGTCCCTATTTTTTGAAATGGAGCATGTGTCCGAGGCACAACAAGTAGGTCCTCTGATAGTGGAGTACCATGGGAAAGTGTAAAAGAAATAGATAAAAGAAAGATACCAAACAAAGAGAGGTTGTAAAACAAGCCCCGGTCAAGTCAAGCAATGAGTTGTTGCATGAGTCATCCTTAAAAGTTGACACAAAATATGATAAAGATGATTTTGTTGTTGAGATTGATGATGAAGAAAGAGATCTCTTTATTGATGAAGATGACTATGAACATGACTATGATGAACAAGAATGTGAGGTTGATATAGAAGGTGAACTCTTGTGTTCCTTGGATGAAATCAAGCAACTTAGTAAAGAAAACCAAAGATTAGAAGACCAACTTCAACAAGAAGAAGACTCCAAGAAAAAGCTATTTTCTGATCTTGCAAAAGTTTCTTTAGAACTTGAAGAGGCAAGAAATTTGATTGTAGATTTAAGAGGTCAAGTTGAAGATTCAAATAAGCTAACTATTAGTCTAAAGACATAAATATAAGAAGCCAAATGGGTTGTTGATTTTACAAAATTTGATCTTGAATTTAAAACTAGTGAATGTCTAAAACTAGAATCAGAAATAGTCTCTTTGAGAAAGGAGTTAGAAAAGGCTTCCTCTAAATTGCACAAGATTCTTCAGTTTGAAAAGAGTATTGATTGTTTGAATGACATATTAAGTAAGAAGAAACATCACAAGTATGTTACTGGTTTAGGATTTGTTGAGGGACTGAGTTCTGGAGTTAGAAAAACACCAAGAATGAAGATAGATTTAAATTATCACGCTGCTATCCCTAAGACTGAAGAAAAGAAGAAATTAGAAATTAAGACTGCTGGTAGTAGACAGTTCAAGGACTTCAATAGAGGAAGAAGAAGTATAGCCAACCGGTTCACAAGATCTCCACCTACTTGGTCAGGTAAATTAGTGAGGTATAATTATTCATTTCCTGGTTACTGTTATTCATGTAATGGTTATAGGCATAAAGCAAGTTGTTGTAGAAGAAGGTCTAAAAGGAGTCAATATGCATTCTCTGAGAACATGAACATAATATGTTATAAATGTCATAACCATGGTCATTTTACAAAGCATTGTAGAACTAGGTTTGTGAAACCAGATTAGAAGGTTTGGAGAAGAAAGCAAAGCCAGAAGAAGGCTGAGTCTAAGCTTGTGCACACTGCACAAGTGACATCTATAAGTGATTAAAAAGGAGCATGAAGATAAGGGGAGGTGCTTATAGTTTTATCATTCAAACCCTATAGTAAGAAGCAAAGAAGTTATGTTTTGGTGTTCTGATGTTAGTAGTAGTTCTAGTTTTTGAAGGCTAATATCTTGCTTGGTCTTTGGTAACTATGAAATTGAATGCTCTACATGCAAGTTACAATGCCTTGAAGATGCTCAAAATAGAGTCTTTACTAATGCTCAATTAATTTGTTACATAACATGCTCTTTATGGATAGCTTTGAGTTTTACATATAAGTTTTGCTTGAACACATCTTGTATTGGTTTGTTTCACAAGTGAAGGATAGTAAACTTCAAGACAATACATAGTGACTACATTTCCAGATAGTGTTCTTGACTGCAGAATGTTATTTGCTTGCTTGGAAATGACCATTGCTTGGGTAGTTTACTTGGACAGTGAATTGCTTGGCTATACAGTGACTCACAGTGTAAAGACAATGAGAATAACCATTGATGATGAAAGTTTGATATTTCTTTGATGTGCTTATGAACATAGTACACTTTGTTGATCTAACAATATAGTTACAAGACAATGATATGTCTGTTATCATCTTTAACAATGATTGTATACTGGATGGAAGTAGATCTCAGTCATAGCTACTTGATTATTCCTTTCTTGTAAAATGTTGTCCATATTCTTAGTGAAGTCTAGTTGGTTTATGCCTACACAATAATGTTCTTGCCTAATTCATACTAAGCTCAGTGGTATTTCATGTTTCATTCAAGTATGCAAGTGACAGTCCTAAGGGGAAATAGTGCAAGGACAAAGGTAACAATTATATCTGCTGACAAGGATAGGACAGGACAATCCTCTCTGTCATAGGATAGTGTTCTTTTCCATAGTTGTCATGATTATCTTGTTGTCATTTGGTGCACATTGATAGTATCTTGAAGATATTCAACTATTTTTTCTTGTCACTCATGTTCAAAGAAGTTGTTAAGAAAGTAGTATGGTGAAAAGACAATGATCCTCTCTATTGCAGATGATAAGTTCATTGTAGGATGTTACAGTGGAGTTGGGTGTCAAGGTTCAAACCATCAAAGATAATTATGTGGTAACAAAGATAGTTATTATGTGTAGGGCAGATCTCAGGTCTGTAGGGTATGATGTAGGGTATGATCAGTCTGTCATAGATAACTAAGATCAAAGAGGTGGCTTGTTTCTACTTGAAATTTGTCATTGATACCTTTCATAGTGATGGCCATGGTTTTAGGGGGAGCTTCTAAGCCTACTTTTTATCCCTGATGTTGCCATGTTGTTCATACATTATGTATGTAGTTTTTGTTGGTATGCTCACTATGTATATATGATGCATTAATGTGGAAAGTGATGAACAAGCTTCACTTATTGTTTCAGTTTGTGATATCTTTTCATGTTATTTCACCATGGATTTACAGTGACAAATGGCATGACAGTGTTTGGTGATTTGTGGTTTGACAAATATTATATCAGTAATTTGATAGATTTGATGTTCTCTCTTTGGTTTGACAATTTGATGTTTTATGTGACAATCCTTTATGAGGAGTATTTGGTATATACATAGGTTCATATCTCTTGGTTGTTGTACATTTCTTTGGTATCTGATTTTTTGCTACTTTCAATTGATTCTGTTGATGGTTATATTCTTGGTACACTACTAACACCTTGTTGTTGGAAATGGTAATGCTTCTAATGATGATTTGATAGCTAGATGAGTATAGTGACAACATAATACAATTGATCTTCATTGTGATATTGATCATTTCATGTTTCTCATAACAGTTATTCAAGGTTGTCAATCCATTTATTATGCTATGCATGCTTCATTTCAGTTATGATGCTAAGTTATAGGTTCAACATTTTGTATACTTCATTTGTTCCAGATTTAGCTTTTCACATTATTGCTAGTTTCAATGCTTTCTATTCAATGATGTTATAGTCATTATAGTACATCATGTTGTTCATTTTCTTATTCATTCATGTACTGTACTTATCATTGGAAAGTGAAAGGATGTTTGAGTTATTTGGATGAGTTATCAGTATGCAACAAGGGGATATTGGTTAGTTTTTGGTGACAGTATGGAGTTTGGGATTATTGGCATTTTCACAGTGTGTTCATGTTGCATTCATCTTACAATGATGACATATCAAGTCTCTTCTATCAATTTATGGATTCATCCTGAAAATGATTATAGTGTACTCTACTACTTGTTGGATATCATTTATCTTACCTCAGATCTTCATCTTTTTGTCTAAACAGTGGATAGGTGATTATGTGTTACTCTAGATTTTGTCTGTTGATACTTATGTTTTAATGTTACGGTATCTCATGATACATTGATCCAAGTGACATTTTTTGGCATTTCAAATGCTATCATGACAATTGCTTTTTTCTCTTTATATTGATTTGTCATTGTCATATTGTTATTCCTAATCTTGAGTAGGTGGTTAGTTTATTTTTTCTCTTTGGAATTGTTATAAAAAGAGGGAGAAGTTATGGTGAATTCAGTTGAGGTTGGAATAGTGTGTTATTTAGTGCATAGGGCATCTTAGTGCATATCATGTTATGAACTTACCAAATGCTACAGTTGGTAATGGACAATGTTGTCTATTTCAAATAATTCAGAGTGTTGGTCATGCACTTATGACATTGTTATTGCTAAGCATATAAGGTTGGTTCAAATTCTATGGCAATGTGTTTGACATCAATGCCAAAGGGGTAGTTTGTTGACTCCCTGTTAGCATTGGCAGTGTTGGCATAGATGTCAAACAGGTACTTTCAGGTTTGTGGACAGTTTGGCATAAACAAAGGTATATTGTTGTTGAACATTTGTTGATGGTTGGTCATTGGTGTTTATTGCATGGCTCTCATCATACTTCATCAGTCCCACCTAAATGATTCTAAGAGTCTAAGGTCATAACACTTCCATACAAGCTCAACGGTGACAACACTTAAGTTATCCTTAATCTTCACACTCCTAGATATTGAGAAGTGTTAATGTGATATGTTGCATTTGATTTAAATTGAAGGGTTATAGTTGATATTTGATTCAATTCCAAAGTGACAAAATACATAAGTTGCAATCTAATGAAAGGGTCACAAAAGGTTTAAGTTGTGATTTGATTTAAAGGTGACATGATCAACAAGTCTTAGGCATAAAGAGCAATTTTGAAGTGTTTTTAAATTCAATTTGATAAAGGCATTTGATTCGAAGGTCATAAATTGTTTAAGTAAAATTGACTTGCTCAACAAGTCTCGGGATTATGGAACAGGTAAAAGTTACAATCTTATGATAAAAAGTTACTGCCCTGTTTAGGGCAAACTGAGGTAGTCGGTAACAGGAGTATATTGTGGAAAAAGTTTGTTTTATTGTTCATTTTGCAATGTATGAAGCTTAGTGTATTCAGAGATGTTGACCTAGGGTTTGAATGTTAATGAGTATGCTAAATATTCTAGATTTGACAAATCTCAACTAAGTGTGAGCAGTAAAAATAAGGAGAAAGGAGCTTAGGCAGTTATGTTGGTCACCAAAACTTGAGGGCACAACACAGGATTTGGTGATTTGTCTGTTATGACTAGGTGTTATCTATCCTTTTTGGGTTATGGTGTTCTAGTTTGGTTATGAAATGAGTCATTAAGGAAAAGATTATTTTTGTTATACTTTTATGCAGATGTGGTTAGGGTTTGGTAAATGTGAACAGTTTGAAGATTGTCATTAATCCCTTTGTACAAATGTGGTCAGACTTTGTAATATCTACAATACCCATATACAGGTTACAAGGTTTTTGTTAAGGTGATAATGATTATTTTTACAAACACAGATCTCTCCTAAAATGACTATGTTTGACCTCTTTACCATGACAATTATTGATCAAAATGAGAATTGTTACAGGAAGTTTAAGAAAAATAGTTACCTGTATAAACTGTTTGATGAAAGGAAAAAAGAAAATTTGAGACAGTATAGAGTGAAAAACACTTTGTTGAGATGTGGATGAAACTATACTTTCTTGCAATATCATTGAGATATCAACACTGTGTCTTAATGCAAAATCATTCTTGAATTGTTAAGTTGCATGTGTACACTTTGTAATTTGTGATTCTTGAGTCTCAAATGAAATGAGACAGTCAAGATCTACTTTGTAATGAAATAAAAAAACCCTCTGTACTGAATTCTATATCTTCATTTTATGTTTGAGAAGTTATTATGCCAGTGAGGCAGTGAACTAAGTCAGTGAGACATGAAATACCAGTGAGGCAGTGAAATAAGTCAGTGCGACATGAAATCCCAGTGAGGTAGTTGTAAACAAAATGCCAGTGAGGTAGTTAAATAAGTCAGTGAGACACAAAAATCCAATGATGCACAAAAAGGCCAATGAGGCACAAAAAGCTAGTGAGGCACAAAAAGCCAGTGAAGCTCTGTAAACGGTGAGTTTTTTATTAAGCTAGTGAGGCAATTTCTGAGTGGTTTTTCATCCCTATGAGGGTTTTCCTCTCATGAAAATCATTGTGTCATGGTCTCACTTGATGTGTGGTTTACTTGGTCTTCATACTTAAACATTCAGTCCTGGTTATCTTTCTGTGTTTGAATTCCTACTTTGATCAAGTTTGCTTAGTCAATTATTTGCTGTCAATATTTGAGCTTTCAAATAAGCATATGATATTTGAGCATTTAGTCTTGGTTGTCATTGAATATTTGAATTTGATTAAGTTTGCTAAATTGATTAGATGCTGTCAGAATCATCATGTCATGTACACAAATTTGAAGAGAAGTAATTGACTTGTTTTTTATTACAACACTGATTCACCCCCCTCTCAGTGTTGCCCGTACTCCAACATGCACATCACCATGTGCTATATCAGGCTACACATCACCATATGCTATATCAGGTTGTACATCATCACAACTATTATTTTCACCAATTGCATTTGTTGAATCACAAATGTGTTGGCTTCTACGAGATGGTAGCATTGCATCTTTTCATTCCTTTTGTTTTTTCTCCACATTTTCTTTGCACTATTTTTCTTGCCTATAAAACAAAAAAAAAGATCATATTATGTCTTATATACATAAAGATCTTGCCTATAAAATTTCATTAAACACTATTAAACAAATAATATACTACTTAGTGGATTTACAACTTGCCTGTTTGTCAAACCAAGATGTGATAAATATTCATTATTCTTGGCCACTTTTTCTCTACGAAAGTGTTTATAATCTGTCACTAAAATTTCAGCATTATGATCACTTTCATCTAATTTGTGCCTTACAGTCCTTTTCCTCATTTCCTGAACTCCAAATAAACAATAATGTATAAATCAGCAACTTGAATCAGTAAAACTTTATTGAGTTCATAAGTTGATAACTATTGACTTTCCAATCCACTGATAACTACAAATGGAAACTTAAAATAGAATTTAGTTTACAGATTAAAAAGAATTTGCAGTCATAAACCAAGATGTTTACAATTATAGGTATCAGACTATCAGTATGACTATCCCTTGTTTCAACTGGATATTGACACTTAAGTAGATATGTTCTCCTAAATGTAGACCAAAACTGTATGATTGCTTCAAAGTGGCTAGCTTTGGAAATTGTTTCACTAGATGGCTCGAAGAACATGGAACTAAACCCTACTCCTAAAACTAACAAGTTGATTTGTTTTTCATTTTATGTATATGATTGTCTGATTGTGAATAATTTGTGAAAATAAACCCAACTCTAATCGGTGTTAATCCTAGGGTTTGCATACCAAAAAATAAAATCCTAGGGTTTGGAGTCAATTCCTTACAAATATAGATTACTTCTCTTAAGCATCATAAATATATAGATTCAAAGGATTTATTATGTTCCTGTCTTATAGAAAACAATCCAAGAATGGGTATTTCCACCAACTCTTCTTACAAATATCCCTATTACAAAACACACCTCCCCATATCTAATTTAGAGCATTTTAATCTATTCCTTAAATAGAAACAGTGAATCATACATGCAATATAGTAAATATATATTCAAGAATTTAGAAACCCTTAGTATCCTCATTCAAAAGAGAAATGCAAACAACATAGGAGACAATTGATGGAAACACATGCTCAGAGACATTTTTCATATATTACAATCTAAAACTGATAAAATGCTTATTGAGAACAAATATTCAACATGCAAGAAATTAAAACTTACAACTTAGAAATTGGACAACCTCCCAGAATTGCTCTATATTTTCATTATCAAAGTTTCCCAAATCTTCCAACAACAACCATACAAATTAGTACAACATGCTCTTTTATAGGCACAAGAGCATTTGCCCAAAAACTTGTTACCACATTTTTGGTTACAGAATCTTACATTACAAGCCACCACCCACAGGCATTGGGAAACTAATTCAAATTACATATGCAAGAGAAAAGACAAAAATACAATTTATCTTGGGGATGACAAAAACTGTTGGAGATGCTTTATTCCAATAATCTAGAAGACTTATCACATGATTGGACACATTCATCCATATTTCTCCACCCAGGCTACACATGACTTCTCTGATGGCTATTGGAAAGGAATCAATTTTGCTATTTTTTCATTGTGCCCTGTATATCTTGCATCCAATAAAATCTTTGATTCCTTGTAGAATATTTCAAAATTCAATTTCAGCACATGTAACCTATCAAGTGTAGAACTTAAAATCTTCATGCTTGGCTGACCGTCTATACAACTTGATGATATAAGTTGGCCAGCTATACTTTCAAAGTCAGCTTTCTATTTATCTAGACTTTTGATTTGTCCATCATCCTCCAATATGGTTGGCATAATCCTTTTGTCTATATTCTCTATTGACTATATTTTCTCATTCAAAACCTTGTCCAATTTTAGATGAAAGGCCACCACCTCTTCTAACAAAATTAATATATCTAGGGTCAACTTTATTTATGTTTGAGCATCAGGGGCAAACCTAAAACATCTGTGAACTTCCCTTATCTCTCTAGTTCTTGGTAGCCACACTCTACACATGTCTTTTAGGTGTTCCTTATTCCTCTCATGTTTGTCCAAGACTATTTTCAAATTTGAATAAGACATCCATGTGTCATCAACCCTAGCTGTGATCTTGAATAACCTATGATTGATCAGATTTATAGCCATTTCTCTTACAATGTTCTTTTTCTCATCCTTCAGCTTCTTCACCTCTTCTTTCAATTCCTTAATTTCTAAGAGAAGTGCCTATCTGTCTGTTGGAAATGCTTCTATAGTCTCTACAAGAGCATGAACACTCTAAGCTGAAGTGCCTGGTGCCAACAACAACTACTCCTTACATTTATTCAATTCGGACATAGCTTACCCATACTTCAATAGAAGCTCATCATAGTCTTTTTGTAATTTATTTGTTATAGCCTCAAAAAATTGGGCTGTGTGAACACTCAAGCTTGCATCTTGAGGAGTAGGAGTGTCTAACACTCTCTTTATTATTATATCTCCTATCAATTCTCCTAGACCAACCCTTGGTTTATTATTGTTTGGGGCTAATGCCCATATTGCCAAGGTCTCAAATCTGAGATTAAAACTTACACCAGAGAGAGCCTTATCCACTTGATCATCAGAGACATTTGTGTCATTCCTTGTGACAGTGTCAAATGCAATTGCATCTACCAAAGTCCAGTGGGGAAGCAACAGCAGACCACTCTTCTCCACCAAATCTCTTCCCTCATCAGGGGTCATCCTGCTAATGTCTTGGCTTACTTCATTCAATACCTTTCGAGTTATCTGTTTATAGTTTTCTGGATCAGCTCCTCTCTTTGTTTCTTCTACTTTCTTCTAAAATTCTTCATTCCTCACCTTCAATACATATCCCTTGAACTCAGGGGTGTTAAAAAAGGCAATTGGGAGCAAACAAGTATTCTGATGTCTTTTGTATCTATTTGATGACCAGAAATTGACCTTGCCAATATGTTATTAGGAGAGGCACAAGGCCTAATTCTCACAAGTGAATTCACCTATTGGGAAATTTATTGTTCTTGTTCATTTATTTCATCCTCCAAGTCTATTAGCTCTATTTCTTCTTCATACTCTAAGTCAATGATTTTTACTTTCTTGGCTGGAGGTGCATCAGGTGATTCACTCCTATATGCCTTGGCTAAACTGCATGGGTCATATGCAGGCCTCTCTTCACCTGGGGGAGCACTTTCAATCAAATTACTTGCATTGGTAATACTTTTCTAGATCCTTACTATTGGATCATTCTCTTCTACAAATGCCCCAGGATATGCAGAATTCTAATTCTTTCTCATGCTTTCTCCTTCCATCATTGTTTTCCACCTTTTTCCTCAAAAAATGAACCTCTTCCATTGTGGCATAGTTTCTTACTATATCTTCATCAAACAAAAATTGGTGGGTAAATTAGGGCCTTTTGATGCCAAGTCTCACTTTATTACTGAATCCTTCTAGGTCAAACACCCTTGGCTATTCCAACCCCATCCTGAAAACTGCCAACACTGAATCAATTTGATCTAGAGCATCTTTATTAGCAGCCAAAAAATCACAAAACCTAATAGAAGTGGGGAAGAAAGACCCCTTCTTTTGTAGTCTCAGATGCTCTTTATCTGAACCATTTAATTGGCTTATGATTTTTAAAAATGTAATTCTCTTTGGTACATATTTTGGCAATATGTATGGGGTAACCCTACTCCCATAAACTCTGATACATGTGGTATTAGTATGAAGAAACCAATCACCCCAGTTGTGTTGAATTCCCAACTTAGGGGTTCTATCTAGTGGTCTTAGAAAATCAAGCACATCCCTGTGAATTCTTTCACCTTCAGGTTCTAGGAAACCCAACAGCTTTCTGACAAAATGCTCCTCAAAAATTACATAGTCTGCATCTGTACAGCGCATGTCTATCATACAAGTCCACATCTAGACAGGGAGCAAAGTACCATCATGATCAACTTCTCTAACAAGCAAATCATTGTACCACATTCCTAATACAACATGTAAAACATATGGCACATCATTGAATACCAACTAAACTCCACCTTTGCATCCACAATATACAACTTATTCTTAATTTCAATCAATTGCTTATGCATTTTGTCTGCTATATAAGTTGCATAATCAAAGGGCTTCATGGTTGAAATATCTTGTACATTAGCAGCTAGCATCATCATGGAGACTAGCATCTTGTCCAATCCATCTCTTCCAAATACTTGGCACAGAGTATGATATGTCTTCACAAAATAGTGCATAAATTGTGACACATCAAAAGGTTCTTCCTCCTTGTCTGAGATTTTCACTAATTTTCTGTCAAATCCCCTCGGTCTGTGATTGGGCAACTTGAAATCTCCGTATGCATGCCGAACATTCTTATATTCTTCCTTCAAAGCATTAAGATCAATTTTCTTACTGGCAGCAGGGTTTAAACCAAACACTTTTATGATGCAGGCCTTTGTGGTTCTAATCATGACTACGTTATTTCCTGCCAAAATAGCCCTAGACCCAAGATCATACCTCTGTGTAATTGCCCTTACAAAATTAGGGTTTATGAACACATTAGGGCACATTAACTTTGCCAGATCAAGGTTCTAGGTGTTACAGACAAGGGATTTGAACTCCCTCCTATCGTACCAATGTTTAAACATGATCCATCCAAGCATAGGTAATTAAGTATATCGGTACACAGAGCATAAGTCTAACAACCTATCATTTGGCCCACTAGGACCATGCACAATTATAGGCCTTCTTGAAGACCTAGGCAACTGAATCATTAAATCTTTGTCTAGACCCCTCTTCAAAGTCGAAGGTTGGCTTGTGTGACTCATCTTTGAAGTAGTTTCCTACTAAACTAGGGTTTTTCTCTTCTAGTAATGCTCAAATTTCTTAAACAAGATAGCAACATCAATTGAAATAGTGTAGCTAGAAAAGATTAAACTTACTGGTTTTACTTGCAGAAGCTTGGAATTTCAGTATTTCTTCGACCAAGTACTTGTTGCACACAAGAATTCTCGTCATGCTTGTGGAAATGCCATGAAAAACCCTTTCCTTTTGCTTTAATTTAGCTTACAAATTAGGGATCACCTCATTACTATGTGTCACTTCATCCATTACTGCAAATTCGTGGCATAGGGGTGGCACCCAATGTCTATATAGAAAATTTGAATTTAGACCATAGATGAAGTCTTCAAATTGCGAGATCAACGACTGTGAATTACCTACCAAATTTTGAAAATCTAAACTTTAACGTTGAAAAGCCAACAACCAATCAAACCTCTCCATCTCAGATACTCCTTTTGTTGACTTTTCTTTCCTTTTTGTCCTATGCGGCTATGTGGCATCATTTTGTGGCTATGCAATAGTAGGTGGGCCACCTTCTTTTGGCTCTATGGGAGTGTGCTAAGCTTTCCATGTGTATGCCCTTCATAAACCTTTTCCTTCCTTAAGAAAATAGACCATGTGTCATCATCTCGTAGCCACGCATAGAATCTTTCATGTAGACAAGATCCTTTTGCGACACTGCACTACTGTCTGATCCTTATCGGCCCTACCTCTTCACTTCATCTTTTGACACCTAGCACAATCTCCTACATCATCGATCTTATGGCCATAGGCCACCATATACCTTACACTTGTCCTCATTTCATAGCCACGTGGTGGAGATATGACGTTAGCATCAATAGTTCTGTGGGCTTGCAATATACCTTACCCCTGTCCTCATTTTGTAGCCGCGCAGTGGAGATATGACGTCAGCATCAATAGTTCTATGGGCTTGTGATATCCTTCCATGTGGTACCTCTAGGCCCCTACAAAGACTTAGGACTTAAGAACTTAACATAGAATATGACTTTGATGGGCAACAATAGGTAAACACTAGGTCTTGGGGCTAGTCACTTCATAACATAATGGACTTAGGGTTATAACCTAGACGACCGGTAACTTGGGCTAGGTAGTCAATGATGGATAATAACATAAAGTAACAACATGACTGCAAGACTTAGGGTTTTACGGGGAAATAAAGAAGACAATTGATAAAGTTGACTCAAAACCCTAAAACCTAGACAGGTACCACCACATATAACCAAAGTTTAGGTGAAAAGCTAACCTGTTAAGGTGACAAAACATCATCATAATCATCAGCATTACTAGAAAGATCAGAATCCTAATCACTCATGTCTGCATCTACTTGATTTTCTTCCTCATCCTCATCTGTGATATGCAATACATTCTCTCTCCCAATCTCTTCATTGGTAATCAAAATCTCTTCTTCAAACAGTCCATCATTGTCTTCATCCACTTCTTTGAATGTTTCTTGTAAATTAACATATTGCCCATCAGGCATTATATCGACAACTTCCATGAATTTTGTTTTGAATGAGACTCTATTTGAATGACATACGACCATCTTAGGCTTCTTACATCATCAATCAGAATTGATTTGTTAATTTGAAGAGGGGAAAGATATGGCTCATCTGTCTCTGATAAAAATTATCATGTATTTACGCGTACAAATCCATACTCATCAAATTATACTGCGGATGGTCAGATCCACTTACATTTTGATAATATAGGATGATTTTCACCAAAATCCACATGAATAATTTCTTGGATGAATCCAACATAAAATTTCTTCTCAGTTTTGTGAAGAAATTCAGCACTAACAACACAATCACAATTTGTCTTTCCTTTGTCTTTTTCTTCCACTCTTAAATGACTACCATAGGCCCACATTCGACTAAAATGCATAGCCCATAAATGTGGAGATTGTGAAAGACCACTTTCCTCCGTTGTTATAACTTGACCTTCTTCTTTTGCATCACTGACTGCATTAGCAATCCATTCTTCAAATTTTGGAAAAGAATCACCTCCAATCAAATCATGATGTTTGTGCTTTTGAGGTCGATGTTGCATCCAAGCTTGATTCTCTTCTTCATATTTTCTACATAGAATATTAGCGTACAAATAGTAAGATTAATAATATAAATGTGTAAATGCAATTGAGTAAATAAATTATTGTGGAATTTTTTTTTACCTATGCCAATTATCGAATGAAGATGTGTTTTGAAGAATATAGACATGCATCGCACTTCTTTCTTGATGTGATAACTTGAAGGGACATCCATTGCCTTCTAATACTTCACCTGCAACTCTCTCATTCTCATCACCATCCCATACATGTCGATTGACATTTTTAAAATCATTCATATATTCTGTGCAAAATCCCATGGCCTCTTGCATTGAATATCCCTCAGACATGCTGCCTTCTAGTTTTTCCCTAGTATGAACAATTGTTTTCAAAACCTTCATATATCATTCTATAGGATACATCCATCTTGTTCTTACTAGGCCACAATGCTCTAGTTCATATTCTAGATGTATCAAAAGATGCATAGAAATTTTAAAGATTGTTGGTGGAAATTCTCGTTCCAATAGACAAAGGACTTCAACAACCTCCTCCCTCAAACTATCAAAGTTCAAAGGATCTAATACATGTAAACTCATTCTCTTTAATATTAGGCCCAACCTTATAATTGTAAATCTTGGCCTCTTTACCAAACTTGATATATTTACCACAATAGGTAAAATATTCTTGATTATGATATGATAGTCATGGGTCTTGAGGCCTCTTAAGCCATTAATGCCAGTTTGGCTTCTAATACTACTACTTACATATCTAGTGGGAAAGCAAGTCTGAGACATCAACTATAAGAATTGTGCACGTTGTTCCTTTGTCCAGACATAAGAAGCACATGATTTTCTACATTTTCCATCATCACATTTTTCAACCCAAAGATTTTGATGAATCTTTAGTTGTTGAAAGTCTTCATGTGATGAAATAGTATCAAAAGCACCAAAAAGAGCTTCTATAATAGCATAGGCTATATTTTTCTCAGTATGTATAAAGTCAACAGTATGCCTAATGGCTATATCCTTAAAGTATGGCAACTTATAGAATATGCACAACCATTTTACACCGCTTTCATTACATGGATCATATCTACTACCAACAATCCCATCATTTTCAATAAATGACATTCTTTTTTGTCCATTATCAACAATATAATTACCCGTTATTAGCAATGGTACTTCATGATTCTCTTCTTGACCATTGAAACATTTTTTTTGTTGACGATATGGATGATCCATTTTAAGGTAAGCATGATGTCCACAATAAATACACTTATGCAAACATCTTGAGTGCCTCACAAAATCCTTAAAGTTGCAAGAAGGATATCCATGGTATCCATGAACATTGAGACTAGACAATGTGCCATATGCAGGAAGATCATGAATCATAAACAATAAGGAATCTCTTAAAGTGAATTTGATTGAATGACCATCCCTTAAATATTGAATTACTTCAATTCCTTTCCACAATTCCATTAGCTCATCATATAATGGCTCTAGATAAGCATTGATTGTATCTGAAGTCACACTTTTCTTTCCTAGTATATTCAATGATAGAATTAAGAAAAATGGTTTAGTTGCTAACCATGGAGGCAAGTTATAATTTATTAAAAACACTGGCCAAGTTGACCATTTAGTACTTTGATCTAAGAATGGGTTCACCACATCTAGAACCAAACCCAACCTTATATTACGAGGATCTTGAGAAAAATCAGGCCGTTTGTTATCAAATTCCATCCATGTTTTAGAATCAAACACATGTCATTGTTTTCCATTGGTGCTCTTATTTTCGGCATGCCATTGCATAAGTTCAGCAATGTCTCTACACCTATACATTTGGAGTAATCGTGTGATTATCAGAAAGTGGCGAAGAACCTTTCTAGGAACCATAGCTGATTTCAACCCTTGTCTATACCTTGCTTCATGACATTTCAGACATTCACTCTCACTTGCAAGATTATTGTGAAATAATACACAACCATTCACACATGTGTGGTTGTTTTCATACCCTAAGCCTAGCTTAGTGATTTGCTTTTTACATTGACTTCATTTTGTTGGCAATGTGAATTCAGGTGGTAACAACAAACTTAATAATGCCAATAACTGATCTACACTCTCATTTGTCCAACCAAACACCACTTGCAAGTTAAGTATTTGAAGGATTGTTGTCAAATGACTTAACTTGAAATTAGCATACATAGGCTTTAAAGCATCCTCCATCAACTTGGCCCAATCATTGTTTAGACCCTCATTCAACATTCTATCAACTTCAAACCCTTCATCTAACATTGTTGCCTCTTAATATATGTTCGGTGCCACTTCATCTATGTTTGTTGCTTCTTCATCTCTCACACTCTACAACTCTATCATATCTTCGTAATAATTGTAATCCCAAGGGCTTATACCACTATGCCCATATCTTATCATTCATTGATAAATCATATTTCTTTTTTTCACCGTTCCACCAAGACAGTCATTACATGGACATGGATATTTGTCCATGTCCCTCTAATCAATTACTCTCTCATAAAATGCATGATATTGATCCATAGTCAACCTTTGACATTGATCCATCTTTAATGTTCTACACATAGCAACAAAAATCTTTTGAGGAAAAAATCGGCAAACCAAAATTTCAAGATTTTTTGAAAAAATTGGGAAAAATTCAGATTTTTAAAAAATGTAAAAAATTGTAGACTAAGAGACAAAAACTATTTTTTAAAATTGAAAGGCATTTCAATAGCAATTGAGTTATAGAGAGCAAATAAAATAGATATTTTAACTAATGAATTGTAAAAAATAGATTTTTGTAGTTTATATTCAAATTGTTGATTACATTGTATTGCACATCTTTCAAACTCAAAGCACTACTTCACATTGCATAACTAATAACTAGATGCTGATAGATGACAAAATTTTAATTACAATATAGTTTTTAGAAAGTCAACCTAAGCAGTTATGCAATTACTTCACATTGCATAACTAGGAGCAGCTGCCAATTGTATTTGCTTGTCATGGCATTCCATGAGACCACATTTCTTTGAGGCATTTTTTTAAACAGTTCACTGCCTTATCTATGCTACCACATTTTTCATACATGTCTACCAAATCATTTTATCAAATAGTTCACTGCCTTGTTGCTATGGCTAAAAGCCTAAAACAAGTGCTTTCAAACAACTATGGATGCTTAGAAAAAATCTATCAAAGCATAATAGTAAGCAATAGCATAGACAAGGCAGTGAATTGGTTGAAAAAATGCCTCAAAGAAATGTGGTCTCATGATGATGGAATGCTATGAATATCCATAACAATTTTCCTGTCATGGCATTCCATCACCATGAGACCACATTTCTTTGAGGTATTTTTTCCAAAGTTCATTGCCTTATCTATGCTACCACATTTTTCATACATGTCTACTAAAGCATTTTATCAAATAGTTCACTACTTTGCTGCTATGGCTAAAAGCCTAAAATAGGTGATTTCAAACAAGCTATGGATGCTTGGAAAAAATCTATCAAAGCATAATAGTAAGCAACAAGCTATGGTCTGATGGTTTTTTTTGGTCTGAAAGTCAGCATGATTTTATTTATAGGTTTTAAACACATTTTTTTGGAAATTTTTGTTGAAAATAGGGTAGACAACTGAGACGGGGGGTGAATCAGTTGTCACAAAAACTTTAACACTTGCAACAATTTATCTTTTTTATCACTTAATAACAAATTAATGATATAACCATGGAAGCATAAATCAACAACACATGAGCATAAACACACATAACACCAGGATTTTTATGTGGAAACCCAGTTAAGGGAAAAATCGTGGTGGGGATTAACCCACAAGAAATTATACTCTATAAAAAGTATTACAAATGGGGGAGGCACATGCCTTCATGGCGCACTACCCAGAGCTCACTGCTCCAAGAGGCTCACTGCCTACAAAAATGATTACAAGAAGATTACAAAATGTTTGAACTGATGAATGGCATCTACCAATGCAAAAATTTAGTTCTGGTTAAGCACAGAAGACTGATCTTACACACTTCATCCTTACTTTGCCCTGTTTCACTTTTCGGTCGTGATCTGAGCTTAGATTTTTACCTTCGCACTTCTTCCTACCCTTTTCACACTTAATCCATCATCACATCACAATCACACTTCAAAACACTTGAATCCATGGGCTATATATATCCGCATCAAGAAATTCAATCAACTGTAGTCAGCTTCAAGAAAACTTAGAACATTTATTAAGAACTCTACTTTGTCAGCTGAATCCATGCACAATCAACAACGCAGACCGAAAACTTGTGTTCTCAAATTATCAATCATGTTAGCCAATACTATTGATTATCACAAATTGCTTAACCAACAAATTTTCTTCATCTGGACTAAGATCAAATGCTAGGTCGGCCTGTTCTTCTTTTGACTGTACTGACTAACTGGAACCCGATACTTAGATGCTTATAACTTTGGAATCCTTCATCACCGGAGGCTAAATTTTTGGATTTAGATAGTCTTGACAATCCTTATCACTCCCTCAGATCTGCAGTACACTATGATTTATCACTAGAGAGATCCAGACCAAGATACTAGACCCTGTCACATGCTCTGTTTCTGACTACTCGGACTTAGACAAATCTTCACTCTGACTTCTGGTATGAACAAATTAAGTAATGCAGATGTGTAGGATAGACTTAGTTTCCATCAATGACAACACCTGTCATGTGTAGCAATGTCTCTTGCAAACAATCTCCCCCTTTGGCATTGATGGCAACACTTAGTGAAAAATGACTAAGTGTTAGAACAAAACCCCCTTACTTTATACACTTATGCTTTTTACTATTCTCCAGTGCTCCTCCTTTGCTAGATTCCTCATTTTTCACTGCTCTTCACTCCCCCTTTGAAATCAATGGCAAAGGGTGGGATCCAAAAGATAGAATTTACACAAAAATTCTATATACTAAGCCACATATGTACAAACAATCCTTAAGTCCTATTTACATAAACTTAAGTATATCACCAAAAATGTTTTTCAATAGTGCCTGCTCACTATCCCAGCTCTTCTTCATACTGTCAAAAATTGAGATCTGACCATTGAATAGGAATGCTTGTGACTCTGCCTTCTACAAATTAGTGGGATCACTTGGCTAAGTGGTAGCTTGGGCTTCGGTCAAAGCATTGAACATTGCTTCCATTTTGGGGAAAATTAGTCCCTAGAGCTCACTCATCCTTGCCTCAATGCTCTCCTTTTCTTTTGCCAATTTATTTATTTCTTCAATCAAGATGATTGCTTGACACTCCTTTCTTGCCATTGATGTTGTCAAAGGATCAAAAGATTTCGATACACTTGATAGTTTTTGCTTAGCCTCCTTTATTTTATCTTCAATATCCTCTATAACTTTAGGACAAGATAAGCAAAATTTATACACATTTCCTCCTTCTGTAAGAGCATTTTGAATACTTTTTACCTTGGTATCCAGCACAATTCTATCTACTCCAATCATCCCTTTTAGAGCATCAAATCTTTTACCATTGAATTCATTTTGAACCTTGACCTCTATAGACTTTTCAAGAGATTCAAAATGAGTACTTACAAAGTTTATCAAGTATTTTAACTGATCAGAGGGGGATGCTGATGAGTCCTTCTGTCTTCTATGTGAGACTTCAAAATGTCTTCTCTGGCCTTAGCTTGTGTGAGAGAGACCCACTTTATCTTCTGAATTGGTGAAAGACTATCCAAATCGATTGGACCTTTCAACCCTTCAACAACTAGTTTATCATTTTCCAAAATTTCTTTCAATGCTTCGATAGTGTCTCTTACCCAAAAGGCTGATGTATCTATTGGCAAGAGACATTGCTTTGCATTGATGAGTGTTGTCATTGATGGAAACTAAGATCATCCTAATCATCTGGATAACAAAATTTGTTCATACCGGAAGTCAAAGTCAGAATTTGTCTAAGTCTGGGTAGTTAGGAGCAGAGCAGGTGACAGGGTCTGGTATCTCGGTCCGGATCTCTCCAATAGAAAGGCATGGTTTGCTGCAGATCTAAGGTAGTTGAAAGCATTGTCAATACATTCTAAATCTAGAGTTTTGTCCTCTGGCGATGGACTCAAAAGATACTAGCTTCTGAGTATTAGGTTTCAGTTTGACAGAACACACAGTAGAAGAACAGGTTGACTTTGTGAATGATCTTAATTTTGGATGTGTAGAAGTTGTCTATTAGGCAATTAGTGATGATTAGTAGCTAACATGATTGATGATTTGTGAGTGAAATTTTTGGTCTGCATCTCATATTATGTATGGATTTAGCTGACAGAGCAGAGTACCCAATAAAGTTCTAAATGTTCTTGAAGCCAACTGACAAAATGATTGTAGATCATGTTGCGGATATATATAGATGATGGAATTGGATGATTTGAAGTGTGTGTGGTATGTGTGAATAAGGTGTATGTGAGAAGAGTAGAAATCTAAGGTGCGAATGAAGGCAGAGCAGTAAGAAGAGCAGAGCAAAGATGAAATGTGTAAGATCAGTTTTTGCACTTAACCAGAACTAAAACTCTTGCATGGGTAGATGCTATTCATCAGTTCAAAATCTTTGTTATCCTCTTGTAATATTTCTATAGGCAGTGAGCCTCCATTTGAGCAGTGAGCTCGAATGCATGTGCATTCCCATTTGTTAAAATACTTTTATCAGGGTATTAATTTTTGTGGGTTAACCCCCACCGTGGTTTTTCCCTTAACCAGGTTTCCACATCAAAAATCTTGGTGTCAAATGTGTTCATTATGTTTCTTCTTCTGTGCTAATGTCATATGCTTTAATGTTTGCATCATTAATCAAATTGACAATAGTGAAAGAAGTTTAAAAGAAAGGAAAAGATTAATTTTGGAGACAACTGATTCACCCCCCCTCTCAATTGTCTAGGTTAATTCCAACAATTGGTATTAGAGCAAGGTTCCTAGAAAAGTTTAACAGCTTAAGGAAGATCTGGGAAGGTAGTAAAAATGGATAAATACAACCTTCAAGGGAAACTTAATCTTGCCCTATATAATCTTGAGCAGTCCAAGGCAGAAGTCCAAGAGCTGCAAGATAACCTCAAAAAGGATGAAGACTTCATTGAGATTTTAAAAGAAAAATTGAGCAAATCCAATGCAAAAGGAAAGGGGCAACCTCTTCAACTAGAAGACAAGTACCTAAAAGAGAAGACCAAAGAATGTGAAAAGTTAGCTAAAGATGTTGTTATCCTAAAACATGAGATGGAAACTGGGGTGATGAGACTAACCAAGGAAATTAAAGATAGGAAGAAAACTGAAGAAGAGATGAAGGAAAATCTGAAAGAGAGAACTGAAGGATGCTACAGATTGGATGGAATAGCTGGTCTCCTAGAATCTAATCTACAAGAAATTAGAAATAATGAGAGAGAACTTGAGAGACAGATTATCACTCTCAGACATGACCTAGAAATTGCAAATGAGTTTAAGAAGTTCAAAATAAGCTTAGCTAAACCTGAAGCACTAATTGAAGAATAGAAAAGGGATGATGACAAGCATAATCCTAGATATTAGAAATGTGAAAGCTCTAGATTTGGACAAAAAAATTTTCAACCAAGGAATAAAAGGAACATAACTAGAAAACCTTTAGTAAGACAACCTAATGCTCAAAGATATCCATCATTCAATGGAAATTGTTTCAATTGCAATAAATTTGGTCATAGAGCTACTTAGTGTAGAAATAGAGCAAATCAAAATGGTCCATTCTTCTCCGGTCAATGATTCAAATGCAAGAGGTATGGTCATAAATCCAATGAATGTAAAAGTATGATAATGAATAACTCTAATGGTAATTCTTTCAATGGCTACTGCTTTGCTTGCAATGGATTTGGACACATGGCCAATCAGTGCAGATCAAGAGGAAATCAAGTGTGCTTTAATTGCAATAAATCTGGTCATATTGCAAGATTCTATAGAAGTAGGAACAATGGAAGAGGAGGTCTGATAAACAGAAAATTGGATGAACAGAGACAAGACAAAGGAAAAATAAAAATTGATGTGAATGAGATACGGAACAAAATTAACAAGACTTGGGTAAAGAAAGATACAATAAACATTGGTGATGGGTCCGCACTAGAATCTGGTGCTAAAAATTCCTCCAGGAATTGATTTGGGAGCCTTGGCTCAAGGGCAGCATTGGAAATCAAATTCCCCCAACCAATAAGTTAATGCCTGAATCTAGCATAATGAGATAAGAGATCCCTGATTATTTTAGAACCTTTGGAAGGATTTCTGGAAAAAAAGATGTTGATATGAAAACTTGCAGAGTGATTCATGAAGAATTGTCAAAAATAGAGTAACCAGATATAGTTAGGGCAACACATTTATTACAATGCCAAAATTAGGTTTTGCAAAAGATAAAAGGTCACTTGGTCACTCATTTGAATCACTTTGCCTATGGAGGAAACAAGAAGAAGAGCATTTAAGCTGCAAATCCAAAGACTGAGGCACAAAGAGCAAATTCAATTGGAAATTGATCAACCTTAACCCCATGAAAGAAAAAGGTACCTCTCTGTAAAACCTTGAATTTGAAATCTCTTGAGATGGCTACTCCTCATGTTGTTGACATTACTGAGAGACCTTGACCCAAATTTAAGAAGCATCCTTACAAATCAATAAAAGTCGACCCGTTAAGTGCTTTTTCAAGTGTTCCGTATGGTGTACTGCATGTTGAAGACATTAGGGTTTATATTCATGTAAACATAGATGAACTTGGAGATTCAAGGTATGTAAACTTGTTTGAGAAACAACTCATGGATGAAAATCACGAAATTAAACCCAAGTATAAGGCACTATAGGATAAACACTTTATTTAGATTATGGGGTTTCTAACATTTGATGAGGATGAATGGGTCTGATATGTTTTGAGTTAGATGCATGATGAATTCATTTGGTTGTTAAAACTAGTCAAGATTACCAGGGATGCTATCACAATTGTAACTGGGTTAAACTCAACTAGAGGATTGCCCATACTGAAAGCCGTGAAAAACCAGACAGTGACTGATGCTACCGGTGCCAAGTTTGACAGAAAGGCAATGACCATTAATGATATTATAGAACTGGATGTCAAATTCACCTCCATGGTAATTGGGTACAAGATTTACCACTCTAGCAAAGAAAATTTTGTTTCCAGAACAACCATATATGCTACATACAAGATGCTAAAGGAAAATACTGATTATGACTTGTGTGAATTACTACAGAATCAACTGATTGAAAACTTAAACAAAATCAAGAAAGATAAGAAAAACACCTTAAAGTATGGTACATTGGTTCTATGTCTATTCTTTTACTTTATGAATGAGGTACCAGGGGTAAAAGGTGTCCACTGGACTAAGGATGAGCTAGTTACCATTCAAATCAGAGATCATCTTCGCAGCATTGGTGATTTCAAGGCTCAAAAAACTATTATATGGGGTTGCTTCAAGAATTTTAAGAGTATGATGCACTTAAGGGAAAGAATCCCTAAATCAATTGTTGAGAAGTACAAAAATGAAATATGTTTCATGGTTGATATTGATCAGTGTCTAATGGAAGCAGTGGAACCTAGAACTACTTGGATCATGCCCATGGGGTATGGAGTAGATGGAAAAATCTTAAATATGTATGCTCAACATCTTATAAGCAAGCCTAAAGACACACCTGTTGAAAGATTTAGAACTTATGAGGAGATTGATTCAAAATTGCATACCAAGCTTAGAGAACCTAAAACCAATAGGAGAGTAAGAAAAGAAGTTGAGTAGCTAGCTGAAAATCTGGGCCTAACTAAGGAGGCTATGAGGAAATTTAGAGAAAGAACTAAAAAGTATGAGAAAGAGAAACAAGATAAGAAACAAACAGGTGCCCTAGTGGAACTCTCTTCCACTTCAAGAACTACTAGGAGCTCTACTACTGCCCCTGTTCCTTCTAAAACTGCAAAACCAAAAGCAAAATCATCTGGAAAATGGGAGAAAAGGAAGAAAACAAAAGCATCCTGGGCCTATGAAAGCATAAGAGAAGAAGAAGATACAGATTCTGACATTGAAATCAAGGAACTAAAGGCCACTGGAACAAAAGCTACAAAATTAACCAAAGAAAAGTCCTCCGGAAGCAAAAGGGCTAGTAAAAAGCAAAAGATAGAAGCTTATGAGGAATATGTTGAGAAGCCACTCTCCCCGGAAGATGTGATAAAATCAGTGACTGTAGATGGTAATCTAAAACCCATGATTGAATTCTATGATGAATACAGTGATATGGATAAAAGGGTGTTGGAGGAAGCAACTGTCAGATATCTCAACATCTACAAGGCATTGATTGAGATAACTTTTGAGTTGCCACAAAGTTTGGCAAATATTTTGGAGTTAAGAAAAAAAAATGCCAAGAGCAAGGACATTGAGATTAGGGAGCATGAGCTAATAAATTTGTGTCCTTAGATTTCACCTGATCAAATAAATATGATATTCAAGGAAGTCAAAGATGACTTTAGAAGCAAAAAGAGAATGAACAAACTCATGCTTGGAGAAACAAGTGAAATCGTTGAAGAAACTCAAGAAATTCTTTTAAAAGCATTGAAAAAGCACAATTTTCCCATAGTCACAGAAGGAGTTCCAGATGGTGAAGAAGAGAACATCATTGGGCAGCAATATGAGTTGGGTGAAGCCTCTGTTCTGGAAGTAGAACAAGCAAATCAGGAGGATACATAAATGAGATACTCCTAATCAGTAGTTGGTGCATGAGATACTCCTAATCCACCTAATACGTCAGGAAACGAAGATAATATTGCTAATGTTACCTAAATTTCACTACTAGCTCATTTAGGTAGAGCTTTGATTCAAAGTTTAAAAGGTACATTTCATCTAATCCTTCATACATTACATTCAAGTGCATAAATGAAATAATTCAAAAGATTACGTTTATTTAAATTACTGCATTTATCCAAGTGCATGTAATATAAGAAAGATTTATACAAATCTTTTTTGAACAAATAAATAATCTTTATTGAATGTAAATGTACATTATCTCACACAAGCCGTGAGATTAACTTTTCTTATTCAATGAAATTGAAGAACAATCTATACATGAATAAGTAAATGTAAATAAATGTACATGTATGGTTAGATGCCAGTCATTGCTTGAGAATGACTAGTTCTAGTTCTAGTGTGTTGTCCTGCTATCCCGAGTTGTCTTTGTCTCTCCAAACTCCATGTGTTCCTAGTTCCTACATCTAGCAAAAATAGTGATGTTAGAGCAATGCTCTAAGAAATGAATGGTCCCAACCCTGACATGCACAAGTACCTATGCATGTATAAACTGATCCTCAAATTCATTAAATAAGAATTGCATACCTTGGATGTCCTAGAGAACAATTAAGTCATCAAACACATCCAAAATATGTATTTGTTTTCTAACAAGTTTGCTTCACGTGTAGATACAGGTGAAATTGTGTTTCTGTGTGATTCATTAGATTACATTATGAGTGGAGGAAAATGTGGCTCCCACAAGGGTTGAGCCTAGCTCATAGTAATTGCAGGGTATTTCATGTGTATCCATCAGATGCAAGGAAGACAGTGCATAATGACAATCAATATCATGCAGAGTACAGAATGTGTGAAAAGTAGAGCAATCATGCATGTAACAGTCCTTAAGGGACAACAAATAACAAAGCAATACCATGACAATTGAAGACAGTCAACAACATACAACATTGACAGATCAAATAGAGAGAACGGTCATCAGTATGGATCAGTCAAGCTTGACTATATCATTTGTCTTGAGTTTCACTTTTTCTCATGTTTCAGGAGACAGTGGAACAATACAAGACAACCACTGACTAGATAGTGAGCAACCATATGAAGTCCAACATGGGTGCAATCAAGTAGTGACAATCAACAGAGATAAGAGTAAGGTCTTGTGTGAGGTAGGTATAAGAACAATAGTCAAACACTGTCACAACAGCCAAAGAAGATTGAAGTCACACAATTAGTGCTAGAAGGGGTAGTCTCAGCAGAAAAGTTTGAAATGGAAGTGACTGTCAATAGATAGTCATAATAGGAGTAGTCATAAACCTCAAAAGAGCACCTTTTTTGAGCAGAGTATCCTTATCACTATGAAGGAAAGGGTTTGGTTATAAAACCTTAGTGTAAGAAATGAATGGCTATAGGAATAAATGCCAAATGAAAAGATATTCATAGTGCAGGGTTTTATAGCCACAAGTGTGATGCTACAGATAGAAGCCACAACCCACAAATCATTACTTCAAGGGAGGAATCATAAAATATGATGTTGACTGTCAACTGCTAAAGAAACATGTAAGGAGTAGGAAGACATTAGTCTATAACAAGTCCATGGATAGTAATGTTACAAATGAACAATAATAGTGAAAGAAATTGTCCAACACAGATAGAGTTCAACTAATATAAGCAACACAGGAGTATATGTGCTCAGAAGGTACAAACAATATATAGGTTTGACTGTCATAATGATAAAAAAGATAAATGCTTAGAATTTCTATATTCTTGTTCATATGCAATGTATAGCTAGAGTCATGTATATGATAGAGTACATAAATCATGAAGAAATGCTATGAATAATATACAAAAGCCACTATCAGACTGCCTAGATAGGAATATGCTCAGATCTCTCCATTTTATCCATTATGAAAAACTACAGTCATGTATATGCTAGAGACAATATTAGGATATGCTATGACAACTACAGGAGAATACATGTTCAAGATGAATAAAATGTAGAGATTCAGATTTAAAAGTCAAGCTACAGGCATCATAGTAGCCAGAACAATAATAAGCTAATGAAAATGTTGTTACAGTAGCAATGAAGGCTAGTGCACAAGGAAAAATAGAGTTTGTAAACATTACCATCTTTCCACACCATGGAGAACTGATAGACTGATATTCAAGGAGGAAGAGCCCAGATCTCATACACTTTACCCATTTTGAACAGTTACAGGAACATCTTTTAACTAGTACCAGTGCATAGACCAAAAAGAAGTCAACATGCTCAGAATATATACAATTTTGTTCATTTTTAACTATCTACAGAGGCACATTTCATGAAGCTGCTATAGGAAATATGTTCATTTCATGAGATAGGGTCTAGAATGCCTTATTGTGTCAGCAAAAGATAGAGAAAATAGAAGCTGCTATAGGAAGTATGTGTATGAAGAAAGAACAACAGAAAATGATAAGATTTGTATTTTTATTCCAAAAAATGAGTTCATCAAGCTTACCTTCAGATTTTGGAGCAAAAAGTGTCAAAAATGCCAGTGAAGTAGTAGAAAATTCATCTATAGGAAGCCCCAGTCATCAAACCCTCATGGCAGCGCCTCATGGGCAGAGAGCAAGTTTTCAAGATTGCAAAAGTGCAAAATGAGGGAAAAAAGTGCCTTTTTGTGTTTTAGGGTTTCATAACCCTAGAAGCCCGATGGGCTTTATTTTCTTTTTTGCATTTTATTTTGCATACATTGAAATTGCCTGTGGTCAAAACTTTGTGAAGTGTAATACCTAGTTGAGCTTATTAAGACTTTGTTAAGCCTTTTTTTCCCTTGTATTAGGCTGAGCACTTCGTTGCCTTTTTTCTTTGTATTTATTTATTCATTGCAAACATAATGTGATGTAAAACAATAAGCTTAAGTGATGACATTATGAATCATTTAAGACTTATTGTTGTCTTTTAATGCAAAGGAGAGTAAAGGAGAGTGAGGTAGGGGTTTTATTGACTTTGTGGGAATGTGCATGGATTGTGGAAGATGTGGCAGACACATGCCAATAATGTAGCTTTGTGTTTTGCCTTGGAGGAGGGTAAAATTGACTAAGTCGTGATGAGAGTTAGTAGTTGGTTTGACAGTTGGAGGGTATCTAGGGATGTTTTTATTACTCCTAGAGTCCTTTTAGAGTTGTTTTCATGAGTCATTATGATTGACTAGGTCATGATGGACTTTTTCCTTCATTGTGGGCTCTTGTGGAGGAGATATAGGCCCTATATTTTAGGCTTTTTGTAGGCATCCGAGCCCAGTTAGTTTCCAGCTCCTTGTATTGTGGAACCACTTGGATAATGGTGAATATAGTCACTTATGTTACTCTTTTGTACTCAGTTCTTACATGCAGATTTTAAAGACTTGTGATTTTTATCCTTGCTTAGATTTTGTGAGTTTGTAATTCATTTATTTTGGAACATGTATACCAGTGGTGACCTTGGACATCAATGATTATGAGTATTTTTTCTTTCCCACTTTATGCTTTATTGTGTGTATCTTATTGATTGATTGAGTTACTTGTGAAGTTTTATTTATTTCCTTGTAATTCTGTCTCAAGCCAAGCACCTTTTTGTAGAAAGTATGTTTTTTGTAGGTTATAATCTGTGTTAAGAGTGCAAATACTTTTAGTTGTAATTTTTTTTTCTTCTAAAGGTTTAAACATTTTAACCTCTTTATGAAGTACTTATGCAAAAAACATATGAAAGTGAGTTGTGTAAACCAAGTTTAGTCATTGCTGAAATTGTGTATGAAAGTTGTGTTTGTAGGTTCTAGTTAGTTTTGGTGCATCACCTTAGTCATAGGTTTCATTTTTGTGCAATCTCCTCTTTCCCCTTTTCCTTGTCAAAGCAGTAGGATAGAAAGTATTTTAGGTGATAACCATAGGAAGTTAGCCTTCTCTGAAGGTTGACCTCTGCTTTTAAAGTTACCCACAACTTTAGAGGTCTTCCCATGTTTCAATAGATTGTTAAACTTTACGTTTAATAGGGTGCAAATCTCATTGACAACAATTTTTGGCACACCTGGTGGGACCGATTGGACTATCATAGTCCACAAGTCCTCTATTCATTATTGCTATTTGGTGTGTATGTCAACAACATCAGCCTTTGGAGGCAATTTTCACACACTTGGCGACTCTACAAGTGAAGAATCAATTGGTTTTAGCAGTCCAGGTACAAGCAACAAATGAGGTTGGTGCTACTTGTTAGTTTTCTACCATTTGAAAGTATTTTCTCAGCACCTGGTGACTCTATTTGGTGTTATAAATCATTTCTTAGTGTTTCAAGATCCTGTTGTCTATATACATTCCAAATCAGTTATCTAGACTTGCCTATGTTTCATGTTTTACTCTTGCAATGTCTAGTTATCGGCACTATGATGGTTTTTCACCTCCATTCCATGAAAATCATGCATATGTGCCCTCTTACCAACCATATCACACAGAACAACTTGCTGGTTTTATTCCAAATGATCTTGTAACAGTAGATTACTAGTAGTCCTATCATGTTTTTCACCGTCCCATCCCTGCTCAATCTCAATATTAGTTGATATATGATCAAATTCAACCCCAAAAAGAGATTTTTGATGCCAACCAACATGATTATTCACATTATCAACCTCAAGAGTACCCTTGCCAAAATGTGTTGGATCTGATCTAAAAGTTTGACTATGTTTTGTGGGATTTGAGCCAAAAGCTTGAACATATGAAGATTAGTGACATTAGTAAGGGGTTCTCACATGTGTATTGGATGTTGGTTGAAATCAAGAAGCAAAAAGAGATTATCTTGCAGCAGCAAGAGTTGGCTGAGCAATCCATTGTTTATGATCAAGAGTGGGTGACAAAAAGAATATAGTTTGAAAGAAATCTTGAAGGAGAGATAGTTGCTAAAAAGGAGAAAATGAAGCTTGTGTCTGCTTAGGTGCAAAGTAGTCGAGCTTATTCAGATTATCAATGCCAAAAAGGATGTGAAATCCAGGTAGCCCTTTCCATTCCTAGTTTTAGCTCAACTCTTCCTAACATCCAGAAAGCAAAAGAAGAGAAAACTTTTAACCAGCATAGCTCACTCAACATGGAGGAAAATAGAAATATAAAATTGCTACAATTACCTATAGAGGAGGCTGGTTGCGAATAGCAGTTTACAGTTTGGAATGAGGAAGGTGTGAGTTTTTCCACTCTAACAGCAGTTTCAAAACAACAAGAGGACTTCAAACAATTTGAGGAGTTGCTGATTGACAATAATTAGTATGAAAATGGAGCCTTGGACCATGAAGAAGAGCATAAATCTGAACCTGACACCATTTTCCAAGTTATGAGATTTGATATATTCAACATGTTATGCATGAGAAAGCTAATGTTGAGCTTTTTGGAGAGATGTGCATAGGTATAATTGATCAGTTTTGTTCAATGTTGGTTGACAAGGAATCAGACCTTTTAGGAGAAGTTGATGATCATGATGAACTAGAACAACAAGTTCACAAGCCTGAACAAGTCCTGAAGCAACAAGATGAATATGGTCCTAATAGAGAAGAGTTCATTCTCCCAAGTCAAGAAACTTCTCATGAATCTGATTTGCAAGGTCTTAGCTGGTTGGAGGAGCTTCCTTTTTGTTGTGCTGAAGAACTTGAAGCTGATATATCAATTAAAAGTTTGCATCAAGTTGTCCCTATGAGCCTTCCAAGAGTTGATATCTTTGATGTGTTGTTATACACCCTAGTGGAAGAGGATTGTCCATTGACCATGGAAGAGGAATCAACATGACAACTTATTATGCAAGGTGAAGGTAATGTTGGTTTTCCTATGGATCCAGATTATTTTCTCCATAGTCCAAACTTAGCCACGAAGCATGACAACCATGAAAAGCAGGAAGAATGTGAAGAAGCCAACAATGGGAGTCCAAGTTTTATCTGTACTAGGGGCTGTCCAATCAGATATTTAGCTAGTATGGAGGCCACTGAAGTACCAAAGGTCATGCTTGTACCCAAGTATGAGGATGCAATTGAAGAAGAAACTAATTTTGAAGTTGCAGCTGAAAGTGATCAAATTCAACTCACTTGTCCAGTCCAGGATAGCAATAGGCCTGATCAAAATCAAGGTGTAAGTGAGTTTATTTGCACCTTTAATAAAACATTGTAACAGTCTATTAAAGATTTGCACATGTTTCATGTTCTTTCAGCAATGTATAATCATGTAATGCATGAGTTGTTGATTAGAAAGGGGTGTTATTTTGCAAAGCCAGTCGACGGTTTTATTTGACCAAGCTTCTTTGTTGGTTAGGATAGGTTAGAATAGTTTTCCAGATACAGTTTTCAATTCCCTAAGTGTTGTTTAGTACAATTAGTCAGTTTCCTTTCTACAGTTTTTCTTTTGCTCAGGTGAGTAGGAGTCTGTCACTTTGTTCTGCTAAGTTACAGAAGTTTAAATTGTTTGTCTAAAGTATTTTTTAAGTCTCTGAGTGACCCTGTGCCTAATGGATAAGGTCTAGGTAGTTGGTTTGATGTTTAGCAGGCAAACGTATAGCAGATGTCACCAGAAATGTTACCTAAATTTCACTACCAGCTCATTCAGGTAGAGCTTTGATTCAAAGTTTAAAAGGTACATTTCATCTAATCCTTCATACATTACATTCAAGTGCATAAATGAAATAATTCAAAAGATTATGTTTATTTAAATTACTGTATTTATCCAAGTGCATGTAATATAAGAAAGATTTATACAAATCTTTTTTGAACAAATAAATAATCTTTATTGAATGTAAATGTACATTATCTCACACAAGCCGTGAGATTAACTTTTCTTATTCAATGAAATTGAAGAATAATCTATACATGAATAAGTAAATGTAAATAAATGTGCATGTAGGGTTAGAGGCCAGTCATTGCCTAAGAATGACTGGTTTTGGTTCTGGTGTGTTGTCCTACTGTCTCTAGTCTTTGTCTCTCCAAACTCCATATGTTCCTAGTTCCTGTATCTGGCAAAAATAGTGATGTTAGAGCAATGCTCTAAGTAATGAATGGTCCCAAACCTAACATGCACAAGTATCTATGCATGTATAAACTGATCCTCAAATGCATTAAATAAGAAATGCATACCTTGGATGTCCTAGAGAACATTTAAGTCATCAAACACATCCAAAATATGTATTTATTTTCTAACAAGTTTGCTTCATGTGCAAATACAGGTGAAATTGTGTTTCTGTGTGATTCATTAGATTACATTATGAGTGGAGGAAAATGTGGCTCCCACAAAGGTTGAGCCCAGCTCATAGTAATTGCTTGGAATTTCATGTGTATCCATTAGATGCAAGGAAGACAAAGTACATAAAGAGAATCAATATCATGTAGAGTACAAATTGTGTGAAAAGGAGAGCAATCATGCCTATAATAGTCCTCAAGGGACAACAAATAACAAAGCAATAATATGACAATTGAAGACAGTCAACAACATGCAACATTGATAGATGAAATAGAGAGAACATTCATTAGTACGGATCAGTCAAGCTTGACTATATCATTTGTCTTGAGTTTCATTTTTTCTCATGTTTCAGGAGACAGTGGCACAATACAAGACAACCATTGTTTAGATAGTGAGCAGCCACATGAAGTCCAACATGGGTGCAGTCAAGTAGTGACAGTCAATAGAGATAAGAGTAAGGTCTTGTGTGAGGTATAAGAACAATAGTCAAACACTGTCACAATAGCCAAAGAAAACTAAGTCACTAAATCAGTGCTAAAAGGGGCAGTCTCAAAAGAAAAGTTTGAAATGGAAGTGACTGTCAATAGATAGTCATAATAGGAGCAGTCATAAACCTCAAAAGAGCACCTTTTTTGAGAAGAGTATCCTTATCACTATGAAGGAAAGTGTTTGGTTATAAAACCTTAGTGTAAGAAATGAATGGCTATAGGAATAAATACCAGATGAAAAGATATTCATAGTGTAGGGTTTTATATCCACAAGTGTGATGCTACAGATAGAAGCCACAACCCATAAATCATTACTTCAAGGGAAGAATCATAAAATATGATGTTGGCTATCAACTGCTCAGGAAACATGTAAGGAGCAGCAAGACATTAGTCTATAACAAGTCAATGGACAGTAATGTTACAAAGGAACAATAGTTGTAATAGTGAAAGAAATTGTCCAACACAGATAGAGTTTAGCTAATATAAGCAACACAAGAGTATATGTGCTCAGAAGGTACAGACAATATACAGGTTTGACTGTCATAATGATAAAAAAGATAAATGCTCAGAACTTCTATATTCTTGTTCATATGCAATGTATAGCTATAGTCATGTATATGACAGAGTACATAAATCATGAAGAAATGCTATGAATAATATACAGAAGCCACTATTAGACTGCCTAGACAGGAATATGCTAAGATCTCTCCATTTTGTCCATTATGAAAAACTACAGTCATGTATATGCCAGAGATAATATCAGGATATGCTATGACAACTATAGGAGAATACATGTTCAAGATGAATAAAATATAGAGATTCAGATTTAAAATTCAAGCTATAGGCATCATAGTAGCCAGAACAATAATAAGCCAATGAAAATGTTGTTACAGTAGCAATGAAGGTTGGTGCACAAGGAAAAAAAGAGTTTGTAAACATTACCATATTTCCACACCGTGAAGAACTGATAGACTGATATTCAAGGAGGAAGAGTCTAGATCTCATACACTTTATCCATTTGGAACAGTTACAGGAACATCTTTTAACTACTACCAGTGCATATACCATAAAGAAGTCAACATGCTCAGAATATATATAGTTTTGTTCATTTTTAACTGTCTACAGAGGCACGTGTCATGAAGCTGCTACAACAAATATGTTCATTTCATGAGATAGGGTTTAATTCATTGAAACCCTAGTTCTAATACAAAGAAACCCTTATTTTTCCATCCAGAATGCCTTATTGTGTTAGCAAAAGACAGAGAAAACAAAAGCTGCTATAGGAAGTATGTGTATGAAGAAAGAACAACAGAAAATGATAAGATTTGTATTTTTGTTCCAAAAGATGAGTTCATGAAGCTTACCTTCTGATTTTGGAGCAGAAAGTGTCAAAAATGCTAGTGAAATAGTAGAAAAATCATCTACAGGAAGCCCCAATCATCAAACCCTCATGGCGATGCCTCATGGGCAGAGAGCAAGTTTTCAAGATTGCAAAAGTGTAAAATGAGGGCAAAAAGTGCCTTTTTCTGTTTTAGGGTTTCATAACCCTAAAAGCCCGATGGGCTTTATTTTCTTTTTTGCATAATATTTTGCATACATTGAAATTGGCCATGGTCAAAACTTTGTGAAGTGTAATACCTAGCCGAGCTTATTAAGACTTTGTTAATCCTTTTTTTCCCCTTGTATTAGGCTGAGCACTTCGGTGCCTTTTTTCTTTGTATTTATTTCTTCCTTGCAAACATAATGTGATGTAAAACAATAAGCTTAAGTGATGACATTATGAATCATTTAAGACTTATTGTTGTCTTTTAATTCAAAGGAGAGTAAAGGGGAGTGAGGGAGGGGTTTTATTAACTTTGTGGGAATGTGCATGGATTGTGGAAGATGTGGCAGACACATGCCAATAATGTAGCTTCTTGTTTTGCCTTGGAGGAGGATAAGATTGACTAAGTCTTGATGATAGTTAATAGTTGGTTTGACTGTTGGAGGGTATCTAGCGATGTTTTTATTGCTCCTAGAGTCCTTTTAGAGTTGTTTTCATGAGTTATTATGATTGACTAGGTCATGGTGGACTTTTTCCTTCATTGTGGGCTCTTGTGGAGGAGATATAGGCCCTATATTTTAGGCTTTTTGTGGGCATCCGAGCCCAGTTAGTTTCTAGGTCCTTGTATTGTGGAACAACTTGGATAGTGGTGAATAGAGTCACTTATGTTACTCTTTTGTACTCAGTTCTTTCATGTAGATTTCAGAGACTTGTGATTTTTATCCTTGCTCAGATTTTGTGAGTTTGTAATTCATTTATTTTGGAACATGTATACTAGTGGTGACCTTGGACATCAATGATTATGAGTATTTTTGCTTTCCCACATTGTGTTTTATTGTGTGTATCTTATTGATTGATTGAGTTACTTGTGAAGTTTTATTTATTTCCTTGTAATTCTGTCTCAAGCCAAGCACGTTTTTGTAGAAAGGTATGTTTTTTGCATGTTATAATCTGTGTTAAGAGTGCAAATACTTTTAGTTGTAAAATTTTTTTTCTTCTTCTAAAGATTTAAACTTTTTAACATCTTTATGAAGTACTTATGCAAAAAACATATGAAAGTGAGTTGTGTAAACCAAGTTCAACCATTGTTGAAATTGTGTATGAAAGATGTGTTTGCAAGTTCTAGTTAGTTTTGGTGCATCACCTTAGTCATAGGTTTCATTTTTGTGTAATCTCCTCTTTACCCTTTTCCTTGTCAAAGCAATAGGATAGAAAGTATTTTAGGTGATAACCATAGGAAGCTAGCCTTCTCTGGAGGTTGACCTCTGCTTTTAATGTTACCCATAGCTTTAGAGGTCTTTGTTGGTGAAAAATCATATTTTCACTTTTACATAAGTTAATTAGAGAGTTTTTTTTTCTATTTTGAGCCTCATGACATGTATCATAGGCTTTCTTTTCTCTTGAAAGCATTGTGACATGTGCCACCTCAATTTTTGTACCAGATCTTTTTACAGCCGCCTCGATTTCTATGCCAATTTTTTTGATCTTATTTTGATTTTTGAGTTGCCATGATTTGCGTGCATTTTTTTTTTCAAATTCACCTTGATTTCGATGCTGCTTAATTTCTATTTGCCTCGATTTCCATGTCTCTCAATCTCTGAATCTACCTTGATTTCTATGTCACGTTCATGTGCAGGCCTAAAAAGGTAGTTTTCTTCTAGAGGCCATAACTTGAGCATATAGACTCAAAAATTGGCAAACGAAAAAGCATTGGAAAGCTGGTTCTGAGCACTATCCAGTAATGCTGGTCTTTTTTCTAGATTTTTCTATTTGAAACCTTTTTTTCTGTTTGATGTCAAAGCATCATATTTGGCTTCCGAGCTCCATTCTTGCGCCTAGAATCTCAATTTTTTGAAAATGAATAGGTGTTGGAAAGGTATCAGCAAGCTCTACATAGTCATCTTTGTAATTTTTTTAGATTCATCCCCAGGTATCTTCTATTCAGTTTGTCAATTTTATGGCTTTTGTTAGATATCCTGGACATGCTGCCTCCTGGAAAGGTTCTGTTTGCTTTGATAGGCTTCTATTATCAGCATAAATCTATTTGCATGTTTTGATCTCTATCATTTTGAGGAGGTATCATAGCTTTTGCCACTCATCCTTCTGTGGTCAATCTAACTAAGGACAATTATGAGTCCTAGCAAAGAGGCATCCTGACACATCTCAGGTGGCTGCATCTTTTTGCCTCATCTTTATGGGCTCATACCTGAACTAGAGACACCTATGAAGAAATCTGTTTGGGGTAACAATCAAGATCATGTTGTAGGTTTAATTTGTACCACTATTGATTATGATATTGCGTGTGATCTTCCCATATTTGAGAGCCCACACACACTTTGGACAAAAAATTGGGAGTTGTATGGAGACCCTCATGTCTCACAATTTCCAAATGATCCTACAATAGATTGTCTCATTCCACTTGATGATGCAAATAATATATCTTATGATGATGATACTTTAGAGGAGCTTGAGTATATGGTATGTCTTGAATGTTTAGAGATAGAGACCTCTCTTGCTCCCTCTTCTCCTTCTCTTGAGATCACATCATCTCCATCACTTGTTGCTACTTCAGAGTTTAGTGTTACATCATCATTGGCTTCCAGTGATTCTCTGCAGTAGGTCACTATCAGTTTTTCAAATCCACCTCATTGGGATTCCTATCTTGCAGACATATCATCTTTGTTTGTGGAGTCTCACATTGCTGATTTGGAGGACACATTTGAGGGTTTATCTCTCTTATTTGATGCTATCTCAGGTGGATTTGCATCACCACCTTCATCTTCTATGTTTCCAAATGTAGTTCAGATCATATCCTCTCCTGGTTCTTCTTCTCTAATTGGGCAGACAGTTTCTATTTTGGAGAAGACATTTTTTCCCAGTATGAGGTCACTTGAGTTGCATTCAGAGGAACATGTTTCGATATGGATTCCCTATTCATCCAAGATGTGGGAATGGCTTCTACATTCACCAGTGGATTTGTTTCTTCTGAAAGGGAGAAATGTTGTTTGCAGGCAATGGATTGGATTTTGTCTTCAAGATCTCTTCATTGGTTCTGGAGCTTCTTCTTGGAGGGGATTCATATTCTCTTTTTGCTCTCTCTTATTGGGGGCATTCATGATTGTACTTTTGTGATGGATTCTGTTCTTGGGGTTCTTAGTATTAGTCCTTCTTCCATCACATGTTCATGTACTTGTTTTTTCTCTCTTTTGGAGAGGAGTTTTCTCCCACTAGGTTTTTCTCCTTTTCTCCACCTTATGAGAGATCCTTGTTGTTCATGGGTACCTAACATGGCTTTGTTGTTGGGACCCATCTTTGTTTCTTTTTTTTTAGCTTGTTTAATCTCCCTAAGTTGCACTTATGGGGGGTGTTGGTGAAAAATCATATTTTCACTTTTACATAAGTTAATTAGGGAGATTCTTTTTCTATTTTGAGCCTCATGACATGTATCATAGGCTTTCTTTTCTCTTGAAAGCATTGTGACATGTGTCACATGCTTTCTTTCCCCACTTTGTCTATTCTTGGACAGTTGTTGTGTATATCCTTTGTATTTATATTTGAATAATGCAAGGGGAATGTGAAGCACTAATTCATGCATTTGGCTTTTGCAATATTTTCTTGCGACTCTCTCTTGTAGAAGTTTTCCTACAGATGATTTTAGGAATCTAACAGTCTTCCCATGTTTCAATAGATTGTTAAACCTTACATTTAACAGGGTGCAAATCCCATTGATAACAACTACCTCACAGAATCCTTCGGATCGGGTAGCAAGTAGTAAACAAATAGGAAAGAGTCCCTCTATAGAGAACACAGAGAAAAATAAAGCAGAGAAAGAGGAAGAAAAAGAATAGAAAGATAAAGCAGAAGAAGATGGTGCAAATGTTGAAGCACATAAAGCAGATACTAAGAAATCTGATGAACAAAAGGATGGTTCAGAAAATGTTGAAAGAGACACTACACATGTAGTAAAAAGTCTTCTTGAAAAAGAAGTGATTGAGCTTGATGAGCCTGAACTACTCCAAGGTCTAGCCAATCTAGATGCTCTCTCTCCAATTCAATTAATGAAAATAGCATCATTCACCCAAGTAAAGGCTAGAGAAAAGATGTTAAAGTTCCACATGGAGGACAATGAGCTACTAGGGCTTGCAATCGGGATTTTGGAGAAATTAATGCCTTACTACCAGAAGAATCCATTTGATTCTCCCTCCAAACATCTGAAAAATCTTATAAGTTCTGTAAAAACTCATTTTGAGTCCTTTGAGAAATCTGCGGAGGCAAAAGTTTTGAAATAATTCTTGGATAAGAAATTTCGTGAAATAAAGAACCTGATAGGAAATGATAGAAGAATACTTGGTATTAGCATAAAGAGTATTCAGAATGCTCTAAATGATGGAAGTGATATGTACAAATTCTATCTATCATGGGCCAAAGTTAATGAGGATATTGAGAAAAAGATAAAGGAGCAAGAACAAAAATTGTCAAATCTCTCTCAAATTTTTGATCCTCTAACAATTTCACCTATAAGTCAAGAATGTCAAGTAATCAACCTGACAGATGAGATAAAGAGGCTTGTTAAAGAAAAGGGTAATTGTAATGTCAGAAAATGTCCCCTTGGGGGCTTTTCCCTTATAAGGTTTAGCTCTCGAGTCTTTAGCATGCATTTAGGACATTTTAGTTCATATTTTAGCATCCCGATAGAATGAGACCTAGGTTTCATGGCAAATGGGACCTAGGAGGACCCCTTGAGCTGTACCCTACACAAAATAGGGGGGAAGACTTGGGCACTTGTGCCCTAGTCCTACCCTATTTTGGGGTAGCCCTAATTTTCAAGTGTCAGTTTATGACCGTTAGTTGGTTCTTTTGCCGACATGGTAAAGTTTGATTTTTAAAATCTTGGAGGGAATGTTTGTAGTTGCATATATAAGCATGTGTAGGCATTCATTTGTAAACTAGATGATCATTAGATGGAAATTGTGATGTTCAAGTGTTCTCAAGGTGATTCAAGGCTTTCTATTGTGTTGTAAGAGTAGACTTGTATGTTTTATGTGTTGATATTTGCAGATTTGAGCATCAATCTCCTCATGGCATGAAGAGCATCTTCCTCAATGAGAGCTTCACTACAAGGTAACATAATATTGTATTTTTTTATCATTGATTCCTTTTGTTTGTGCCTCTACCTCACAAGGGCATGCACTCTTTGTCTGACAACAGTGTTTAGAGACTTAAGTGTCCTCTAGGGCTTGACTTAGGCAAGCCTCTAAACACCACAACCCCCAAACCAAGTCTTGTGATTGTAGGTTACAAGTGTCACATTTGGGAAAAGTGGAGTTGGAGGAAGGAGTGGTAGGCATCAAGGATTTGGGATCTGAAGAAAAGTAGGACACAAGAGTACTTCTAGGACTAGGGTGCCCGTAAAAGTGTCCTCTGCAGACAGATTTCAGAAAATAGAAGTTACAGGGCTAATTAGTCTCGGAAGGAGGTCTAGATTCCCCAAAAAAGTAGGTACCTTGGAATTGGGTGTCCGCACCAGTGTCCCCAACTATTCTTCGTCAGAACCTCAAAAAGAGGTGTTTTGTGATTTGTCATTTTACTCCTGTCTGCAAGAGCTTTTTTTGTCTTTCGTCAATTTGTTGTCATATTTGCATAATTAGGGTTTTAATGGTTAATTAGACATAAGAGAAGGAAAATTGATAATTAAATTCCCTAATCCAAGTTTCTCTTCATTGGTAAGTGATCTAGGGTATGATAGTTCTTGCCACTCGACCCTAGATCCTTCAATGTTTAGTGGAGAGGCATATTTTAACATCTAAATAACAAAAGATTAACAAAGTCCAATTTTACCCTAAACATTTTGGTGAACCCATGTTTTTGGACTTAAATTGCAACTTTATGAGTGTTTTTCTTTAGATTAGGATTGATTTCATTCATTCATTTGGTCATTCATTTTATTGCATTGAGAAAATTTTAAAAAAATTAGAAAAATACAAAAAAAATTGCATTGTTTGGCTTACTAAATTGCATCAATTCTTCCTAAATTTTCCTAATTCATGATTTTTGAATCAGATATGATATAAACTACAAAAAAATCCAAAAAACTAGAAATTTACATTGCATTTTCATCATTAAATTTCTAGGGTTTTGTGGAAATTTTGACAATTTTATATAACCTAGTAATTCCAAAATCTAGGGTTGGTTGGCAAAATATTTTATCAGATTTTTCTAGTGATTTTAGAGGCTCATTGAAGTTTGCATTTGGCTTTAGCCTTGAATTTTAGTGTGAGTTTGCATTTAGATTTAAATTATTTGCAATTTTGCATAGAAAATTCCAACAAAACCTAGCAATTTTGATGCATTTTCATTACATTTACATGGGCATTTTGCATGTTTAACCTTGAAAATAATTTTTTGATCTGAGAGTATTTAATTTCCTTCATAAATCAGACCTCAAAACATTCACATAGCTTTTTGTCCCAAGATCTCAAACCTAGGGCATCAAAAATAATGATTTTCACTAAATTTGGCCTTATCGACCTTATAAACTTGCACCATAGGTGTGTTGTGAAAGGTATTTTTGCTTTAAATTTCTATTATCATGGTAATAATTTGTTTCCCCTCATAAAAATCTTCACAACACCCTTTTATCGGGCTCTTGTAGTGAAAATTTTGCAAAAAACTACACATTTTGGCTATTTTGGCCTAGGGTTTGACCCAGTTTGTACTCCAAGCATGTTGTGATCAATTTTATGGATTGAGGTGACTGATATTATTGATATTAGTTTTTGTACCTCCTAAAATTCCTTACAACACCTCTTTTGCTAGGTCTTGGAGTTGAAAAACTGTGAAAAATAGTCTATTTTTGCTATATTTTCACTAGAGTTTGACCTTAAGTGGTGCTAAAAGCATGTTGTGCTGGATATATTGGCACTAAGTGGCTGTTATTACTGATATTATTTTCTTTCCATCAAAATTTTCCTCACAACACCCTTTTTTATGCTCTGTTGCATTGAATTTTGGTGTAAAAAGTGCCTATTTTGACATATTTTGACTATATTTTGACTTGGCATCATCTTAGATTTACATCAAAGTATGTTGTAAAGGATATTATTGCTATATTGGAGTGATATCAGACATATTATTTTCTGCCTCTGATAAAAATCCTTACAACACCTTTTCTTTCATATATTTGCATTGAAAAAGTACAAAAAATCAAGCATTTTAGGTCATTTTTGCATATAGTTTTGCACCTCTCATTTGCATATCTTTTGAAAAACTTTTAAAATCTGATTTTACATTGATTTGGAAACATAAATTTGATAACTTTGCATCAGACATTGATAATGTCATCTTTAAGTTATTCATCTCTGAAATCTTTGCATGAGTATATCCTAGAGTTTGAAAATTTCTCTAATTTCACTAATGAGAATCCTCATGTTCTAAAGCACATAGCTTCTGCAAGTGGTATTGATGTTTCTATATGTTCTACATATGAGCTTCAATTTCTTTGTTATACACATGATTTTAATAGCTTCACACTATTCATAGGAGCATACCCTTTGATATTAGAAGATTTAATTAAATTCATCTCTAGGAATACTCATGAGAAAGATGAGAGCAAAAAGCCTTTTTCTGCCATAGAGTATGATGATGATGATGTACCTTCCTCTCATCCCATTGTTCTCCCTAGCCAAGATGTAGCATTAGTGGATGAGAAAAGGTCTCTCACATTAAATCCTTTGGAGATGGATATTTGGCACAATTAAGGGAAAAATAATGTTAATTCAATAATCGTTAATGGACTTAATAGCAATATTCCTAAAATGATTGTCTGAGGGGCACTTAGTGCACCCTCTTGCCTAAAACCGGTGATTACAGTTCAAGGTGTTCAAAATGCATTACAACAACCACACCATAATGTGATTGCTCACGCATACAACACCCATAATAACAAGCAAAGTAACCAAGCAGCGCATGTGTCTGTCTCTCTTCCATGTTCTCAACCTATGCTCCCTCCACCACCTCGTCTTACTCATAAAAGTGGTCAAGAGTATGATCTTGTCAAACAACTTCATGCTACTTCAGCCAAGATCTCTCTTTGGGATTTAATAAAAACATCGCCTACATACCATGGAATGCTCTAAGAAGCTTTGCAAAAGGTGATTGTCCCACCTACTGCTAAGCCTAATGATGTAGCAGCTATATTAGATAGTATGCATGCGACAAAAACTTTTATTCTCTTTCAACCACATGAATTACCATCAATTCAAGTTCAAAACCAATATGATCCTCTTATAATCTTTGTCACAATAAATAGAACATTGGTAAAATGAGTTATGATTGATAATGGACCGGCTGTTAATGTTTGTGGCATTGACTTATTACATAAGATTAAAGTTGATACATCTACCATCAAGATGAAATCGTTAAGTATTCGTGGTTTTGATAATGTTGGACGACAATCTATAGGTATTATAACTTTACCTATACAAATGGGACCTGTGATCGTGCCTACCCTAATTCATGTCATGCCTAGTTCTTTATCTTACAACATGATTCTTGGTAGACCTTGAATTCATGCATTGGGGGTAGTTCCTTCCACCTTGAATCATTCAATCGAATTTATATTCAAAGGTAAACTTCATACTATTCATGCTAATCCTGAACCAGGTAGTTGTTTACACATTGAAATGCAAAAACCAATTTACAATCATATGAGCTTAAAAAGTTTGCGAGGTGATCCATCAATACCTCTAGCCACAAATGATGTTGCAAAAGAATCTAAACCATCGAATGCACTCATTGATGATGATTGGGGTTCATTAGATTTCAATCCTTGCGATGTAGGGGAATATAAACTTAATAACCTCAACACATAAAAAGTAGCATCGATCTCGTCTAAGCAATCTTTTGAAGCATCTAAGAACAACAAAGTCTCCTTGGTTGAAAATAAAGACAATACTCTAACTTATACTACAAATTATGGTACCTATGAGGCTTCACCTTCCTCTAAGGAGTTGGATTCTTTATATGGTCATGGGTTTCAAATTTTGTACAAACATAATGACTATGTAGGTAAGGGATGTGGTGTAAATCAACAAGGAATTCAAGTACCTATAGAATCTGCTTCAACACATTACTCAAGCGGTATTGGATATAATCCTTTTTAAGAAAAGAAAGCCTCTTGCCATCCTAAACTTAATGTTAATACAATATCAAAACAACATGAGAGATATCTTGGATATGTATATTCTTAACGATGGTGCTACCAGGTAAGTATCTCTAATCCTTTCTCTCTCTCATGATGTGCTTCCCTCGTGATGTGTTATGTGTTGTTTAGGCCTCTTGGGATGACCTCAGATTCTCCCGTAAGGTTCGGGATACCAGGAGACCGCCTCTGTTGTGACCTTCTTCTATTTGTATCATCATTCTTCTATATTGCCTCTCTCTTTGATTTCATCATTGTGTGTTGTGTCTTATGGACATAGCATCATGGTTGGTGACTTGGGGGCACCCTCCTACATGACTATCCCTAAGACACTTATTTCCTCCTTTCTTACTTATTGTTTCCCTTCCTCTAATGTTTCCATCTTGCAGGCAGATGATGAAAAACATTTATACTGATGCAGACCTAGTGTCCCTTTCAAGAGCAATTAAAAATTGGACTTAGTTCCTAATATGATGATGGGGTTGTATATCTTATCTGATGCTTGGCTAGTGGAAGCACTTATGCTTTTTATGTAGTGAATTTGATGATGTTTCTATCGCATTTACAAGCCTTAACAATACTGCTGCTCTATGCACCTTTGTTTGCCTTTGAATCTGGCCTTGGCGGTACTCAATTTAGAGAGATTTGTGATATAGCCTCGCGGTTATCCTCGAACTCTGGATTCATTGTATAACCTTATCTCTTTGTGAGGTTAATCATATGCATTGATGTTGTTGTTTATCATGATATTGTAGACACTAACATGTTTCTTGCAGGGATGTGTTTGTGGGAACATTTGGTGACCGTAAAGTACATGTCACCTCTGGGGGGCATGGGCTTTATGAAAGTTGGTGTGTTTTCTTCCTACCTTAACATGCTTGATATCGATAACTGATATCAACCACCTTAAGGTGGGGGCATATATAAGGTAAGTTGTCTGTTGTAGATGTTAGCAATGTGCTTGTCCTTAGGTGTAGGCTAGTACGATGAATACTTCCTGCATCGTGATTTTGTTTGCAATCAATCAATTTATTTTAAAATCTACTGCATATACCTCCTTTTCACCGTAAGGCATCTTTGTGATGCAGGTGGGGTTGTATAATTTTAAGCTCATACCTTCTTTTCACTGTAAGCCATCTCCGTGACGCAGGTGGGGTGGTATGCGATGCTTCCTTTTCACTGTAAGGCGTCTCCGTGACGTGGGTGGGGTTGCATTTTAAAAGTCCTTGATGGAGGTGGGGAGCGGTTCTGTGACTAACTCAACCCTTAAGCATGTCTTCAACGATTGTTGTGGCGAAGCCCAATCATCGGTGTGTGCCTAAGATGGTGTTGGATCTAGAGATAGGTACACTCCATTGCTTGTCTACCGTGTTTTCTCTGTGTCTTCAAAGTGTGTGTGTTTGGCATGCTTTCTTTGTTTGGCGTGTCTGTTACCCCATATGCATCCTGCATTTTGGGAGGTTTTGCATGTCTTGCGTGTGCGTTGCCCCATATATACTGAGACCTGTGCCTTAGGGTAGTGCATCCTGTATTATGGGAGGTTTATTTAATTTCCATTACTTGCATTTGCATTTCATATATATGAGAAAAAGAAAAGAAAAGATATCATCTCTGTCTTACATGCATTAATGTGTCTTCTATGCATTGACTATCTTCACCGTGTTTTGTGTGACTATAACTGTCTTCTTCGTGTTTTGCATGCCTGTTACTATTTTCTATGTGATTGGCGTGTCTTCTTTGTGCTTGGTGTGTTTGTTGTGTTTGTGACCTTACTTTAATGCATGCATGGGCCTCACGTTTATACATACATTAAAGTGGGGGCTAAATGTAACACCCAAAAATGTCCCCTTGGGGGCTTTTCGCTCATAAGGTTTAGCTCCCAGGTCTTTAGCATGCATTTAGGACATTTTAGTTCATATTTTAGCATCCCGATGGAATGAGACCTGGGTTTCATGGCAAATGGGACCTAAGAGGACCCCTTGAGCTGTATCCTACACAAAATAGGGGGGAGGACTTGGGTGCCCGCGCCCTAGTCCTAGCCTATTTTGGGGCAGCCCTAATTTCTAGGTGTCGGTATATGATCGTTAGTTGGTTCTTTTGCCAACACGGTAAAGTTTGATTTTTAAAATCTTGGCGGGAATGCTTGTAGTTGCATATATAAGCATGTGTAGGCATTCATTTGTAAACTAGATGATCATTAGATGGCAATTGTGATGGTCAAGTGTTCTCAAGCTGATTCAAGGCTTTCTATTGTGTTGCAAGAGCAGACTTGTATGTTTTATGTGTTGATATTTGTAGATTTGAGCATCAATCTCCTTATGGCATGAAGAGCATCTTCCTCCATGAGAGCTTCACTACAAGGTGACATAATATTGTATTTTTTTTTTTTTATCATTGATTCCTTTGGTTTTTGCCTCTACCTCATAAGGGCATGCACTCTTTGTCTAACAATAGTGTTCGAAGACTTAAGTGTCCTCCAGGGATTGATTGAGGCAAGCCTCTAAACACAACAAGCCCCAAACCAAGTCTTGTGATTGCAGGTTACAAGTGTCACATTTGGTAAAACTGGAGTTGCAGGAAGGAGTGGCAGGCATCAAGGATTGGGGATCTGAAGAAAAGTAGGACACAAGAGCACTTCTAGGACAAGGGTGCCCACAAAAGTGTCCTCTGTAGATAGATTTTGGAAAACAAAAGTTACAGGGCTGATTAGTGTCGGAAGGAGGCCAGATTCCCTGAGAAAGTAGGTACCTTGGACTTGGACGCCCACACCAGTGTCCCTGACTGTTCCACCTCAGAACCTCAAAAATAGGTATTCTGTGATTTGTCATTTTACTCCAGTCTGTAAGAGCTTTTTCCATCTTTCATCAATTTGTTGCCGTATTTGCATAATTAGGGTTTTAATGGTTAATTGGACATAAGAGAAGGAAAATTGATAATTAAATTTCCTAATCCATGTTTCCCTTCATTTACAAGTGATCTAGGGTATGATAGTGCTCGCCACTCAACCCTAGATCCTTCAATGTTTAGTGGAGAGGTGGATTTTAACATCTAAATAACAAAAAATTAACAAAATCCAATTTTATCCTAAACAGTAACATTATGAAGAGAATGTGTGAGCTCCAGGGATTGATTGCCCCCAAGTTAGAAGCCATGTTTAATGCCCTATTAGAAGCTCAGACTGCACTTTAGACAAGTAATACTCCGGATCTAACAAAGGCATAAGCATATGCATTTTTGCTAAGTGGACACATATCAATTTTGGATAGAATGAAGGGAGCTTGGGCATTTGAACTTGTGCAATTGAAAAATAGTTTTGCAGACATTCTCAAGTTCATGTGAAATTTAATGATTACTTGTACATATGTGGCATTATACATAGATTTTTTTTTGAATTTTGGCTTGCAGACCCCACCCTTTGCCATTGATGTCAAAGGGGCAGTGAAGAGCAGTGAAAAATAAGGAATCCAGCAAAGGGGGAGCTTCGGAACTAATAGAGAAGCACAAGTGTATAGAGTAACGGGGAGCTACATTAGACACTTAGTCATTTTTCTGTCAACAGTATCTATTTGATCCTTATCAGTACTGTCAATTGGATTGTCCTGCTTGGGCTCTTTGTCAACCTTTGCAATCTCTTGTTCTTTTCAATTTTTGTCCTTGGCCTTTTCTACTTCTTGGTCCTTAGCTTCTTCTATTTCATGTTCTTTATTCTTCAACGAATCATTCATCTCTGTATCTTCTTTGTCGGATTGATTGGGAGGAGTTTGAATACCCCCTGCATCATCAGTTTTATCTGTCATCTTTTCATCTTCTTTGTTTATTGCTTTCTCTTCTAGAATAGAGGAGTCATCTATCTCAGTTTGCTGCTCATTGATCTTCAATTTTTCAACATCTAGAATTGAGGTATCAATCCCATCATCAATCTCTTCTTCAACAATGGGAAGATTATGCCCTTTTAATGCACTCAGAAGAATCTCCTGAGTATCTTTGACTATCTCATCAGTTCCACCAAGCATGAGTTTATTCATTCTTTTCTTACTCTTGAAGTCATCTTTCACCTTTTTGAATATCATGTTCATTTGTTCTAGAGTAATCTGAGGGCACAATTTTATCAGTATATGCTCCCTAAGCTCAATGCCTTTACTTTTTGCATTTTCCTTTCTTAACTCTAGGATATCAGCAAGACTTTTTGGAATTTTAGAAGTTATTTCAATTAAAGCCTTATTGTAGATATTTAGATATTTGACTATTGCTTCCTCTAGAACCCTCTTATCAGTATCACTATAATCATCATAAAATTTAGTCATTGGCCTTAAGTTCCCATCGACAGTGACTGATTTGATGATGTCATCCATAGAAAGAGTAGGCTTTTCAACATATGTTTCAGTGTTTTGCCTCTTGCTTTCCCTTTTGCTTCTGGAGGGCTTCTCCTTAGATACCTTGGCTACTTTTGTACCTGAGGCCTTCAACTCTTTGACCTCAACATCATAATTAGTTTCCTCTTCATCAATTTTCATGCTTTTATATGTCCAGGAGGCCTTAGTTTTCACCCTTTCCCTTCTTTTCTCGATGATTTACCTTTCAATTTCTCAGGTTTGGTAGATTTTGGGGGGAACAGGGGTAGTAGCAGAGCTCCTAGTAGTCCTTGATGTGGAGGAGGATTCTACCGAAGTACTTCCTTGTTTCTTATCATGCTTCTCCTTCTCATCTTTTTCTATCCTTTCTCTGTCCTGCTTCACACCTTCCTTAGTTATGTCGATGCCTTCAGCATACATTTCTACTTGTCTTTGAACTTTTCTCTTAATTTCTGGCTTCCAAAGCTCAACATGTAATTTCACACTGAGTTCACTATATGTCCCAAATCTTTCAACTGTGGTGTCCTTTGGCTTGCTCAAGAGTTGTTGAGTATACATTTCCAATACTTGATTATCAACCTCATACCCTATAGGCATGATCCATACTATTCTTGGTTCAGCAGCTTCCATTAGACATTGATCTGTATCCACCATAAAATAGATTGTATCCTTGTATTTTTCAACCACAGATGTAGGAATTATCTCTCTTGAATGCATCATGTTCTAAAAATTCTTGAAAAATCCCCAAAGAGCAGTCCTTTGGACATTGGAGTCTCTAATACTATTCAAGTGCTCCCTTATCTGTAATGCAACAGGTTTATCATTTGTCCAACACATGCTTTTCTTGCTGGGTAACTCATTCATGAAATAGAAGAACAAACACAGGACCAATGTACCATATTTGAATGTATTCTTTTTATCCTTCTTAACCTTATTCAAATTTTCCATCAGCTAGTTCTGTAGCAACTCACACAAGTCATAATCAACATTCTCTCTCAACATCTGATAGGCTGCATAGATAGCTGTACCAGATACAAAATTTTCCCTGCTGGAATGATAAATCTTATATCTAATCACCATTGAAGCAAATTTGACATCCAGATCAGTGATGTCATTTATAGTCATTGCCCTTGTTAGGGTTAGCCGACAGAAGATATCAATTAAATGCAAATAAAGATTAAATAGAGGAATGAAAAATACACAAAAATAATAACAACAAGAGACAAGTTTTAACGTGGTTAACCCAAACTCGGGCCACATCCACCAACAAAGAGTCTAATATTATTATCCAGTAAAGCAAACTAATTACAACCAACAATCCCTGCAACTCAATACCGCTGCAAATGCTACAATACATCAACAGAAACCCTAACCCTTAGCTGCTTTTATCAAGCTTTTTATCAATTACAAAAATAGGGTTTTTTTATGTCGGCCAATGAAAAATAACACTCAGTGTCCCTGGACCCCGCAAGGGGTGCTGCCCCTTGACCCTATCTTGGGGGTGTTGTCCCCAAACCCTCACAAGGGGCGCTGCCCCTTGACCCCGTAGGAATTTGGGGGAAAACCATGCTGATAAAAGTGGGGTAAATTTAACCTCTGAGTCTGATTAGGCTCTATATAACAACAATCTCCCACTTGGAGACTGATCAGACTCCACACCATATCAGCCCTTTGTCAAACCTTGAATTGGTAGCATCAGTTACAGTTTGATTCTTTACTGATTTCAACATGGGTAGTCCACCGATGAGTTTAACCCTGTCATGGCCTTGATGGCATCCTTGGTGATCTTAAAAGGTTTAATTAGCCACATAAACTCATCATGCATTCAGATTAAAACATACTGGACCCATTCATCTTCATCAAAGGATGGAAACCCTATAATCTAAATGAAATGTTTATCGTGCAGTGCCTCTAGCAAAGGGTGAGCTTTGGAACTAATAGAGAAGCACAAGTGTACAGAGTAAGGGGGAGCTACATTAGACACTTAGTCATTTTTCACTAAGTGTTGCCATCAATGCCAAAGGGGGAGATTGTTGGCAAGAGATGCTACTTTGCACTGATAAGTGTTGTCATTGATGGCAACTAAGATCATCCCAATCATCTACATAACATAATTTGTTCATACTGGAAGTCAGAATCATAATTTCTCTAAGTCCAGGTAGTTAGGAATAGAGTAGGTGACAGGGTCCAGTATCTCGGTTCGGATCTCTCTAGTGGAAAAGCATGGTTTGTTACAAATCTAAGGTAGTTGAAAGCATTGTCAATACATTCTAAATCTAAAGTTTTATCCTCTGGTGATGAAGGACTCAAAAGATAATAGCTTCTGAGTATCAAGTTTCAGTTTGACAAAACAGACAGTAGAAGAACATGCCGACTTTGTGAACGATCTTAATTTCAGATGTGTAGAAGTTATTTATTGGGCAATTGGTGATGATCAGTAGCTGACATGGTTGATGATTTGCGAGTGAAAGTTTTGGTCTACATCTCATATTTTGTATTGATTTAGCTGACAGAGTAGAGTACTCAATAAAGTTTTAAATGTTCTTGAAGCCGACTGACAAAATGATTGTAGATCATGTTGCAGATATATATAGCCGATGGAATTGGATGATTTGAAGTGTGTGTGGTATGTACGAATAAGGTGTATGTGAGAAGAGCATAAATCCAAGGTACGAATGAAGGAAGAGTAGTAAGAAGAGTAGAGCAAAGATGAAATGTGTAAGATTAGTTTTTGCACTTAACTAGAACTAAAACTCTTGCATGGGTAGATGCTATTCATCAGTTCAAAATCTTTGTTATCCTCTTGTAATATTTCTATAGGTAGTGAGCCTCCATTTGAGCAGTGAGCTCTAGGCAGTGAGCCTGAATGCATGTGCATTCCCATTTGTAAAAATACTTTTAATAGGGTATTAATTTTTGTGGGTTAACCCCCACCATGGTTTTTCCCTTAATCAGGTTTCCACATCAAAAATCTTGGTGTAAAATGTGTTGATTATGTTTCTGCTTCTGTGTTAATGTCATATGCTTTAATGTTTGCATCATTAATCAAATTGACAATAGTGAAAGAAGTTTAAAAGAAAGGAAAAGATTAATTTTGGAGACAACTGATTCACCCCCCGTCTCAGTTGTCTGGGTTAATTCCAATAGTATCTATTTGATCCTTATCGGTATTGTCAACCGGATTGTCCTGCTTGGGCTCTTCATCAACCTTTGCAATCTCTTCTTCATTTCCATTTTTGTCCTTGGTCTTTTATACTTCTTGGTCCTTAGATTCTTCTATTTCATGCTCTTTACTCTTTAATGAATCATTCATCTCTATATCTTCTTTGCCGAATTTATCCAGAGGAGTTTGAATACCCCCTACATCATCAATTTTATCTGTCATCTTTTCATCTTCTTTGTTTATTGCTTCCTCTTCCGGAATAGAGGAGTCATCTATCTCAGTTTGCTGCTCATTGATATTTAATTTTTCAACATCCAAAATTGAGGTATCAATCCCATCATCAATCTCTCCTTCAACAATGGGAAGATTATGCCCTTTTAATGCACTCAAAAGAATCTCCTGAGTATCTTTGACTATCTTATCAGTTTCACCAAGCATGAGTTTATTCATTCTTTTCTTACTCCTGAAGTCATCTTTCACCTTTTTGAATATCATGTTCATTTGTTCTGGAGTAATTTGAGGGCACAATTTTATTAGTATATGCTCCCTAAGCTCAATGTCTTTACTTTTTGCATTTTCTTTTCTTAACTCTAGGATATCAGCAAGACTTTTTGGAATTTCAGAAGTTATTTCAATTAAAGCCTTATTGTAGATATTCAGATATTTGATTGTTGCTTCCTCTAGAACCCTCTTATCAGTATCATTGTAATCATCATAAAATTTAGTAATTGGCCTTAAGTTCCCATCTACAGTGACTAATTTGATGATGTCATCCATAGAAAGAGTAGGCTTTTCAACATATGTTTCAGTCTTTTACCTCTTGCTTTCCCTTTTTCTTCAAGAGGGCTTCTCCTTAGATACCTTGACTGCTTTGTACCCGAGGCCTTCAACTCTTTGACCTCAACATCAAAAGCAGTTTCCTTTTCATCATTTTTCATGCTTTTATATGTCCAGGAGGCCTTCATTTTCACCCTTTGCCCTTCTTTTCTGGATGATTTACCTTCTGATTTCTCAAGTTTGGTAGATTTTGGGGGAACAGGGGCAGCAACAGAGCTCCTAGTAGTCCTTGATGTGGAGGAGAATTCTACTGGAGTACTTCCTTGTTTCTTATCCTACTTCTCCTTCTCAACTTTTTCTATCCTTTTTGTGTTTTGCTTCATAGCTTCCTTAGTTATGCCAATGCCTTTAGCATACATTTCTACTTGTCTTTGAACTTTTCTCTTAATTTCTGGCTTCCGAAGCTCAACATGCAGTTTCACACTGAGTTCACTATATGTCCCAAATCTTTCAACTATGGTGTCCTTTGGCTTGCTTAAGAGGTATTGAGCATACATATCTAATACTTGCTTATCAACCTCATACCCTATGGGCATGATCCATATTGTTCTTGGTTCAACAGCTTCCATTAGACATTGATCTGTATCCACCATAAAATAGATCGTATCCTTGTATTTTTCAACCACAAATGTAGGAATTCTCTCCCTTGAATGCATCATGTTCTGAAAATTCTTGAAAAATCCCCAAAGAGCAGTCCTTTGGACATTGGAGTCTCCAATACTGCTTAAGTGCTCCCTTATCTGTATTGCAACAGGTTTATCATTTGTCCAACACATGCTTTTCTTGCCAAGTAACTCATTCATGAAATAGAAGAACAAACACAAGACCAGTGTACCATATTTGAAGGTATTCTTTTTATCCTTCTTAACCTTATTCAAATTTTCCATCAACTAGTTTTGTAGAAGCTCACACAAGTCATAATCAACATTCTGTCTCAACATCTGATAGACTGCATAGATAGCTGTACCAGATACAAAATTTTCCCTACTGGAATGATAAATCTTATATGTAATCACCATTGAAGAAAATTTGACATCTGGATCAGTGATGTCATTTATAGTCATTGCCCTTTGTCAAACCTTGAATCGGTATCATCAGTTACAGTTTGATTCTTTACTGATTTCAACATGGGTAGTCCACCGATGAGTTTAACCTTGTCACGGCCTTGATGGCATCCTTGGTGATCTTAAAAGGTTTCATTAGCCACATAAACTCATCATGCATTTGGTTAAAACATATCAGACCCATTCATCTTCATCGAAGGATGGAAACCCTATAATTTGAATGAAATGTTTATCATGCAGTGCCTTATACTTAGGTTTAAGACCATGAATTTCATCCCTTAGATGATTCTTGGACAAATCTACTAACCTTGAGTCCCCATATTCATCTATGCTCGCATGAATATAGGCCCTAATATCTTCAACATGCAATACACCATACAGAACATTTGAAAAGGCACCTAGCGAGTCAACTTCTACTAATTTTTGTGGATGCTTTTTGAACTTTGGCCTAGGTCACTCAGTGATATCCACAACTAATGGAGTAGCCATTGCTAAAACATCACAAGTTAAAAGCTTTGCAGAAAAATACCTTTTTCTTCACAGAATTAGGGTTAGCAGTCGAATTCATTCTTCGCACTTCAAATCTCTAGAATTTTAGCTCAAATGCTCTTCTCCTTGTTCTCTTCGAATGCCAAGTGATTCAAATGCTTGAATGAATGACTTTTTATGCTCCACAAAACCTAATTTGTCATTGTAATAAATGCTCTACACTAATACATCCAGTTACACTATTTCTACATGCAGTCAATCTTCAATTGCTCTGCAATCAATCACATTAGCTTCTTTTCTTCTAGAATTTCCTTCAACAAATCTACAATAGGCTTCTCTATCTTCATTCATCGTGCTAGATTCAGCCACCCACTTACTGGCAGGGGGATTAGATTTTCAATGTAGCTCCCCCTAAGTTAGAGCTTCTGATTCAATTCCTGAAGGAATTCTCAACACCGGATTCCGGTGCGGACCCATTCCCATCATTTATTCCATTTTTTTTACCCTTGTTTTGTTCATTTCATTCTGGACCTCATTCACATCAACTTACCCTTGCCTTTATCTTGTCTCTGCATGTTTTGGTTTCTGTTTACTAGACCTTTTCTATCACGATTCATGCTTCTGTAGAATCTTGAAATACGACTAGATCTATTGCAATTAAAGCACACAACATTTCTTTGCTTAGTTACTTGATTTCCTCTTGATCTGCACTGATTATCCATGTGTCCAAATCCATTGCATGAAAAATAGTAGCCATTGAAAGAATTGACATTTCTTCTGCTGTTAGAGTAGTTCATTATCATACTTTTGCAATCATTGGATCTATGACCATACCTTTTACAATTGAAGCATTGACCAGAGAAGGATGGACCACTTTGATTCACTTTACTTCTGCATTGAGTAGCTCTATGACCAAATTTATTGCAATTGAAACAATTTCCATTGAAGGATGGATATCTTTAAGCATTAGGTTGTCTTACCGGAGGTCTTCTAGGATTCCTTCTTTGATTTCTTGCATTAGGATTTCTTTGACCATATCCAGAGCTTTCACCTTTCTCAAATCCCAGACCATGCTTATCATCTACCTTCTTCTGACTGTCAAGCAACACCTCAAGTTTAGCTGAGCTTATCTTGAATTTCTCTTTATATTAATTTTCAACTTCTAAGTCATGTTTGAGAATGACAATTTGCCTTTCAAGTTCTTCCTCATTGTCCCTACTTTCATGTAGATTAGACTCTAGATGGCTAGCTATTCTATCCAATCTGCAGCTTTCTTCTATTCTTTGTTTTAGAGATTGATTCATTTTTTCTTTAGTCTTTTTCCTTTCTTCAATTTCCTTGGTTAGCCTCATCACCCCAGATTCCATCTCATGTTTCAGGACAACTTCTTTAGCTAACTTCTCACATTCCTTTGTCTTATCTTTCAGGGCCTCATCCATGTCATTGTCTTCATTTTGATTTCCTACTTGAAGAAGTAGGTCCTTCCTCTTTTCATTAGATTTGCTCAATTTTTCTTTTAGGGTATCAATGAAGTCTTTAGCATCTTTAAGGTTCTCTTGCAGTTCTTTGACTTCTACTTTGGATTGATCAAGATCTTTTAAAGCAAGTTTAAGTTGTTCCTGGATGCCATTAGAATACTTGAATGAACCCATTGAAAACACCTTCCCAGATCTTCCTCAAGATGTTAAACTTCTTCTAAGGAATCAGGCTCTGATACCAATTGTTGAAAACAAGGCAGGCAACTGAGAGGGGGGTGAATCAGTTGTCACAAAAACTTTAACACTTGCAGCAATTTATCTTCTTTATCACTTAATAACAAATTAATGATATAACCATGGAAGCATAAATCAACAACACATGAGTAGAAACACACATAACACCAAGATTTTTATGTGGAAACCTGGTTAAGGGAAAAAACATTGTGGGGATTAACCCACAAGAAATTATACTATGCTAAAATTATTACAAATGGGGAAGACACATACCTTCAGGTGCACTACCCAAAACTCATTGCTCCAAGAGGTTCACTGCCTACAAAAATGATTACAAGAAGATTACAGAATGTTTGAACTGATGAATGGCATCTACCAATGCAAAAATTTAGTTCCAGTTAAGCACACAAGACTGATCTTACACACTTCATCCTTACTTTGCCCTATTTCACTTTTCAGTCATGATCTAAGCTTAGATCTTCACCTTTGCACTTCTTCCTGCCCTTTTCACACTTACTCCATCATCACATCGCAATGACACTTCAAAACACTCAAATCCATTGGCTATATATATCTGCATCAAGAAATTCAATCAATTCTAGTCAGCTTCAAGAAAACTTAGAACATTTATTAAGAACTCTACTCTATTGGCTGAATCCATGCACAATCAACAACGCAGACCAAAAACTTGTGCTCTCAAATTATCAATCATGTCAGCCAATACTGTTGATTATCACAAATTGCTTAACCAACATCTTTTCTTCATCCAGACCAAGATCAAATGCTAGGTAGGCCTGTTCTTCTTCTGATTGTACTGACTAACTGGAACCCGATACTTAGATGCTTATAACTTTTGAATCCTTCATCACCAAAGGCTAAATTTATGGATTTAGATAGTCTTGACAATCCTTATCACTCTCTTAGATTTATAGCATACTGTGATTTACCACCAAAGAGATTCAGACCAAGATACTTGACCCTGTCACATGCTATGTTTCTGACTACCCAGACTTAGACAAATCTTCACTCTAACTTCCAGTATGAACAAATTAAGTAATGTAGATGTGTAGGATAGACTTAGTTTCCGTTAATGACAACACCTGCCATGCATAGCAGTGTCTCTTGCCAACAATTTTGTTATTTGAAATGGGGGAAAATCTTTGTGGTCAGTTTTGTGTATTTTTTAATTGTAGGATTCTCATAGTTAATGAAAAAGGTAGTATTCATGAAGGAATGGAAAAGATGCGTAGAGCATTTGAATTATACCCATAGTGTGTAATGGCATTGAATCATTTAGCAAATAATTTTTTCTTCACAAGGTAGCATTTTCTTGTGGAACAATTGATTGAGATAGCTCTTGTTTCAACTGACCACCCTCTCATGAAATCTCATTCATATTATAATCTTGCATGATCTTATCATAGTAAAGATGATTATGACACCACTAGATGGTACTAAATGGCATCAGTCAAGGAAAGCCAGAGGTTACATGATTTTGTGTTGCCATACTTTGGGCTAGGATAGGTTCAATTTAGATGGGAGACCTTAAGATTTCTCTCTCAAATTTTGAAAAGGTTCTGGAGGTCCACCCTGAGAACTATGAGAGTTTAAAAGCTGTAGGCCATATATATGCTTAGCAAGGGGGGGTAGAGAAGGATTTGGAAATTTTAAGAAAGGCAACTCGTATAGATCCACGTGATGCCCATGCATTTATCAAGATGGCTGAGTTATTAATATCATTAGACCCCAGTGCAACCTTAGATTCTCTTAAGATGCCAAAGTCTCTTCTAAAGAAGAAAAGAGAAGAAGTACCCATGGAATTGTTAAACAACATTGGGGTTCTTCATTTTGAGCATGATGAACTAGAGTTGGCTCAACAAACTTTTATGGAGGCATTAGGAAATGATGTTCTGCCTCTACATAAATCTCTGTGGTCAATTTTGTGCATTTTTTACTTTTAGGATCATTCTCGCAGTTAGTGAAAAAGGTAGTGTTCATGAAGGAATGGAAAATATGCATAGAGCCTTTGAATTATACCTGTAATGTACAATGGCATTGAATCATTTAGCAAACCATTTTTTCTTCACAGGGCAGCATTTTCTTGTGGAACAGTTGACTGAGATAGCTCTTATTTCAACTAACCACCCTCTCATGAAATCTCATTCATATTATAATCTTGCACAATCTTATCATAGTAAAGGTGATTATGACACCACCGGCCGCTACTACATGGCATCAATCAAGGAAAGCTATAGGCCACAAGATTTTGTCGATAGGTTCAATTTAAGCTGGGAGATCTTAAGAGTTCTTTCTCAAAATTTGAAAAGGTTCTGGAAGTCCACCCTGAGAACTGTAAGAGCTTAAAAGTTGTAGGCAATATATATGCTCAGCAAGGGTAGGCAGAGAAAGCTTTAGAAATTTTAAGAAAGGCAACTCGCATAGATCCATGTGATGCCCATGCATTTATCAAGATGGGTGAGTTATTAATATCGTCAGACCCCAGTGCAGCCTTAGATTCTCTTAAGATAGCAAAGTCTCTTCTGAAGAAGAGTAAAGAAGAAGTACCCAATGATTTTTTAAACAAAATTGGGGTTCTTCATGTTGAGCATGATGAACTAGAGTTGGCTCAACAAACTTTTATGGAGGCATTAGGAAATGGCATTTGGATTGAATTCATAAATAAAAGCCCTAGTGCCAATTCTGCAATTTTTTTTGTGTGCTTTAAGGATATGGAATTCTTCCAACGACTAGAAGAAGGTGGTGTTTCACTTGAGTTACAAGTTCAATTCCCATATGCTCCAAAATGCATAGAGGAAACTAATGAAGAAATAGTCCCCTAAACCCTAAATTGCTTGTATGATTTTGGTACTCAGTTGCCTATGTAACTACTGTAAGTTGCCAATCAGAAAGCTATAGATTTTGTGTTTAATGTAATGAGGGTTTTGAATTACCTTTGAATTCACTGCAGATGGCGTCCCCAAATTTGACTTCACTGCATAGGGCCTCGCCGACTTCAAATTTGTTGCAGCAAACTCTGAATTCCTTACCCATCTTTTTAGAGGTCTCTAGGTCCTCTCCAAACAAGCTTTATTGCCAATGCAAGTAGCTGAGATATAACCCAAAATGCCTCAGTGCCAGGCTAACCAACTAATGAAACAAGGAATTCAAGGAATAGTGAATCGCATGCAATACACTCCCACCAATAATTTTCTGAAATGTTTTTTTTAAAATTTTGTCTAATTTGTATTTGCGTGACTAACTATTTAGTCATTTTTATTTGTATGACTAAATAATTTTTTAGTTGACAACCAAATTAGTCATTTATTTATTCATTTATAGCTGAGTTGCAAAAACTTAGTAGAATTTAGTCATTTTTAGTTGTTGTGACTAAAAGTTTTAGTCACGTAGTCATTTATTTTCCAAATTCTACTAGTGGTAACTGCTTTATATGCAAGAGGTTTGGTCATAGAGCTAGTGAATGTAGAAGTTAGATAAGGAACAACTATAATAATGGAAGGAATGCCCAATCTTTCAATGGGAATTGATTTGCATGCAATAGATTTGGACACAAGGCTAACTAATGTAGATCTAGGATGAATGAAAAGAAAAATGGATAGAGAAATGTTGTAATAAATTGTAATAAATTGTAATAGGCCTAGACATTTTCCAAGGTTCTGCAAAAGAAAGAATATGAAGAAGGATAATCAGGCAGAGATGAAGAAACTGGTACAAAAGGTAGATCTGACAAAGATCAAGAAGGAGAAGAACAATATTTGGGTTAAGAAGGAAACACATGAGGTCAAGGATGAGTCCGCGCCAGACTCTGGTGTAGGTACTTCCTCTGAGAAGTAAATTGAGAGCTCTGGATCAAGGGGAGCTTAAATGAAAAATCTTGTTTCCCTAGCCAGAAAATGGTGCTGACATTCAACATGAAGGTATAAGCTAGGCAACAAGTTAACATATCTAAAGAAGAAGATTTCGGTAGAAAAGAAAAAATGTGGTGGTTTGTGGAGCAGTTTGGATCGACTCTAGAGAGCAAAGTAAGAGTTTGACAGCTTTTTGAATCATCATTTATTATGATTAGGTTTGGAAGAAAAGGGGTTAAAAGAGGATTGGTTTGAAAGAAAATCACATTGCATACAAACCCTCAAGTGTTTAAGGAGATCTAAGAAGCAAGCTACGGTGAATTCAAGCATCTGGTGAAGAAACTCTAACAGAGGCAAAAGGTATTTACCATTCTCTGTCTTGAAAATTTTCTGTGTTGAATCTATAAAGATGTATACGCCTCAAGTAGTTAAGATAATAGAGAGGCCTTGCCCTAAGTTCAAGAAGCACCCATTCAAATAAACTAAAAATGATATGGATGATGCATTCTCTGACGTCCCATTTGGGGTCATGCACACTGAAGATGTTAGGGCATATATTCATGCAAATTTGGTTTAGAAAATGATCATATGAAACTAGGGCAAGTTTACTTGAATGAGTTGATTGGAGATAATTTCAAATTGAAGGAAGAATACAACACCCTACATGAGAAGAAATTGGATGTATGAGTTGATTTTCTGATATTTTCTGAAGATGCTTGGGTCCGGTATGCCCTAAGCAGAGTACATGATGAATTTATGTGGTTAGACATGACACACATGATCACCAAAGATGCCATTAAAGTAGTAAATGGCATGTGCTCCACTAGAAAGGTTCTATCCTTGAAAACAATGAAGAATAATACAATAATGCAGTTGACAGGTGCAAATTTTGATAAGAGGGCACTAATTGTAAATGATATTGATGATCCAATAGTTAGATTTGCATCAATGGTTACTGGCTACAAGGTCTACTTCTCCAACAGGGAGAACTTAGTCTCTACAACAACCATATATACAATATATGATATGATCAAGAACAATACAAATTATGACCTATGTGAGTTGCTCTAGCAACAACTGTTGGAGATTTTGAAAAGAACAAAGGACACTAAGTAGCCTTTCAAATAATGCATTTCTGGAGATAAATGTGGAATAGAACATGGAACAAAGTACATTACTCCTCTGGCAGACACATGAAATGAAGAAGAAATGAATACAGAACAGAGTATGGATCAAAGTGGAATAGTTCATCTAGTAAGTTTTGGACAAGATGAAGAAATAAAAGAAACTAAGGGAGAAAAGAATTTTGAAGAAGCAAAGGCAACTCCAAAAGAGAATATACCTAAGAGACAAGAAGAGAAGAGAGAAGAGATAAATGAACAAATGGTAGACAATCCTACTCTGGAACCAGAAAGAAATGATCAAGAGTACAATCAAGAACCTCCTCCTAAGAGGCATGATACTGAGATGTCTCATGAAGTATCTCATGATGAAGACAAAAGAGACACTACTGACTCTTTGAGAGATTTTTGCAAGAAGCAGAAGGAAGATCACATTTTGACCACACCTGAGCTATTGTATGGACCTATTAACATTGCTACAATGTCCCCATTGTAGAAGCTAAAACTTGGGACAATCTTTCAAGATTCAACGCAAGAAGAGATATTGAAATCTCATATGGAGGACAATGAGCTGATAGAAGGTGCATCAACAATATTTGAAAAGTTAATGCTTGGAATAAAGAGAGATACATCCTTGGTCCCTACTGCACAAATGAAAAAGTTAATGGAATCAATCAATTCTCATTTTGAGTCCCTGGAACAAGCTACAGAAAAGAAGGTAAGGGCAAAGATTGATGACAAAAAGGTTAGTGGAGCTAAATGAAAAATTTGCTCAAGATAAAATTTTGTTAGATAAGAGCATAGTGTATGCATAGATGGCAATTAAAGAAGCTAGTGAATTACATCAATTTTGTCTTACATGGCCTGATAAGACTAAAGACATAAAAGAGAAAATCAATGGATGGGAAGCTCAAATAATGAAGATCTCCAGAAATTATGACCTAGTAAAAGATGCTATTGGAAGTCAGAGGGCACAAGTTGAGACTATTCATTCTAATATACATAAGTTGTAGACCCAGAGGGAGGTCATAAATCATAGAATGAGCTAGCTCTGGGAGATAGCAAGCTTCGAAATTGCATCCCTAACCAAGCTACTAGCAGCAACAGATAAGACAAGGCAAATCACTGAGGCCCCTGCTACCATGAAGAAAGCAGAAGAGTTGGTGTCCTAGATTAATGAGTACATACTAGTTTTGAGTGATGCTAAGGTTAGTTGGGATGAAGAAGTGGTGCAACTAAAAAAGATCTACAAAGATGTTCTCCCTTAACAATAGTAAGCATTTTGATTTCACCTGTATATATGCAGAAAGTAGAAAAACAATTTTGAAAATTTGGCAACTTGTACATATCTTTGTATCATACACCTTTGCCATTGATGTCAAAGGGGGAGAAGAAATGAAGTATGTGAAAAACATTTGAAAAGTAACTGTTTGACATGATGCCTCAAAGATATGAACAGTCTCATAGAATGCAATGATTGCAAGATATTCACAAAATGGATTATTTGAAAATGATTTATAAACTTTCAAGCAAATGAAATTAGCATGTGTAAAACTAAATTCCTGTAATGATAATTGATCATCATATTAAATATTTAATGTAAACTATCATATACATAATGTCATGAACATAACATCTAGTCTATATATAAAGGCATATAGGCATGTACAAACAAAGCCATACAGGCATATACAACGATATACATCGGTAACATACAAAAATATGTATACAAAGCCATCTAAGCATACAAAAAATGTTCCAAAATATAGTTTCCTATGAACTACTATCAAATAATTAGTGGCCTTTGCTTGGCCATGAAGATGGAGAGCCAATCAGGGAGTCACCCTCTCTCTCCTGTCGACTAGACATCCTCGACAGAGATTTTTACAGCTCCACATGTTAACACAATCAAACAATATGCACATTAATATTGGAAACATGAAATATATAACATCACATACATAATCGATCACTTACTGCTAGCTGATGATCCCTCTCAATCATCTTTTCTCTCTCTTCACCCATAGCTGGACGGGTTGGAGTTGTGACCTCATGTGAGAAGCATCAAGAAGCAAAATTGACTAAACATAAATATCATTTATGTACATCAAATGACATGAGATAAAACAAGAAATAAAAAATGACATTTACATGTTACTGGCTCATACCTCAATCAAAGGATTCGAAGACAAGACAACTGCAGCAATGCCTACCTTTGCTAATTGAAGAAGATGAGGAGTCTTCATATTCAACATCTGAAAATAGAGTTCAAGGTTATTTGACCAAAATAGATACAAAACATTATTTAAATGCATAATGATTATAAATGGTTAAATTACCTTCATAAAAGTGGTTCTCCATCTAGGGGACCAAGGAAATCATGGAGGTGCTAGTGAAGCTCCCTGTCGAAATTATGAAATTGTCACTAAATAAGATTACCATTGATATATGTACTATATTTACGATCATGTGATAAATTGCATACTTGCTAACTCGACCTCCTCTCATAACCCACCACTAGATGGCTAATAGAGGCAGGATGAAGACTCTGACCCTAGAATTTCATTACATAGATTTTTACATACATTAATCTTGACTTATAATATAGATAGTCATATAAAATTAATTATAAATTTCAAATACAAATATATTAAATCAAGATGAACCTTGTAAAAAATTACATGGGAGTCAATACCAAACGTATGCTATAAGACATCATCTGTGAGACCAAGATCATCCAATATGGATGTGTCCATAACTGGCTACTACCCTTGTGTCACAACATCCTACTGAGAGTCTTGCATCTCATAATCACACAAGTTCCCACATGAACTGCAAAGATGTGGGGACAAATTATGCTTGTTTCTCTCACCCTCATCGGCCTGGGTGAGATCATCACCATGTTGTGCTAGAGACTGTGTGAGAACACTCAATGAATGCAATGTCTCCACCTCAAAACTTTCCTTCAAAGTCAAAGGGAGTGACACATGTACTGGCCTCATCAGGGGGCTAGGTAAGTGGTTTTGGTCTCACTGTGCCTCCTCTCTATCTTGGGCAGAGCTACCACCTCTGCCCTGGAACTCTCGAATGTTAAAATAATTAAGAATCTTCTTGAGGACAAAAATCATAATAGAGTTTCCTCAAGAAATATTGTGGCACCTCATTTTTGTTGATGGACGCTTGTCAAACACCATGTACCATCTATCCCAAAATTTTTGGGATATATCTTCGTCCCTACACCAATGAATCGGGAAGTGTTTGCAAGTCTCTTCTAATGTTTGGCTAGTTTTTGGATTGATAAATTATGAACATAATGTAGATTTTGTAATTTTTTGGTCCTTCGCTTGTTCATAAGACAATTTGTTAGCATAGTATTATCGACACCTCTCCCTATAGTCATGAAATTTGGTGATTTGGTTTACACCGATTCAGTGTGAGAAACAACCACCTCTAATGACTTGGCAAATGCTTTCCTATGATCGCTGCTTGCACTTGGACTATTCAAAATTTCTCAAAGGCAAATACACTCAACCTTTTACAAGGTAACCAAGGCACCTAATGACTTAAATCCATTTACATTCAAAATATAGAAAACACTTCACCAAAGGGGAAGGAAGTAGGAAACCAATTGGGAAAAACCTGTTGCAAGTATGGGTCTAACTGGTGTTGTCATTGATGTCAACATACTCATGTTGCATTAATGAGAAGGATTGGATGAGTAGAGAAGAGCAATGGAGATAATAAAGTGAAGACACCAGCTAGGATGCAGATCAGAGGTTGCGGTTCAAATGGTTTATAGATATGAGTCTTGAGATGATCCAGTCAAGTTTTCAGAGGTCCGCATGAAGATTTGAAGAAGTTATGGCTGCTCAAGTAGAACCGGTTCCAGCAGGTGTTCAGAGGTGACAAAGTGACACAGATAGGTCCGATAAGATCCAGAAATGCATTATCCCATTCTGCGGATTTGAGGGAGTGTTGAGGACATCCTTGAGAAGTGTCAACTCGATAGGTTCGTGGTTTGAAGGTCTGGAAGAACCTATTCCTTTGTGACAGTGATAACAGATTGTGTTCTTGAAGTTCTGGATGAAGGAGAGAAGATTTCCAGTAAGCAGATGAAGTACAGATGTTCTTGGTGATTCAGGAAAGGTTGTGGTGATCTTTGGATCGTGTCCAGTTCATGTTGATGGTCCGCATTGAAGTTAGAGTTCGCATTTGAAGAATAACCACCGGATGTTGGTGTTCTTCCTGAGACTGGCTGACCGGATGTATTACACGTCTTGTAGATGTTCTTGTAGGTGTTTGCTGACTTAGATAATTATTCCTAAGTTGATTCCTTGTATAAATAAGGGATTGTGAAGTCATTCCAAAGTGTGTCTTGTGTGGATGAGAGTGTGGTAGCAAGGAAGAGAGCGAAAGGCAGAGCAGAAGTTTTTGGGCTTAAATGGAACTGATTCAAGCATGATAAAGATGCTATTCTCCAGTTCAAGTTTGTGATCCTTGTTACTTTGTAGACATTGTGTCTCTTGTAGGTAGTGGGCCTCTTGTGAGCAGTGTGCTTGAGCAATGAGCCCTAATTGGCATGTCCCATTTTGTTCTTTCTATTCTTCTAACAGAGAATACATTCTAGGTTAATCATCCTATGGTTTTTCCCTTAACCAGGTTTTCCACGTCAAAATCTTGGTGTCTCATGTGTTGATGTGTTTCTGCTCTTGAGTTAATGCTTTATGTTTTCATGATTGATTAATTATTATGTTGCTAAATAACAAAGTAGATTGAAGTGTTTAATTGAGAGCAAGTTTTGGACAATTGATTCACCCCCCCTCTCAGTTGTTTGTCCTGAATCCAACAATTGGTATCAGAGCCAAGTTCCTCTTGGTGGTGCCTACATAAACATTCAAGTTTCAAAAATTTAAATATGTAGGCCCCTTCTCAAAAAATCCAAAAAGTTCCAATGCTTTCGGCCTCTTCAGGAAAAATATGCAATGGCGGATCAGAAATCTCCATCGGCCACTAAAAAATGTTAAAAAATGAGTTAGATGCATTTCTGGATGCATATCGGGCCACAGTTTCCAGCTTCTAAAATGTTTCTATCAGTGGCTGGGTGGGTCTCTTGTTGCCGGTGCCGCGGGATCTGCCAAGTGTTAAGCCCTAGTTTAGAATCTATGCCTTTGTTTTTGTTTCCTGCGGAGCGTACCACATGTCAACAGCGGAGGTGGCCCCTTAATGTTTCAAATTGAGTGTGGAAGGCACCACGTGTCAACTTCCACCAAGGTTTCTATGCAGTTTCTAAAAGTTTCAAGAGTGTCGCGGACAGTGCCAAGTGGCAGCCTCCACCGGTGTTCCTAACAGACTTTATGAGTTTCACAGTTTTTGCCAAAGGCTTCAAGGACCCTAAGTGTTTCTCAGGAGAAGTGCGGAAAATGCCACGTGTCACTCTCCACGAAGTTTCTAAAAAGTTTCCAAGCAGGGGCAAAAGATGCCATGTACCCCTTGGGGTTGCTGCGGAAGCTGACAAGTGTTAGCTTCTGAGATAGTTTCTATTTTGTTTCTGAGTTTGGCACATACGAGGTGGGTCCTACTTAATAGTTGCTACTGCAGATGTTGCCAAGTGGCAGCCTCCTCCTGAGTTTCAAGAGCCCCTTTATAAAGTTTCATCTAAGCACGGAAGGTGCCATGTGTTGAATGGCGGGGACAGTTTTTTTAAGTTTCAACTGTAGTGCGGAGGGTGCCATGTGTCTCAAAGGATGACTGCGGAGTGTGACAAGTGTCGGCTTCCGCATCTTGTTTCATTTTTACCTTCAGCGGCAAATAATGGATGGTGGTGGGTCCCTGTGAAGTGTCTTAAGTGTTGCAGAAGGTAACACATGGTGGATGCGGCATTAATGTTGCCTTTTATGTTTGACCCTTCCCCGGCCCCAGTTGAAAGTTCTAAGCTTTGCGGAACCTGCCACGTGTCAGCTTCTGCCACAGTTTCACAGAGTTTCAAATGTTTCAAGAGATGGCCACGGAGCTTGACAAGTGTCAGCTTCCACAGACTTGCCCCTGTTTCTCTCTTATGTGGGTTGCTGTGATGGTTTGTGGGCCCCAATTTCAAAGTGCCTCTAGTTTTAAATGTTGCTGGTTGCGACAGTTGTCACTTGCGGGGGCCACTTCAAACTTTTGACATAGTTTAGCAAGGTAACGTGGAGCTCGACATATGTCAGCTTTCGCATAAGTTTCAAGGAGTGTTTCTTTGTGTTTCAATGGAGACTGTGGAGGTTGCCACCTGTCCCGATAGCCGATGTTGCGGAGGCTTTCGCGTGTCCTTTTTGAGAAGCAAGTAATGAGTTGCGGAAAAGTCAGTGATTGAAACACGAAGTGCCTACGTGGCACGATTTGGTTGGTGGGTGACTTTTCTACAGTTTTTGGGACCGTAGATCTCCGCAACTGGGTTTTAGATCCATGGCCACGTTTTGAACCTGCAGCGAGGGTTTTCTCCTGAGCATCTACGACCATTTTTGGGCAGGAGAAACTCCAGAGGCGCGCCATTGCTACTTTTCAGAGGCTGTGGGTAGGTGAAGCAGTAATGGTAGAGTTGCAAAGGTATGGGTCGATGATGGACAGCTCAACCACCTAATTGATGAGGAAAGTCCCTGAGCAACGGCCCAGATCCCAATCTCACTTGCTCCTTCCTCTTTGTCCTTCTGCTGCATTGATGATTTTGAGCACCAATTTGATCATGCATTGTATCTGGCGAGTTTTTGATGTGCCTTGTAATTAATTCATTGAGTACACGGTTTTGCTATAAAAGGCAGACTATGTCACTCATTTTAAGTTGTTGAAGGCCTGGGGCAATTTTGGTGTAAATAATGAAAGACATGGCATGTTCCTGGTTGTTCTATCCCATTTTGGAGTTTATGTGTTGTAGCATGAGTGTATTTTGCACATATTTTCAGTTTCAGTGTTAATGTTATATGAAAAATGCTTATTGCATGTGTCTATCTGCTTGTATCCATTTGCTGCATGTTATTTTCCTTCTTTTGAATCTGGTTGCTAAGGGTTTCATAGATTCTAGGGTATAGATATATATACTGCATGCTTGATCTGTAACTTCCATTCAAGGAGTGGATTAAACTATTTTAGGTCAATGTATGGAGAAGGTTGTATGTCTGCAGGGATATCTATAAGTAGAGGCAGCTAGATACCCATTCTTGGGTGATGTTTGTAAGGCAAGCATCAAGTCCAACCCCTTGAAACTTGAGTGAAAGTTGCAAACCATCTGCTGTATACGTCTAGTTGACTCCTTGCCCAATGGATAGGCACCAGTCTGTTTCTGGGTCAGTAGTTATGAGCCAAAACCCCTTGTCTTGCATCCAAGACATTATGTCCACCCATTTCATCACCTCCATCTATTAGCTGTAGGAGTGGGATAGGAACCCCTTGCATACTCTCATACCCAACTAGACACATATGTCCAAGAATGTTGCCAACCTTGTGATCTATCATGAAGATCTTGGTCCAGACATGAGAGTATTTTGCCTATTGTTGTCAAGCTAAATCTTTCTGTCATTGAGCTAGTCAATGTTACATCTTTTGTCATAAGGATACCCCCCTTGGTGAGCTAGAACCAGAAGTGAAGGGGAGGCAGCTCACGCAACCTCCTGTATTAGTTGGCTAAATCTACATGTGCATAGGAACTGGCAAACCCTAATGCTGATTCAGAAGAAAAACCAACAAAATGGTGACTCCGTTGGGGATGTGATTGATCAAAAGTAATATCTAGTCATCCTTGGTGATATACTTGTGGCCCATCTAAGTCACTAACAAAATGATGCTCTGCTGGCATGGTGAATCTAGAATTATAAATGTGCCTTATTGAATTTCTGTCCTCTCTGTGAGAGGTGGCGACTCTATTGAAAGAACCTATCGGTGCTGCAACATATATCCAGGTATTCATCTTTGATTTAAAATGTTGAGTTTAGAACAACAAACCTGGTTGTGCTCTCAAAGAAGACCTTTTGTTATTCAAAGATATAAAGCCCTAGATTTCATAGGGATATATGGTTACCCAAATGTTATTCCCAATAAAATTAGGAAATGTTTGCCAAGATATAGTGGATTAGATTCTGAATCGGCAAACAAACATCTGCAAAGATTTTGTAATTTAATAGAAGATTATGAGGTAGAGGATGAAGATGTAGTAATGAGACTCTTTGTTCAGTCATTAGAAGATGATGCTAGGATATGGTTTTTAGACCTGCCTATTTGTTCAGTTTCTTCATGGATAGATTTAGAAGTTGCATTCCTAGAACAGTTTGGTGAAAGGTTTGATGTGGCCTCTCTGATCATACAGTTTATGAATATCCAAAGGGGAGATGAGGAATTGGTTCCAGCCTTTAATATTAGATTTATTAAGTTGCTCAGGCAAATTCCTGAATATATGAGACCCAATAATGCATTATGCTTGACAATTTATTTGGCTGCATTTGATGAAGAAATGAGTTATCTATTGAGAGATAAAGAACCAGCTACCCTTCACCAAGCTTTCTAATTTGCTATGGATATAGAAAACAATGAGAAATATGGAATGCCTGTAGGCTTCATGGCTACAAGTTGTAAAAACAATTATCTAAGTGAATATATTTCAGCTCTCCCAGCATGTGCATTGAGAGATGATTGTGTAGAGGGAAATGTATTTTAGAACAATGTGTGCAGCCATGATGTGATGCATGAAGAAAATGTTGTAGAAAATGTAGGCACATCCTATAATGATGAAAACAAAGATTGTTATCAGCCTCTAGAAGACAAGCATGTAGACACAAGGTGCTCTTCAAATGATGAAATGAAAGACATACATGAAGTTGCATCCTACTGTGATAGGCATATTCCAGTTATTCCTGATTATTTATATGAGGTGGATATGCAGAGCTTCACTTTGAATATAGAAAACATTGATTCAAGGGATGGCAGTGAATATGCTAGTGATTGTCAGCATTCAGATGCATCTGTGAGCCTTTCAGATGATGAAATATATATGGATGCTGAATATGAGTGTTTCCTTGAAAATTCTGATCACCTTCACAGTGCAGAGGTTGAAAATTTTGTTTTTGATCATCAAAGCATTGGTAAAGAGGAAAAACAGGGTCACTATTCAGAGGTGAATGGAGAGGTTGCAGATGTGTGTGCTCTTACAGTTGGGGATAGTGTTGGTTGTAGTGGTAACTATGATGCTTTCAAAATAGGGCTGCACTCTGAGCTTTTTATGCCTTCTCTTGAGACATTTCAGATGGATCTTAGTGACAAAACTGCTGAGCATGATGATGATGGATATCTGTATGCTTATGAAGATAAATTTGATTATGAGATGTTGCTTGTGCCTGAATATTGCATGTTTGATACAGAGGAGCTCTTATTTTTTGAGGAAGTGTTTCATATGAGTCTATTATTTTTTCAAGCAACATCAGTGATTCATATGATGATAACATTCTACAATTGATAAAAATGTATGCTGATGAAGCTAGTTGTAGATTTGTTGAAGGAAAATTATGGTTTTTCCTTTTTGGTGGCTCTGGGCCACCATGTTTATTTTGAAATAATGTGTTTGGTGATGCAGATTGGTGCAAATTTGACTCTGTGCCCAATAGATAAGGGACTGGTCTGCATCCCAGAGATCTAAGGTTCTCACCATGCCTGCAAGAGGCATGCATCCCCAGATAGAGCCATTGGTGGTGCTTGCATAAACATTCAAGTTTCAAAAATTTAAATATGCAGGCCCCTTCCCGAAAAATCCAAAAAGTTCCAATGCTTTTGGCCTCTGTAGGAAAAATATGCAGTGGCAGGTCAGAAATCTCCATCGGCCCCTGAAAAATGTTAAAAAATGAGCTAGATGCATTTCTGGATGCATATCAGGCCACAATTTCTAGCTTCTAAAATGTTTCTATCAGTGGCTGGGTGGGTCTCTTGTTGCCGGTGCCGTGGGATCTGCCAAGTGTTAAGCCCCAGTTTAGAATCTGCGCCTTTGTTTTTGCTTCCCGTAGAGTGTGCCACATGTCAACAGTAGAGGCGGCCCCTTAATGTTTCAAATCAAGCACGGAAGGTGCCGCGTGTCGGCTTTCGCCAAGGTTTCTATGCAGTTTCTAAAAGTTTCAAGAGTGCCGCGGACAGTGCCAAGTAGCGGCCTCCGCCGGTGTTCCTAACAGACTTTATGAGTTTCACAGTTTCTGCCAAAGGCTTCAAGGACCCTAAATGTTTCTCAGGAGAAGCGTGGAAAGCACCACGTGTCGCTCTCCGCAAAGTTTCTAAAAAGTTTCCAAGCAGGGGCAGAAGATTGCACATACCTCTTGGGGTTGCTGTGGAAGCCGACAAGTGTCAGCTTCCGAGATAGTTTCTATTTTGTTTCTGAGTTTGGCACAGATGAGGTGGGTCCCAGTTAATAGTTGCTACTGTGAATGTTGCTAAGTGGCAGCCTCCACCTGAGTTTCAGGAGCCCCTTTATAAAGTTTCATCTAAGCATGGAAAGTGCCATGTGTCAAATGGTGGGGGCAGTTTCTTTAAGTTTCAACTGTAGCGCAGAGGGTGCCATGTGTCTCAAAGGATGACTGCAGAGTGTGACAAGTGTCGGCTTCTGCATCTTGTTTCATTTTTACCTTCGGTGCCAAATAATGGATGGTGGTGGGTCCCCGTGAAGTGTCTTAAGTGTTGCAGAAGGTAACACATGGTGGATGCAGCGTTAATGTTGCCTTTTATGTTTGATCCTTCCCCGGCCCCAGTTGAAAGTTCTAAGCTTTGCGGAACCTGCCACGTGTCGGCTTCCGCCATAGTTTCACAGACTTTCAAATGTTTCAAGAGATGGCCATGGAGCTTGACAAGTGTCAGCTTCCGCGGACTTGCCCCTGTTTCTCTCTTATGTGGGTTGCCGCGATGATTTGTGGGCCCTAATTTCAAAGTGCCTCTAGTTTTAAATGTTGCTGGTTGCGACAGTTGTCACTTGCGGGGGCCACTTCAAACTTTTGACACAGTTTAGCAAGGTAACGCAGAGCTCGACATATGTCAGCTTCCGCATAAGTTTCAAGGAGTGTTTCTTTGTGTTTCAATGGAGACTGCGGAGGTTGCCACCTATCCCGATAGCTGATGTTGCAGAGGCTGCCGCGTGTCCTTTTTGAGAAGCAAGTAATGAGTTGCAGAAAAGTTAGCGATTGAAACACGAAGTGTCTACGTGGCACGATTTGGTTGGTGGGTGACTTTTCTACAATTTTTGGGGCCGTAGATCTCTGCGACTGGGTTTTAGATCTACGGCCACGTTTTGAACCTACAGCAAGGGTTTTCTCCTGAGCGTCTGCGACCGTTTTTGGGTGGGAGAAACTCCAGAGGCGCGCCATTGCTACTTTTCAGAGGCTGCGGGTAGGTGAAGTAGTAATGGCAGAGTTGCAGAGGTATGGGTTAATGATGGATAGGTCAACCACCCGATTGATGAGGAAAGTCCCTGAGCAACGGCCTAGATCCCAATCTCACCTATTCCTTCCTCTTTGTCCCTTTGCTGCATTGATGATTTTGAGCGCCAATCTGATTACGCATTGTATCTGGTGAGTTTTTGATGTGCCTTGTAATTAATTCGTTGAGTACACAGTTTTGCTATAAAAGGCAGACTATGTCACTCATTTTAAGTTGTTGAAGCCCTGGGGCAATTTTTGTGTAAATAACGAAAGACAAGGCATGTTCCTGGTTGTTCTATCCTATTTTGGAGTTTATGTGTTGCAGCATGAGTGTATTTTGCACATATTTTTAGTTTCAGTGTTAATGTTATATGAAAAATACTTATTGCATGTGTCTATCTGCTTGTCTCCATTTGCTGCATGTTATTTTCCTTCTTTTGAATCTGGTTGCTAAGGGTTTCATAGATTTTAGGGTATAGATATCTACACTGTATGCTTGATCTGTAACTTCCATTTAAGGAGTGGATTAAACTATTTTAGGTCAATATATGGAGAAGGTTGTATGTCTGCAGGGATATCTATAAGTAGAGGCAGCTAGATACCCATTCTTGGGTGATGTTTGTAAGGAAAGCATCAAGTTCAACCCCTTGAAACTTGAGTGAAAGTTGCAAACCATCTGCTGTATACGTCTAGTTGACTCCTTGCCCAATGGATAGGCACTAGTCTGTTTGTGGGTTAGTAGTTATGAGCCAAAACCCCTTGTCTTGCATCCAGGACATTATGTCCACCCATTTCATCACCTCCATCTGTTAGCTGTAGGAGTAGGATAGGAACCCCCTGCATACTCTCATACCCAACCAGACACATATGTCCAAGAATGTTGCCAACCTTGTGATCTATCATGAAGATCTTGGTCCAGACATGAGAGTATTCTGCTTGTTGTTGTCAAGCTAAATCTTTCTGTCATTGAGCTAGTCAATGTTACATCTTTTGTCATAGGGATACCCCCTTGGTGCAGCAGAACTAGAAGTGAAGGGGAGGCAGCTCGCACAACCTCCTGTACTAGTTGGCTGAATCTGCACGTGCATAGGAACTGGTAAACCTTGATGCTAATTCAGAAGAAAAACCAACATCTCTAAAAGGAGCTTAACCACTTGAGGAAATCCAGGATGTCATCCTACAAGAAGGATAGTCTGAAGTTTGATGGAACCAATTTTAATCTTTGGAAAAGTCGCATGAAGTGTCACTTGCAATGTATGGGATTGCAGTACTGGACCATGGCTTCAACAAAGTATACTCCTCCACAGGGTGGCCCAAAAACTGCAACTGAAATCACAGATGCTGAAACCAATCTACAGACTATAGAAGCTCTTCTAAGCACATTATCTGATATAGAGCTTTCAAATGTTGTTGACTTACCAACTGCTTATGAGATTTGGGAAAAACTGGAACTTCTATATGAAGGTGACAAATTTGTTAAATGTGCAAGGTTACAAAGTCTAAAAGGGAAATTTGAAAATCTAAAGATGAGAGAAGATGAGAATATCTCTACTTTTATGCCAAGAGTAAATGAGCTTGTTTGTGGAATTAGAAATGCTGGTGGAGTCTTGGATGAAGATGAAATTGTTGGCAAAATTCTCAGATCCCTTCCCACTTCTTATAAAATCAAGGCTTCTGCCATTGAAGAATTCAGAGCCCATACAACTATCACAAGAGATCAATTAGCTGGTAAATTGGCTGCATTCGAAATGTCTGAGTTTGGAGATGAACCCCCCAAGACTGAATCTGCATTCAAAGCTAGTGCCTCTGTAAAAGGTAAACAAAGGTTTGATCTGGGAGAGAATTTTTCAAGGAAACTATCATGGTATGAAAAAGCAAGAAAAGACACAGAAGAAGAAGAAGTAGAAACAACTACACTTGAAGCCCTCATTGCAAAGAGACTGCCAAGAGGATTCGATAAGTATGAAGGAAAATTGCCCTTTAAGTGTTTTATCTGCAATAAGATTGGTCATTTTGCCTCAAGGTGTCTGGAAAGATTTTCAAGGCCAAATCCTAACAGATCAAGGTTCCAAAAGAATTGTAATTATGTTCATGAAGAAGATGACAATGAAGGAGTAATAGATGATGAATCAGAAATAGGAAACAAATCTGGAAGTGAATGGGTGTTTATTGCCATCAAGGAAGAAGATCCAATACCCTCTGAATCTGTCAATCATAAAGTTGTAGAAAGAGCTCTGGCTGCCCAAGTTGAAGAAAAGGATGATTGGGTCATTGACAGTGGATGCTCTCACCATATGACAGGTGACAAAAATAAGTTCTTAGATTTGGAAAAGTATGAAGGAGGAGTGGTAAAGTTTGGTGATAATTCTGCTGGTAGAATCAGAGGTAGGGGATCTATTTCTTTTGATGGAAAGAACAAAACCGGTAATGTACTGTATGTTGAAGGATTGAAGCACAATCTTCTCAGTGTTGGATAGTTGGTGGACAAAGGCTATGATCTCCGGTTCAAGAATGGAAAATGCAGGATCTTTGAAAGTTCCAGAATAGAGATTGCATCCGGTACTCAAACAAAAGGTAATATCTTTCAATAGTTGGTACTGGTAAAAGTTGTCTGTTTGTACAAGTTGATCAGAGTTGGTTATGGCATAGACGGATATGTCATGTGAATTTTGATAATATCATCAAGATAAGCAATACTCAGGCTGTAAGAGATCTTCCAAAATTGGTAAAACCTACAAATAGTTTGTGCAAAGAATGTCAGTTGGGGAAACAAAGCAGAATCTCATTCAAAAGCAAGGATCAATTTTCTACCGGATTATTGGACTTAGTTCATACTGATCTATGTGGTCCGACAAGAATATAGAGTGTGCAAGGTGATAGATATTTCATGTTATTAATTGATGACCATTTCCGGATGATGTGGGTTACCTTTCAAAAAGAGAAATAAGAAGCTTTTGAGAAGTTCAAAATTTTCAAGTCTATGGCAGAGAATGAAACTGGATTAAAATTGAAATGTCTGAAGTCTAATAGAGGTGGTGAATTCACATCCCGTGAGTTCATAGATTTTTGTGAGAAGCATGGAATAAAGAGACAGTTGTCTACTCCTAGAACTCCACAACAGAATGGAGTAGTGGAGAGAAAGAACTGGACCATCTAGGAAGCATCTAGGACAATGATGATGGAAGCAAATGTTCCTTAGACATTTTGGAGAGAAGCTGTCAGCACTGCAGTCTATACTCTCAATCGAGTTCAAATCAGAAGTAATACCAGTAAGTCTCCTTATGAACTTTGGTTTGGCATCACTCCTACTGTGAGGTATTTCAGAGTCTTTGGTAGCAAATGTTACATTAAAAGAGATGAAGATCTAGGCAAGTTTGATGCTAGAAGTGATGAAGGAATATTTTTGGGTTACTCCACTCAAAGCAAAGCATACCGGTGTTATATTAAGAGACTGAGAAAGATGATAGAAAGTACAAATGTGAAGGTTGATGAAGGAATTGAGAAACCTTCAAGGTTTTATGGATATGATGAAGATGATCAGAATGGTGTTCTGATTCAAGGAGCCCAAACTCCTTCCGGTATTCAGAATCAAACGGATCCAGTAATTCAGGGAGAAGAGATGAGTCATAATGAGCCTAATCAAGAATTAGAAGTGCAAGAAACTCCCAAAGTTCCCAGGTATGTAAGACTGAACCACTCTAAAGATCAGATCATAGGTGATAAAAGCAAAGGTGTGCAAACAAGAAGAAGAATTGCTCAAGACTCAGATGAGTATTGTCTGATTTCAAAGATTGAACCTAAGACAGTAAATGAAGCTTGCAATGATGAAAACTAGACTAAAGCAATGGAGGAAGAGCTGATGCAAATTGAGAAAAATCACACTTGGGATCTTGTTCCCAGACCTAGAGACAAGAATGTGATTGGAACCAAATGGGTCTTCCGGAACAAACTGAATGAAGTTGGTGATGTAATCAGAAACAAAGCCAGATTGGTCTGCAAGGGTTACTCTCAAATAGAAGGAGTTGATTTTGAAGAAACCTTTTCTCCAGTGGCAAGAATTGAAGTAGTTAGATTATTTCTTGCTGATGCTGCCTTCAAGGACTTCAATGTATATTGGATGGATGTCAAGTCTGCCTTCCTGAATGGTGACTTGGAAGAAGAAGTATACATTGAGCAACCGGATGAATTTCAATTGTCTGATCATGGTGACATGGTCTACAAGTTGAAGAAAGCTTTGTATGGACTAAAGAAAGCTCCAAGACCCTGGTATTAAAGGTTGGATAAACATCTTTTGAAGATTGGTTTCAACAAAGGTACTGCTGACAGTAATTTGTATTTCAAAATTGATCATGAAAACATCTTGATTGTTGAAGTGTTTGTTGATGATATCATTTTTGGAGGAAGAGATAGTATGTGTAAAACTTTTGCAAATCAAATGAAAAATGAGTTTGAGATGTCCATGCTTGGTGAAATGAATTTCTTCTTGGGTCTACAAATCACTCAAACAAAGAAATGAATCTTCATTTCTCAGACTAAATATGTGAAAGAATTGTTGAAGAAATTTGGGATGGAAGACTCAAAACCAATGCATACTCCTATGGCTACTGGATGTAAACTGAGAAAAGATGATGATTCTCCTAAGGCTGATCAGACAAAGTATAGGTCAATGATTGGAGGACTGTTGTATGTCACTCAAACTAGACTAGACATTATGTAGGCTATTGGTCTTGTTGCTAGATTCCAGGTTGATCCCAGAGAATCTCATGTCATGGCAATCAAGAGGATTTTTAGATATGTAAAAGGGACAGTTGAGTATGGTTTGTGGTATCCTAGAGATCGCGATTTCTCTCTTCATGCATATACAGGTGCAGATTAGGCAGGAGATGTGGATGACTGGAAGAGTACCAGTGGTGGAGCATTCTTTTTGGGAAAGAGATTGGTTTCTTGGCTAAGCAAGAAACAAGAAGCAATATCTTTGTCTACAACTGAAGCAGAGTACATTGCAGTAGCAGGTAGTTGCACTCAAGTTTTGTGGATGAAGTAGATGCTAAGAGATATTAAAGTAGAGTATGAGGAGCCTATCACTATATTCTGTGATAATTCAAGTGCAATAAATATATCTAAGAATCCGGTGTTGCATTCTAAGACTAAGCATATATCTATCAAGTTTCACTTTTTGAGAGAGCAAGTGAAAAAGAATGAAGTCAGACTGGAGTTTGTGCCTTCCAAGGATCAGATTGCAGACATCTTTACTAAACCTCTTCCCAAGGACTCTTTTGAGTATCTTAGGGAGAAGTTAGGGGTTATTGCCCCTCCGGTGATGAACTAAGGTGCATTGATGTGCATCAGTCTGGTGGATATCACAGTCATATCTTGTGATCTGGATTGGTGATGGGGAGCTACTACTCAGTGGGAGCAGCTGGTATGATTCTGAAGTGTTGGAGTTGCAAGTATGAGCACTTTTCCATTGATGTCAAAGGGGGAGAGAAAACATGTGCAAAACAAGTGGTTGATGATCAAAGGGGGAGCAGTAAAGGAAGAGAAGACATGTGAAGGGTTGTTGCTGATAGGGGGAGTTGTGACAGTAAGGAGAAGTTCCTGTCTTGATGGTTTTTCACATCATATGTTGCCATCAATGACAAAGGGGGAGATTGTTACAAGTATGGGTCTAACTGGTGTTGTCATTGATGTCAACATACTCATGTTGCATTAATGAGAAGGATTGGATGAGTAGAGAAGAGCAATGGAGACAGTAAAGTGAAGACCCTAGCTAAGATGTAGATCAGAGGTTGCGGTTCAAAGGGTTTATAGATATGAGTCTTGAGATGATCCGGTCAAGTTTTCAGAGGTCCGTATGAAGATCTGAAGAAGTTATGGCTGCTCAAGTAGAACCAGTTCCGGCAGGTGTTTAGAGGTGACAGAGTGACATAGATAGGTCTGGTAAGATCTGGAAATGCATTATCCCATTCTGTGGATTTGAGGGAGTGTTGAGGATGTCCTTGAGAAGTGTCAACTTGATTGGTTCATGGTTTGAAGGTCTGGAAGAACCTATTCCTTTGTGACAGTGATGACAGACTGTGTTCTTGATGTTCCGGATGAAGGAGAGAAGATTTCTAGTAAGCAGATGAAGTACAGATGTTCTTGGTGATTCAGGGAAGGTTGTGGTGATCTTTGGATCGTGTCCAGTTCATGTTGATGGTCCACATTGAAGTTAGAGTTCGCATTTGAAGAATAACCACTGGATGTTGGTGTTCTTCCTGAGACTGGTCGACTGGATGTATTACATGTCTTGCGGATGTTCTTGTAGGTGTTTGCCGACTTAGATTATTATTCCTAAGTTGATGCCTTGTATAAATAAGGGATTGTGAAGTCATTCCAAAGTGTGTCTTGTGTGGATGAGAGTGTGGTAGCGAGGAAGAGAGTGAAAGGCAGAGCAGAAGTTTTTGGGCTTAAATGGAACTGATTCAAGCATGGTAAAGATGCTATTCTCCAGTTCAAGTTTGTGATACTTGTTACTTTGTAGACAGTGTGTCTCTTGTAGGTAGTGGGCCTCTTGTGAGTAGTGTGCTCAGGAAATGAGCCCTAATTGGCATGTGCCATTTTGTTCTTTCTATTCTTCTAACAGAGAATACATTCTTGGGTTAATCACCCTGTGGTTTTTCCCTTAACTGGGTTCTCCACGTCAAAATCTTGGTGTCTCACGTGTTGATGTGTTTCTACTCTTGAGTTAATGCTTTATGTTTTCATGATTGATTAATTATTATGTTGCTAAATAACAAAGTGGATTTAAGTGTTTAATTGAGAGCAAGTTTTGGACAACTGATTCACCCCCCCTCTCAGTTGTCTGTCCTGAATCCAATGAAACCAAGCTAAAGAAAAACAAAAAGGGGGTCCACATTTTGCCAAAAATAAAATAGGGTGTGTGTGTAAGGCATAATGGGTCATAGCTAAAATGTCTAAAGAAAAGGGGTTATGTCTAAAACACATTCTAGTTAATGGTTGAGATGATGTAGAAAGATGATGCAAGAAAACTTGCCCACACCTGCAAACTCACGCTTTGATACCATTTGATGCAAGAAAACTTGCCCACACCTGCAAACTCACACTCTGATACCATTCTTTGATGCAATATAACACTGCCCACATACACACAATGCAATACAAAACAATCTTTGCTACAAGAAAAGCACAACTCACAATATCATATCAAATGCAAAAAATTCAAATTTTTATTTCATTAAACCAGCTCAAGACATTACATCAAACTGCAACATGCTATACTACCATAAAACATACAAAAATATGCAACAAAATAAATACTCCTTCTGAGGCATCTCTCTTCACACCATTCCCATGTCTGCCTTGGGTTTAATGCTGGTCCATCTCTACACAGAAATCTGCCCCTCATTCCAAGCTAGGCATACCATACCAACTCTATTTTTTTTGTTCTTTTTAACCATCTTCCTCTATGCTACAAATTTTCCTCTTCCCTTATGCTAGGTACTCTCCTGTTTTCCTATTGCGCTTGTTGTTACGTGGATTAAAAAACATCTGCAACAAAATATTAATTCTCGTGAAGCATTTTCAAACGCCTATGCCCAAAAATGGGCATTTTCTCCCTACACCTCTCTTCAATATGCCAGCAATAAAAAAGCAAACCTCCCAAGAATATGGTACCCTTTACTTCAGTTTTTTTTAACACCTTCTTTTATGCATTTTGTTGTTTCAAATCTAGCCTCCATATGAGGTGTTTCACTCTTTCACTTTTCTCCATATTTTTAAAATTATTTTTAAAAGGCACTTCCCTTAAATAATCAAACCATATACTCTAACCTGGATCTCTATTAAAATACCTTCAATAATACCTTGGAAAATTGCTTCAAGAATTATGAGAAAACCCATTTTGTATGTAATTGGCAAAGTGGGGTGTCCGTAGATTAGAAAAAATCAAATTTCTCTGAATTGAATGAAAATTGGCGTGTAGGCTTGGAATTATGTCCCAAGGTTCTCCACAAATTAATCTCTCCAGCCTTCAAGAATTCCAAAATATTAAACTTTTTGTGAATTATCAACACATTTTTTAACAAACTTTCAGTTTTAAAATTTCCCAAACTATGAAAGATATTGATCTGATTCTTTTTGCATATTTGACAAGGTACCTCCAAGAATGTCCCTACAGAAGGGTTTTACTCCACCCCTTATGTTTTTTCCATAATTTTTTTTTGAAAACTACCTACGGAGCCTCCGAAACGACAAACTGATGAAAACTCATATTTTGCAAATTTAATCACATGAGAGGTTCTCCAATTATAAGAGATGCCTAAAAAAACCACAACACACCTAAAATGAAAGAAAACAAACTATCATATTTTGGTTGATGCGGGATAGCCCATTCACCCGGATGCTCCTGCATCAAACACACCTGGTAGGAAAATTTTGTGAGTAGGACTCACAAAATGGAGTTGAGTAGTGCCGGACTATTCTCCTAGGTTGAAAACAACTTGCAGCAAACTCCATTGCTAAACTAGATAGAAATAATTTCTTCCTCAACCTCTTCCAGCACTTAGCTGGGACACTTGCCATCCTCCTCCACCAAATGTGCACCTTCTTCCTCCTTCGTCTCATGGACTCATGTCCACCACAACCCAACCTCCTCCAAATACTCTCTACTCTCCTCTCCTCCTTCATGGGATCCAACCCACCAAAATCCCTCATAATAACCTATAGCATCAACATACAAATCTGCACCTACAACTTCACCATTCAGCATAACAACCGTATAAACCTTGTACTAACAATATTCATCTCTATCATTTCTACATTCACTTCTTCTTTCAAATTCATCATCTCATTCATCTCATCATGCAAATCAACTTTCACAAATTCACAAGAGTTTAGTGTTACCTCTTTCACTCGTTCCTCTGCTACAGTTGCAACATCTTTCCTCTCACTATCTTTCTTCTCACTATCTCTTGCAATCTTTTTATCTACATACAATCTAATTTCATCTGTTGCAAGTATGAGGTTAACTAGTGTTGTCATTAATGTCAACATACTCATATTGCATTGATAAGAAGGATTGGATGAGCTATGTGCTGAGGTTATTGAGGAAACTAGTCTCCATCAGGAACAGTGAAGAACAGTGATAAGAAGAAGGCAAAAGTACTCAATAGGTTGAGGATCAGAGGATGCGGTTTAAATGGTCTGTAGATATGAGTCTTGAGATGTTCTAGTTAAGATTTCAAAGGTTCACATAAAGATTTGAAGAAGTTATGGCTGCTTGTGTAGAACCAGTTCTGACAAGTGTTTAGTGGAGACAGAGTGTCATAGATTGGTCCAGTGAGATCTAGAATTACATTATCTCATTCTGCGGATTGGAGGGAGTGTTGAAGAAGTCAGTGTGAAGTGACAACTAGATTTGTGAATGATTTGAAGGTCCAGAAGAACCTTTTTCATTATGACAGTGAGGACATACTATGTTCATGAAGTTCCGGATGAAGAACAGAAGAATTCCAGTAAGCTGATAAAGTGCGGATGTTCTTGATGACTCAGGAAAGGTTTTGGTGATCTTTGGATCATGTACAATTCTTATTGGTAGTCCACATTGAAGTTAGAGTTTGCATTTGAAGAATAACCATGGATATTGGTGTTCTTCCTGAGACAGGCCGACCGGATGTATTACACGTCTTGCGAATGATCTTGTAGATGTTTGCCGACTTAGATGATTGTTCCTAAGTTGATGCCTTGTATAAATAAGGGTTTGTGAATTCATTTTGAAGTGTATCTTGTGGTAATGAGAGTGATATAGCGAAGAGAAGTGCGAAAGGCAGAGCAGGAGTTTTTGGGCTTAAATGGAACTGATCCAGGCATGGTAAAAGATGTCAATCTCTAGTTCAAGTTTGTAATACTTGTTATCTTGTAGACAGTGTGTCTCTTGTAGGCAGTGTGCCTCCTTGTGAACAGTGTGCTCAGGCAGTGAGCCCTAATTGGCATGTGCCATCTATTTTTCTTATTCTTCTAATAGAGAATAATCCTTGGGTTAATCACCCCGTGGTTTTTCCCTTGACCGGGTTTTCCACGTCAAAATCTTGGTGTCTAATGTGTTGATGTTTATCTGCTCTGGTTTATGCTTTCATGAATGGTTAATTGATATGCTATTAAATAACAAAGAAGAATCAAGTGTTTGAAGTAGAAGCAAGTTTTTGTACAACTGATTCACCCCCCCTCTCAGTTGTGTGCCCTAGATCTAAAAATTGGTATCAGAGCCAAGTTCCTCTAAAAAGGATCTTAACTGCTTGAGGAGATCCAGGATGTCATCATACAAGAAGGATAGTCTGAAGTTTGATGGAACCAACTTCTCTCTTTGGAAAGGTCGCATGAAATGTCACTTGGAGTGCATGGGAAAAGCTTACTTGTCCATGGTCACAAAAGCATATGTACCTCCACAGGGTGGTCTGACAACTCTAAATGAAATCACAGATGCTGAAAACAATCTGTGGACTAAAGAGGCTCTTCTAAGTGCATTATCTGACTCAGAGCTTTCAAATGTTATTGACCTACCAACTACCTATGAGATCTGGATTAAACTGGAACTTATGCATGAAGGAGATGAGTATGTTAAGAGTGCAAGGTTGCAGAGTCTCAAAGGGAAATTTGAAAGATTGAAGATGAGAGATGATGAAAATATCACTACCTTTATGCCAAGAGTAAATGAGGTGGTGTGTGGAATTAGGAATGCTGGTGGAGTTTTGGATGAAAATGAGATTGTTTGCAAAATTCTTAGATCCCTTCATGCTGCCTACAAAATCAAGGTTGCTGCCATTGATGAATTCAGAGCCCATACAACTGTAACAAGAGACCAATTGGCTAGCAAACTGGCTACATTTAAAATGACCGAGTTTGGAGATGATCCCCCCAAGACTGAATCTGCATTCAAAGCCAGTACCTATGTGAAAGGCAAACAAAGATTTGATCCGGGGGAAAACTCTTCAAGGAAGCTATCATGGTATGATCAAGCAAGGAAAGACATGGAAGAGGAAGAAGCAGAAACAACTCAAATTGAAGCCCTCAATGCAAAAAGACTGCCAAGAGGATTTGGTAAGTATGAAGGAAAATTACCCTTTAAGTGTTTCAACTGCAATAAGATTGGTCACTTGGCCTCAAGATGTCCAGAAAGATCCACAAGATCAAATTCTAATAGACAAAGGTTCCAAAAGAATTGTTATTATGTTTATGAAGAAGCTGATAATGAAGGAGTAACAGATGATGAATCAGAGATAGGAGACAAATCTGGAAATGAATGGGTGTTCATTGCCATCAAGGAAGAAGATCCAATATCCCCTGAATCTATCAATCATAAGGTTATAGAAAGAGCTTTGGTTGCCCAAGTTGAAGAAAAGGATGATTGGGTTATTGACAGTGGATGCTCTCACCATATGACAGGTGACAAGAACAAGTTCTTAGATTTGGAAAGGTATGAAGGAGGAATGGTAAAGTTTGGTGACAATTCTGCTGGTAGAATTAGAGGTAGGGGAACTATCTCTTTTGATGGAAAGAACAAAACCGGTAATGTACTGTATGTTGAAGGATTGAAGCACAATCTTTTCAGTGTTGGTTAGTTGGTGGACAAATGCTATGATCTCTGGTTCAAGAATGGAAGATGCGGGATCTTTGAAAGCTCCAGAACTGAGATTGCATCCGGTACTCAAACAAAAGGTAATATCTTCCATCTAGTTGGTACTAATAAAAGTTGTCTGTTTGTTTAAATTGATCAGAGTTGGTTATGGCATAGAAGGATGTGTCATGTAAATTTTGATAACATCATCAAGATAAGCAGTACTCAGGTTGTAAGAGATCTTCCAAAGTTGGTAAAACCTACAAATAGTTTGTGCAAAGAATGTCAGCTAGGTAAACAAAGCAGAGTCTTATTCAAAAGCAAGGATCAGTCCTCTATTGGATTATTGGAATTAGTTCATACTGATCTATGTGGTTTGAAAAGAATCAAGAGTATGCAAGGTGATAGATATTTCATGTTACTGATTGATTACCATTCCTGGATGTTGTGGGTTACCTTTCTGAAAGAGAAATCAGAAGCTTTTGAGAAGTTCAAAATCTTCAAGGCTATGGTAGAGAATCAAACCGGATTAAAATTGAAATGTCTGAGGTCTGATAGAGGTGGTGAATTCACATCTGGTGAATTCATAGACTTTTGTGAGAAGCATGGTATAAAGAGACAGTTGTCTGCTCCTAGGACTCCACAATAGAATGGAGTAGTTGAGAGAAAGAACCGGACCATCTAGGAAGCATCCAGGACAATGATGATGGAAGCAAATGTTCTTCAGATGCTTTGGAGAGAAGCTATCAACACTGTAGTCTACACTCTCAATCAAGTTCAAATCAGAAGCAATACTGGTAAGACTCCCTATGAACTTTGGTTTGGCATCACTCCTACTGTGAGATATTTTAGAGTATTTGGTAGCAAATGTTACATTAAAAGAGATGAAGATCTAGGAAAGTTTGATGCTAGAAGTGATGAAAGAATTTTCTTGGGTTACTGCACTCAAAGCAAAGCATACTGGTGTTACAATAAGAGACTGAGAAAGATGATAGAAAGTACAAATGTGAAGGTTGATGAAGGTATTGAAAAGCCCTCAAGATTTTTTGAGTATGATGAAGATGATCATAATGGTGTTCTGATTCAAGGAACTCAATCCTCTCCTGAAGGTTAGATTCAAACTGATCTGGTAAATCAGGAAGAAGAGATAGGTCTGGATGAGCCTGATCAAGAAGCAGAAGTGCAAGAAACTCCCAAAGTTCCAAGGTATGTAAGACTGAACCACTCTGAAGATCATATCATAGGTGACAAAAGCCAAGGTGTGCAAACTAGAAGGAATGTTGCTCAAAATCTGGATGAATGTTGTCTGATCTCAAAGATTGAACCTAAGACAATAAATGAAGCCTGCAATGATGAAAATTGGACCAAAGAAATGGAGGAAGAGTTGATGCAAATTGAGAAAAATCACACTTGGGATCTTGTTTCTAGACCTAGTAACAAGAATGTGATTGGATCCAAATGGGTCTTCTGGAACAAACTAAATGAAGTTGGTGAAGTAATCAGAAATAAAGCCAGATTAGTTTGCAAAGGCTACTCTCAAATAGAAGGGATTGATTTTGTGGAAACCTTTGCTTCGGTGGCAAGAATTGAAGCAGTCAGACTATTTCTTGGATTTGCTGCTTTAAAGATTTCAAAGTGTATCAGATGGATGTCAAATCTGCTTTCCTGAATGGTGACCTAGAAGAAGAGGTGTACATTGAACAACTGGATGGATTTCAGTTATCTGAGCATGGTGATATGGTCTGCAAATTAAAGAAGGCACTGTATGGTCTAAAGCAAGCCCCAAGAGCATGGTATGAGAGGCTGGACAAACATCTTTTGAAGATTGGTTTCAACAAAGGTACTACTGATAGTAACCTATATTTCAAAATTGATCATGAAAACATCTTGATTGTTGAAGTATTTGTTGATGATATCATCTTTGGAGGAAGAGACAGTATGTGTAAAACCTTTGCAAACCAAATGAAAAGTGAGTTTGAAATGTCAATGCTCGGTGAAATGAATTTCTTCTTGGGTCTGCAAATTACTCAGACAGAGAAAGGAATCTTTATCTCTCAGACCAAATATGTGAAAGAACTATTGAAGAAATTTGGAATGGAAGATTCAAAGCCAATGAACACTCCTATGGCTACCGGATGTAAGTTGAGCAAAGATGATGACTCTCCTAAGACAGATCAGATAAAGTACAGATCAATGATTGGAGGATTACTGTATCTCACTCAGACTAGACCAGATATAATGCAGGCTGTTGGTCTTGTGGCGAGATTCCAGGATGATCCCAAAGAATCTCATGTCATGGCAATCAAAAGAATTTTTAGGTACTTGAAAGGAACAGTTGAGTATGGCCTATGGTATCCCAGAGATCATGACTTTTCTCTTCATGCATATACAGATGCAGATTGGGCAGGAGATGTGGATGATAGGAAGAGTACAAGTGGAGGACCATTCTTTTTGGGAAAAAGGTTGGTTTCTTGGCTAAGCAAGAAACAAGAAGTAATATCCCTATCTACAACAGAAGCAGAAAATATTGCAGCAGTAGGTAGTTGCACTCAACTTTTGTGGATGAAGCAAATGCTAAGAGATATTCAAGTAGAATATGAGGAGCCTATCACAATTTTCTGTGATAATTCAAGTGCAATAAATATTTCTAAGAATCCGGTATTGCATTCTAAGACCAAGCATATATCTATCAAATTTCACTTTTTAAGAGAACAAGTGAACAAGGGTGAAGTTAGATTGGAGTATGTGCCCTCCAAGGATCAGCTTGCAGATATTTTTACTAAACCTCTTCCCAAGGACTCTTTTGAGTATCTCAGGGAGAAGTTAGGGGTCATGGCCCCTCCGGTGATGAACTAGGATGCACTGATGTGCATCAGTTCGGTGGATATCACAGTCATATCTTGTGATCCAGATTGATGATGGGGAGCTGCTACTAAGGGGGAGTAGCTGGTATGATTTTGATGTGTTAGAATTGCAAGTATGAGCCCTTTGCCATTGATGTCAAAGGGGGAGAAAAGACATGTGAAAAACAAGTGGTTGATGATCAAAGGGGGAGTAGTAAAGGAAGAGAAGACATGTGAAGAGTTGTTGCTGATAGGGGGAGCTGTGACAGAAAGGAGAAGTTCTTGTCTTGATGGTTTTTCACATCATATGTTGCCATCAATGACAAAGGGGGAGATTGTTGCAAGTATGAGGTTAACCAGTGTTGTCATTGATGTCAACATACTCATATTGCATTGATAAGAAGGATTGGATGAGCTTTGTGCTGAGGTTATTGAGGAAACTAGTCTCCATCAGGAACAGTGAAGAACAGTGATGAGAAGAAGGCAAAAGTACTCAATAGGTTAAGGATCAGAGGATGCGGTTTAAAGGGTTTGTAGATATGAGTCTTGAGATGTTCCAGTTAAGATTTTAGAGGTCTGCATAAAGATCTAAAGAAGTTATGGCTGCTTGTGTAGAACCAGTTCTGGCAGGTGTTTAGTGGAGACAGAGTGTCATAGATTGGTCCGGTGAGATCCGGAATTACATTATCTCATTCTGTGGATTGGAAGGAGTGTTGAAGAAGTCAGTGTGAAGTGACAACTAGACTTGTGAATGATTTGAAGGTCCGGAAGAACCTTTTTCATTATGACAATGAGGACAGATTATGTTCTTGAAGTTCCGGATGAAGAACAGAAGAATTCCAGTAAGTTGATAAAGTACGGATGTTCTTGATGACTCAAGAAAGGTTTTGGTGATCTTTGGATCGTGTACAATTCTTATTGGTGGTTCGCATTGAAGTTAGAGTTTGCATTTGAAGAATAACTATGGATATTGGTGTTCTTCCTGAGACAGGCCGACCGGATGTATTACACGTCTTGTGAATGATCTTGTAGATGTTTGCCGACTTAGATGATTGTTCCTAAGTCGATGCCTTGTATAAATAAGGGTTTGTGAATTCATTTTGAAGTGTGTCTTGTGGTGATGAGAATGATATAGTGAAGAGAAGTGCGAAAGGCAGAGCAGGAGTTTTTGGGCTTAAATGGAACTGATCCAGGCATGGTAAAAGATGTCAATCTCCAGTTCAAGTTTGTAATACTTGTTATCGTGTAGACAGTGTGTCTCTTGTAGGCAGTGTACCTCCCTGTGAGTAGTGTGCTCAGGTAGTGAGCCCTAATTGGCATGTGCCATCTATTTTTCTTATTCTTCTAACAGAGAATAATCCTTGGGTTAATCACCCCATGGTTTTTCCCTTGACCGGGTTTTCCACGTCAAAATCTTGGTGTCTAATGTGTTGATGTTTATCTGCTCTGGTTTATGCTTTCATGAATGGTTAATTGATATGCTATTAAATAACAAAGAAGAATCAAGTGTTTGAAGTAGAAGCAAGTTTTTGTACAACTGATTCACTCCCCCCCTCTCAGTTGTGTGCCCTAGATCTAACATCATCCTCATCATAAAAATAAAATATATTATGTATTACCTCTTTCTCTACAAGCTTTTCATCGTCATTGTCTACTATCACATCTTCTTCACTCTCATTCTTTACTGCTGCAACCTTAGTATCTACAACAACTACATCCTTCTTCTCATCCTCAGCCATTGACGTAATCTCTTCTTTTTACTCTTCCTCAACCTCTTTCTCTATGCCTCCATGAGGGCATACTGCTGCAACTTTTTCCTCTTTACTTGCATACACATCATCACTAGAAAACACATTTTGATAAGAAAAATAATGGGACTCCTTCATACCCATATTTTCCTCTTAAACTACTATATTATTTTCTTCTTCTTCTTCTTCTTTCACCATGTTTTCCTCATGGCATGCTGCTGCAATCTCTTCCTTTTCATCCTTCCTATCTGCTGCAACTTCTTTTACCACTTTCTCATGTTTATCTTGTAATGGAGCCAAAACAAATTCTTCCCCATCCTTGATTATACTGTAATTATTATTTCTACCATCATGCATAACTTCTCTATCCCAAAGCCAAGGTAAACCCAATAGGACATGACATACATCCATGGGTTCTACATCACACACAATCTCATCCCTGTATCTACCAATATGAAAATTGACAACACATTGCTCACTTACCCAAATCTGATGGTCTCCTCGCATCCACGAAATAAAATATGGGCTAGGATGCTTCTTTGTCTTCAATTTCAACTTTTTCACCATTTCCAATGACACCAAATTATCTGTACTAATGTTGTCCACAACCACTCTATAACACTTTCCACCTGACTTGCAAATAGTTTGAAACACATTGCTCCTATGTATAGGCTCCTACTTCTCTTTTTTTGGCTTCAAAAATACCTTCTTAATCATCAAACACTCTCCTTCCCTCCAAGACATTTGTCAAACAATTACCGCACACTCTAATATGCAACCTGCACAAAACACATAATCAATTCTTCACAGCTTCTCTGCTCTCACTTGCTCAAGACTCCTCTCTACCTGCAACAATCTTTTGAGCTCTTCACAACTGCTTCACTCTCTTCCTCTACCCATAGGTCCTGGCATAGGCTGCCTCACATTTGGTGCTCTGCCTATGCACTCAGAAACATGGCTTTGATACCATCTAATGCAAGAAAACTTGCCCACACCTGCAAACTCATGCTCTGATACCATTTTATGCAAGAAAACTTGCCCACACCTGTAAACTCATGCTCTGATACCATCTGATCCAAGAAAAATTGCCCACACCTATAAACTCATGCTCTGATACCATTCTCTAATGCAATATAATGTTGCCCACATACACACAATGCAATACAAAGAAATAGAATCTTTGCTACAAGAAAAGCACAACTCACAATATCATATCAAATGCAACAAATTCAAATTTTTATTTCATTAAACCAACTCAAGACATTACATCAAACTGCAACATGTTATACTACCATAAAACATACAAAAATCTGCAACAAAATAAATCCTCCTTCTGAGGCATCTCTCTTCACACCATTCCCATGTCTGCCTTGGGTTTAATGCTGCTCCATCTCTACACATAAATCTGCCCCTCATTCTAGGCTAGCCATACCATACCAACTCTATTTTTTTTGTTCTTTTTAACAATCTTCCTCTATGCTACAAATCTCCCTCTTCCCTTATGTTGGGCACTCTCCTCTTTTCCTATTGCATCTGCTGTTACATGGATTCAAAAAAAATCTACAACAAAATATTAATTCCAATGAAGCATTTTCAAATGCCTATGCCCAAAAGTGGGCATTTTCTTCCTCACGCCTCTCTTCAATATGCCTGTAATAATAAAGCAAACCTCCTAAGAATATGGCACCCTTTACTTCAATTTTTTTTATGCCTTCTTTTATGCATTTTGTTGTTTCAAATTTAACCTCCATATGAGGTGTTTCACTCTTTTACTTTTCTCCATATTTTAAATTTATTTTTAAAAGCCACTTGCTTTAAAACAATCAAAGCATCCACTCTAACTTTGATCTCTATTAAAATACCTTCAGTAATACCTTGGAAAACTGCTTCAACAATTATGAGAAAACCCATTTTTTGTAATTGGCAGAGTGGGGTGCCCGTAGACAAGAAAAAATCAAAGTTCTCTGAATTGAATGAAAATTAGTATGTAGGTTTGGAACGATGTACCAAGGTTCTCTGCAAATTAATTTTGCTCTAGCTTTCAAGAATTCCAAAATATTAGACTTTCTGTGAATTATCAACACATTTTTAACAAACTTTCGGTATTAAAATTTCCCAAACCGTAAAAGATATTGATCTGATTCTTTTTACACATTTGATAGGGTACCTCCAAGAATGTCCCTGCAAAGGGGTTTTACTCCATTTTTCCATAAAAATATTTCAAAAACTACCTACGGGGCCTCTAAAACAACAAACCGACGAAAACTCATATTTTGCAAATTTGATCACATGAGAGGTTCTCCAATGGTAAGAGATACTTGAAGAGACGACAACACGCCAAAAATTGAAAGAAAACAAACTATCATATTTTTGGTTGATGCCGGATAGCCCATTCACCTGGATGCTCCTGCATCAAAAGATTAGGCAATTGTACTTGGATTGTCCCATGTTTTATACTAATTTATTAATTATATGATCAATAGTATTGAGATTAGTAGTAGTGGTGAAAGGTTGTGAAGAGAGTGGGTGGGAATTGTTTGATGCTCCAACTAGCTATGTAAAGGAGATATGTTCAGAAGGTGGGATGTAGCAGTAACTAGAAATAGGATTATTCGAACATCCTTGGGTTCAATGTGAGGAAGAAGTTGGGGTGGACATGGACATAAGAATTTGGGTATGTGCTAGATGAGAAGCTTAGTCTCTCTAGAAGGGTCAAGGGAAAGAGGGGTGTGATGATGTATGATGTGCCTCACTACTTGTAAAAATTGAGGCCCTTCATATGGTTAATAGAAATGGCATGGAATAGCACACATTTGATTTTTTCTCATCTCTTCTTTGGTTCCTTCTTGTAAGTTTGATGGGAGGTAATTTTTGTGACTTTTTTTTGGGTCTTTGCAATTAATTTATTATGGTTTAAGTACCACTTTTATTTTTATTTTATTTTTAACACAAAGGAATCGGTAACCCAATGATCTATAGTGCGAGTATGCTATAACCTTGGGTTGTACATGTTGCCCATAACGTATATAGTGGGCAAATAGGGTGACCATTGTTTGTGTCTTTCAACAGCTCAACATTTGGTCTACATTCGGAGGTTGTACCACTTTTATGTATATACTTTATTTCAATCAACTCAAGGGTAGGGGTTTTTATAAATACCTTCTTTAATATTATTTAAAAATAATATTCTTAGCTACATAATTAATTATTTCACATAATTATTAAATTTATTACTTAAAATCCTCTTGACTGGTGTGAAAAGGGGATGAACTAAAAACAAAATTAATTATAAAATCTCAAATGTTCAATAATATATGATTTAAAAAAAAATTATATTAAATAATTTTTAAAAATCAGAATTAGTCTTTGATTCTTAACTAAAAAGATATCAATCAGTTTGAATTAGTAATTTTAATATTAACAAATTACAAAACAATTTGAATTTGATATAGCTTCCCAATACCTTCCACTCTAAAAAAAATTACATAAAATCAAATTTAATATTATAAATATAGAAAAAGCTTAGAAATGTCTTCACACAATTATTAAATTTATTACTTCAAATCATCTTGACGATGTGAAAAGGGAATGCACTAAAAAAAGAATTATTTATAAAATCTCAAAAGTTCAATAATATATGATTTAAAAAAAATAATATTAAATAATTTTCAAAAATCAAAATTAGTCTTTGATTCTTAACTAAAAAGATATCAATCGTTTGAATTAGTAATTTTAATATTAACAAATTGCAAAATAATCTAAATTTGATATAGCTTCCACAACACCTTCCACTAAAAAAAATTACATAAAATCAAATTTAATATTATGAATATAGAAAAACTTATTATAATTTTCTACATGAAATGTCTTCACACAATTATTTAATTTATTACTTAGAATCCTCTTGACTAGTGAAAAGGGAGCGCACTAAAAACAAAATTAATTATAAAATCTCAAAAGTTCAAAACTATATGATTTTTTAAAAAAATTAATATTAAATAATTTTCAAAAACCAGAATTAATCTTTGATTCTTAACTAAAAAGATATCAATCAGTTTGAATTAGTAATTTTAATATTAACAAATTGCAAAACAATATGAATCTGATATAGCTTCCCCAACACCTTCCACTCCAAAAAAATTACATAAAATCAAATTTAATATTATAAAGATAGAAAAAACTTATTATAATTTTCTACATGAAATGTCTTCACACAATTATTAAATTTATTACTTAAAATCATCTTGACCGGTGTGAAAAGGGAACCACTAAAAACATAATTATTTATAAAATCTCAAAAGTTCAATACCTTATGATTTAAAAAAAATTAATATTAAATAATATTAAAAAATGAGAATTAGTCTTTGAATTAGTAATTTTAATATTAACAAATTGCAAAACAATATGAATTTCATATAGTTTCCTCAACACCTTCCACTCCCAAAAAAAATACATAAAATCAAATTTAATAATATAAATATATAAAAAATTAAATTAAATTCAATCCCAAGTAATTTATTTTAAAAAAATGGTCTTCCTATGTTTAATGGAAATGGAAATGGATCCTTTTATAGTCCACGATGTCGGGCGGCCTGTTTTTGGCTTTATAGCTAGCTTATAACATACACTAATTTTAAATCATTTATGTGTAATTTTCTAATTAGTAATTTTAATATTAACAAATTGCAAAACAATTTGAATTTGATATAGCTTCCCCAACACTTTCCACTCCAAAAAAAAATTACATAAAATCAAATTTAATATTATAAATATACAAAAAATTAAATTAATTCAATCCCAAGTAATTTAAAAAAAATGTCTTCCCACGTTTAAAAAAGAAAGAAAGCACTAATTTTAAATCATTTATGCGTAATTTTCTACATGAAATGTCTTCACACAATTATTAAATTTATTATTTAATCTTCTTGACTGGTGTGAAAAGGGAACACTAAAAACATAATTAATTATAAAATCTCAAAAGTTCAATACTATATATATAATAATAATAATAATTTTCAAAAATGAGAATTAGTCTTTGAATTAGCAATTTTAATATTAACTAAGTTCAATCAATTTGAATTAGCAATTTTAATATATATATAAGTTCAATCAGTTTGAATTAGCAATTTTAATATTAACTAATTGCAAAACAATCTGAATTTCATGTAGTTTCCCAACACCTTCCAATCCAAAAAATAATTACATAAAATCAAATTTAATAATATAAATATAAAAATAAATAAATTAAATTTGATCCCAAGTAATTTATTTTTAAAAAATGGTCTTCCTCAGAAAGCATTAATTTTAAATCATTTATGTGAATTTTCTTCATGAAATGTCTTAACACAATTATTTAATTTATTACCTAAAATCTTCTTGACCGGTGTGAAAAGGGAACACACTAAAAACATAATTAATTATAAAATCTCAAAAGTTCAATACTATATGATTTAAAAAAAACAAAAAATAATATTAAATAATTTTCAAAATTTAGAATTAATCTTTGATTCTTACTTAAAAGATATCAATTAGTTTGAATTAGTAATTTTAATATTAATAAATTGCAAAACAATCTAAATTTGATATAGTTCCACTCCCAAAAAAATTACATAAAATCAAATTTAATATTATAAATATAAAAAAATTAAATTAAATTCTATCCAAAGTAATTTTTTTTTTTTAAAATGGTCTTCCCATATTTAAAAAATAAAGAAAACACTAATTTTAAATCAATTATGCCTAATTTTCTACATGAAATGTACTTAATCTTCTTCTTGACAAGTGTGAAAAGGGAACACACTAAAAACAAAATTAATTATAAAATCTCAAAAGTTCAATACTATATGATTTAAAAAATATATATAATAATAATATTAAATAATTTTTAAAAATGAGAATTAGTCTTTTTCTTAACTAAAAATATATATGAATTAGTAATTTTAATATTAACAAATTGTAAAACAATCTGAATTTCATTTAGCTTCCCCAACACCTTCCCCTCAAAAAAAAAACATAAAATCAAATTTAATATTATAAATATAAAAAAAATTAAATTAAGTTCCATCCCAAGTAATTTTTTTAAAAAAGTAGTCTGAAAGCACTAATTTTAAATCATTTATGCCTAATTTTGTACATGAAATGTCTTCACACAATTATTAAATTTATTACTTAATCTTCTTGACCAGTGTGAAAACAGAACACACTAAAAACTGAATTAATTATAAAATCTCAAAAGTTCAATACTATATGATTTAAAAAATATATAATAATAATATTAAATAATTTTCAAATATCAAAATTAAGATATCAATTAGTTTGAATTAGTAATTTTAATACTAAGAAATTGCAAAACAATCTATATTTGATATAGCTTCCCCAACACATTCCACTCCAAAAAAAATTTACTTAAAATCAAATTTAATATTATAAATATATAAAAAATTAAATTAAATTTGATCCCAAGTAATTTTTTAAAAAAAGCGGTCAGTTTAAAAAAGAAAGAAAGCACTAATTTTAAATCTTTTATTAAATTTATTACATAATTGACCAGTGTGAAAAGGGAACACACTAAAAACAAAATTAATTATAAAATCTCAAAAGTTCAATAATAAATGATTTAAAAATATATATAATAATAATATTAAATAATTTTTAAAAATAAAATTTAATCTTTGATTCTTAACTAAAAAGATATCAATCAATTTGAATTTTAGTAATTTTAATATTAATAAATTGTAAAACAATCTGAATTTGATATAGCTTTTCCAACACCTTCCACTCCCAAAAAAATTATATAAAATCAAATATAATATTATAAAAAAAAAATAAATTAAATTCGATCCCAAATAATTTATTTTAAAAAAATGATCTTCCCACATTTCAAGAAGAAAGAAAACACTAATTTTAAATCATTTATACGTATTTTCTACATGAAATGTCTTCACACAATTATTAAATTTATTAATTAAAATCCTATGAAGAGGAAACGCACTAAAAACAGAATCATATTAAATTTATTAATTAAAATCCTATGAAGATGAAACGCACTAAAAACAGAATCAGTCGTCATCCAATTTTCTTCTTGTGTTCGAGTTACGTTTTAAATGGATTACGAGCCGTTAGTTTTGGATTTAAGGTCTGACGGGGTCTTGCTCATAAAGTCGCTGATTCACGGGTCACAAGTCACCCATTGTATTTCGCAGGCTTCAGACAGTTATTATGACATTCACATTTAAAAACGAAGATGAAAGGAAATTTACATATCAGATGTCGGTTCTTCGATGTTTCCGCTTTAGACTTTTTCAGCACAAAAACAGACAAACGGCGTAAATCAAATTTTTCTAACGTATATGTTACGTAATATTTATATATGATATTGACAAAGATTTTAGTTCCATGAAAGGACCATCGGCCTTCGCAGGGAACAATTCCACGCAATGAATTCTTTAACGTCTACTAGCTTTTTCCAAATAAAATCATATGAAAAGACTGTGGTTGAGGCTCAAAGGTTGGGACAGAATTTAATGCATAGGATATCATCCTTTGAATTGAATTACAAGGCTCAAATTTTCAAATGAGCTTCTTGTCTTTTCATTAATTGAATTAAGAATAAAAAACCACAAGTGTATGGGCAAACTACATTTTTCTAAAATCCACCCATGGAGTTTAGTTAGTTTGGGCCACAATTTCATGATATTGCATTTAAATGCATGCTCGAATAGACAATCTTCAAGCTTAGCCACCCTAGAATCCATGTTGATTTTAGGAATACAATCATATTTTTAAAAGATAGGATAAAAACCTCTGCTAGCATCACTCTTTGACTACGCATTTCACTTGTGTAGGGAATCACCATCCAAAGAGGGGTTAGATTCATTTTCATGGGGCAATTGATGCCCTAAGAAAACCCACATCATGGGTTTGATGAAACACATATATCTTAATGGAAGAAACTTTCCAGCCATTGTTGAGTTAAGTTGTAGAAACAATTTGAGGGTTGTCATAAATGGAAAAATCCTCTTTCCAACCCCTATGTCAAATGAAGATGAGATTGAAATCTTGAAGGTGGACAATGAAAATGAAGAAACCCCATTGAGTTTTGTTGTAGATTGCTCATAATTGCCAACAAGCACATCATAGAGGAAAGTGCAATCAGGGCACAAGGCTATGTTGTCAAACAATTTATAGGGAACCAATCCAATCATTTTTTTTAAAAAGGTGGTAAACCACCCATACTATTAAAATAAAGAGTTTATACAGAGATTCATAAAGTATGATCAACAAAAAAATTACAGTCGAAGGCCCCAAACCGACTAGATATAAACAAGCATAGAACAGAGCAAAAGAGAAATCTACCCATACCCCCAACCCATGCAAATGTCGTAGCAGCCAGAAGGAAAATCAAACCCAAAATGCATAAATAATTCACTACCACCACCGCTACTAAACACCAAAAGGTAGAAAAAATGCTGAAAAACTATCGAAACCACCCAGCCAGCCAGACAAGGAAAAAACCAACCTTAACAATACCAACAATGCAGAAGGGAAGAAAATGTCACCACCTCACCTCGCCATCGGTCCTCAAAGCCACCTTAGGCTGTTGCACTAGCAACGAGGACTGCATCCAGGTCCATTTGTTCTTCAATAAAACCCACTTCACTCTGGTTGCCCTCGTCACCCTCTTTAGGATCATCCAAAGCATCTCTAGGAATGTGAGGGGCTAAATCCAGGGCATTGATCCTCAGAAAATAGATGCCTGTAAAGGTGTCTTTGATACATTTTACATCTTTCTTGGAGAAGACAAAAGAGAAGGCAACAAGTTCTTTGTCAATAGCTTCACTGGAGAGGGATTTGAGTGAAGATTGGAGCGCATAGTAAATTGCTTGATGGGGGGCCGAGCGTCTAAGAGTTTGGAGCTCAAACAATCCTCCAATACGGGCGTCACCCTGCTCCATCTCATATCCCTTCACTACCTCTGCCCATCAATCTATTGGGATAAGTTGCCATTAACTTGCAATCCTAACCAATTCACGTGTCTCCAAAGTTCTTGGAATGTGTTCCCCAACACATAAAGACTTTGAGAGATTAATTATTTATTAATTATATCGCTTTGACTTTTGCAATCAATTCCTAATTGATAAGTTCAAACTTGGGCATCCATTTTTAGAGTGGGGGCCATGAAGACTTTGTTGACTTCTCCTAAGTCTATTTTGATAGTTTGATAACTCCTAGTGAGTGGGAGTTAAACTTGGGTGTCCCCTTTTGATGGGGACTTATATTTAGACTTGGAGTTGTGTTTTTTTGTGTACATGAGTGGATAATGTTGAGACACCTTGCATGGATATAATGTTGGAGTTAACCACAATGTTAGAGATGCAAGAATTGGATATTGCTTGCATGTGGTCACAATAACTTGCATGGACTTGCATGTTTTTGCATGTAGCTTGCATGTACTTACATGTTGTTGCATGTTACTTACATGTACTTGCATGTTGTATTATGTTGATGCATGTTATTGCATGTTGTTCATATGAACTTGCATGTTGTTACATGTCACTCCTATGGACTTGTATGACCTTGCATGTTGTTGCATGTCACTTGCATGTGCTTGCATGCTGTTGAATGTCACTTGCATGTTGTTACATGTCATTCCTATGGACTTGTATGACCTTGCATGTTCTTGCATGTCAGTTATATGACGTTGCATGTAGTTGCATGTCAGTTTTGTGAGATTACTTGTAGAACACTCCAACTCCAGAAACTTGCAAGATGGTACATCTCAATGATTCAGGAAATGGGTATCAGTTGCATGTTGTTAAAAATGCTTGCATGTCAGTTTTAAGATATTACTTGTAGGACACTCCAACTCCTGAAAGTTGCAGGATGGTACGTCTCAGTGTTTTAGGTAATGGGTATCAGTTGCATGTTAGATTCGGTGTTTGCATGTCACTTGCATGTACAGAACAAGGTAATTCGGAATAACATTGGGGACATCAATTGTGCAAGTTGTTGCATAAGAATTGGTGTGTGTTGATCACTTCAGTTGACTAAAATAGATTGGGCTAACTTGAGCACCCAATCTTGGGACTTTCAGTTGTTGCTTTTATTTGGAAATATGTTTGATGTTGGCAAAGCTAATTTTGGCATACTTGTGTGCACACATCATGAAGGGGCAGTTAACTCAAAGTTTGGACTTTGTTTGAGTTCAGTCTTCTCAATTTAAGTGAGCTTGATTTTTACATGAGCTTTGGAAGCTATGTTATCAAATTTAATTGATTATATTTTGAGTTTCAAGCTCTTGTTAAGAAGTTCTTGAATTAAAAAGAAGTTCTTGAATTAAAAGAGGGTACTTTTATTTAATTGAGAACCCCATACATTTTCTAGAGAGTTGTTTTTGAGGAAAAAGACTTGGAAGATACAAGCAAGAAGTTTTTTGTAAAAGACTTAGAATAAAAAAAGCAAAGAGCTTTTTTTGACTTAGAATAAAAAAGCAAGAAGCTTTTTTATTGAAGAAGTTTTTAGAGGAAAAAACAAGAAGTTTTTTTGAAGTTTTTTATAGGTTTCAAGATTGAAGAAGCTTTTGAAGTGCATCAAGGACTTAGAGAAATTTCAAGTATTAAATGTAATCCTTTCAAAGAAGATTTGATACAAGCAGGAAATATCTTTGGGTGTGGAGTTTTTTCCCGAAAAGGTTTCTCCACGTAAATACTGTGCAAGTTCTTCTCTTCTCTTCTCTTCTATATTGAATTGTATGTGCAAATCAACTGTTGAGTAAATTGTTACAAGTTAATTTTTATTTCAGCTTTGCTACACAAAATTTTAAAGTTTATAGCAGCAGTTCTACCTTCATTTTCAACACGATCCACAGTATATAAGTTATGACTGAATAAACTAGAGGCCAACTTGTGCACATACTTAGAATCCTAAACAAGATCCATGATATTAGAAAGGATTTGAGAAACAATGTATGAATAGTTGAGGAGCCTCTCCAGGTAGCCCTTAATCCATCTATGCCCAGCAATGCAGCAGACCACGAATTGGACCGGCATGCCATCGCATTCAATCAGTGACAGGAGATCCACCACCCTCACCTTGCCATGCACCTTAGGCTCCCCTTCAAGTGGCGGAATGAAAAGTCTCAAGTTGAGTCTAGTTTTTGCCATTGAATATGCCAAAGAGCAGGGATGATTGGGAGCACCAAAAAAGAAGAAAACGTAGCAATAGAAAAAAGGTAATGACATCATGAAAAGTATAATCTCTGCCAAATGTCCTTGCCCAATCCCAAGGTCAATCGAGCCCCTAATCCATTCTGACAGACCATTCACTTTGCAAGCTTCAAAATAATGGATCATCATAACCAGGTTGGAGATATGACATCAGGATGACTGCCAAAAATGGTAGAAAAGTCCTCCAAGATATGCAGAAAGTACCAGTCATTAATTGAAGGGAAGAGAAGCCTGCAGAGAGAGGGAAGGAGCACAACACTAATGATGGTGACAAGACTAATAGCCAACCAACAAGCTCTAGACCATAGGTAGAAGCCTGACACACAACCCACTCCCCACGTGCCAACCAACTTTAAGGAGAGAGCCCAACTCATTTAAAAGAATGTCCAATCACTAGAGCCGTTGGACTGGGTACAAGATATCAGACATCTTGAAATTGAGCTGCGCATAAAGATCTATAATAAATGTTGCCAAGAGTCAAGTAGCCGCCCTTCTACTGCTAAACTGAGGGGAAGAAAGGTTACCAATCCCACCACCCAACCGTGTCACAAAAGGCACACCAATCTAAGGAGTTGACCTGTAGCCAAACCCACCTCCCACCCGTGGTATAAAGGACACTCATCTCTTTAGGGCCAGTTTTCAAACAATGTCTAGAAGAAAAAAGTGGGGGAAATCTGAGTGTGCAGGATCCAACACTAGTTATCCCAAAATTAGAGGCAATCTTTATCTCTTTCAATCAAAGTAAGCAAGTTGAGAGGCCAACTATTTTTTGAAGCTAACATTACCACTACCTGATCACATTGATCAATTGCTCTATTGGCTAGACAATCAGCAACCCTATTAGCTACTCGATAGCAATGATAAATTTTAAAGGACTCAAATGAGTCTAATAAACCCTAGACCTGAGATAAAATGTAAGAAAGATGCCAATTCTCCAATTGTTTAGACTGGACCGTTGAGATAATGACTTGGGAGTCACCTTTTAGCCAAATATGATGAGCACCAAAATTTTGAGCTACTTGAAGACCATGAAGCACAACAAGAGCTTCTGCTGTATTATTTGTGCCCCTAGGGATCTTAGTGCACTTGGCTGCCAATAAGTTACCCTTTGAATCTCTAAGCACACAGCCAGTACCTAATAAACCTAGATTGCCTCAACTAGCACCATCAACATTAACTTTAACAACTGAGTCAATTGGTGGGATCCATCCATTTCACCTTGGTTCACACCACTCGAGGAGTATCCTGCTACACCAAAGAGCCTGGAGTAGCCTTTTCTATGCCTTTCCAGTTTTGAGAAATCTGACTGTCCCAAGAGGTCCAAGCCAACTCCCTAAAACCATCCCTTCAAAGTTTTGCATTCAGTACTTCTATAATGGCTATTTCCAACTCCTCTAGAAAGAGCTGCAGTGACTTAGATTTAGTCCTAAAAATCCTAAAGTTTCTTTCCTTCCATATGTGCCAAATCAGTATGGAAGGTGAGATTATCCATAAATTGTGAAGAGTGGAGTCTTGGTATAGATGGGGCCATCCTTAGAAAAGTTGAAGAAGTGTTTTTTGGGAGGGCCGAATGTCATTCTAATTTCTTGCATAGCCAGAGCCAAGCTTCCTTGTTGTAGTTACAATGTAAGAGGAGGTGGTCTGACATCTCTTCTTGTTCTCTACACAAGATGTAGTTGAAACTCTTCCCTATGGACAATTTATGAATCATGTCACCTATGAGAATTCTACTTTTGGAAGGAGAGCTTCTGACCAACATAGATGTGATGGCCAATTTGCAACACCTTTAGAAGAGAGCCATTTATAACCTTGCTTCCCCTTATAGGATCCTAAACCGTCACCCAACCAAATCAATTCCTCTTTCTTTTGCAAGGGGTGTATAATTCCATCATCTAGAATAGACTTGAGAATAGATTTTTGGCAATCAGGAATATCAAAGTTAGAAAAATCCTTCCAAATTGCTCTGGGTGGCATGTAGCTCCAATCAATCTAGAAATAGTTTGACACCTTCTCACCCCATTGTCTCTTGAGAACTAGTTCAACGTCTTTCAAATCATTCCTCTTTGCAAGTATGGGACAACCATTCTAAGAGTCATTCCAAAAGTTGGCCTTATCACCATTAAAAATTACCCGTGAAAGTTTGGGTAAGATTACCTCTCTACTTTTCACTATGAAATTCCAAATGTCCAAGAGCCTTTTGGAGGATTATACATTGTAAAGATTCTCTCTAGCAGCTCATTGTCTAAGTATTTTGATTGTAAGAATTTGGCCCATTTTGAGTGGGGTTTCTTGTACATTTTCTAGGCTAGTTTTGTTTTTAGAGCTAAATTCTAATAATCTTGGTTGATGATGCCCCCACCTCCTAGTGAGGTGGGTTTACATACTTTGTCCCATGAGATTAGGTGAATCTTCCTTTCCTCCATAGACCCTTGCCACAAGAAACGCCTGTAGATTTTCCCCATTTGTTTTGAGATTCCTTTAGGAAACTATAAAGAGGATAACATGTATACAAGGATGGCCGATAGCACTAATTTCACTAGGGTAAGCCTTCTTGCTAGAGAGATCCATCTCACCTTCCACGTTCCAATCTTACGCTTCAAGCTATCCACCACTTCTTTCCATAGATTTAGTTTATGTCGGCCATCGAAAAGAGGAATACCCAGATACCTACCTGACAAGGACTCCAATGGGAAATTAAAGATTCTAGAAATCTCATTTTTGGATTCCTCATTGGCAAAGAAAAGATAAATTTTGGATTTTACTTCATTCACTATTTGTCCTGAGGTAAGACAATAATTCTCTACTACCTCCTCAATGGTTAGCACTTCCCTCCTATTTACCTGCCCAAAAAGAATTGTGTCATCTGCAAACAATGCATGGGAGAAGGAATCTATGAAATGGGGACTCCTTATCCCTTTTCATGCTCGACAGGTGCCTACATGCTTGATGGCATAAGATAAAGCTTCAATCATTATGATGAATAGGTAAAGAGAGATGGGGTCACCTTATCTCAAGCCCCTTGAGGACTCAAAAGGAGTCATCTTATTCCATTAACAAGAACTGAAAAAACCACACCTTTGATACAAGCTGACACCCACTTGATCCAATGATGATAGAAACCCATCTTAGCTAAAACACATAAGAGGAAGTCCCAGATTACTCGATCATAAGCCTTTACCATATCTAGTTTAATTGCCATACTAGACTCCTTTCTTAGTTTGATTGAGTGGAGAATTTCATGCACCAGAATTGCTCCTTTCGCTGTTTCTTTTTCCAGCATAAAGCCTCCTTGCTCCTTTCAAATTATGGAAGGAAGGATGGGGGCTAGGCATAATGCAATAACCTTATAGATGATCTTATAGACAAAGTTACATAGAGAGATGGGTCTAAAATCTTATAGCGAGGAGGGTGCCTTACCTTTTGGGAGAACTTTCTCGATTCCTCCACTACCAGGAAGACATCTCTACCCACAATATCCCAACATTTTTGAAAAACAATTCTAGTCCAGCCATCCGACCCAAGAGCTTTGTGACCTTGCATTGAAAAAATAATAGCCTTTATCTCTTCCATTGTGAATTCCTTCATTAGACTCTCATTATGTTCTTTAGAAATCAAGGGAGTGAGAAGGTCAAAATTGAAAGACCCTTGAGGTTGGACGTCATCATCCAAGAGCAGGGATCTGAAGAAAGAAGAGACGTCCATATGAATTTCCCCCAAGTTATCTATGGTGGATCCATGTGCTTTTTTCAGGAAGGTTAAAGAATTATGAAAGTGGCGAATTTTGGTTGAAAGATGAATTTTTTTTGTGTTATGGTCACCTTCTTTAAGCCAGGATTCTCTTGACTTGTGACGCCAGAACATCTCCTCTCTAAGAAGCACTTCATCAAGCTCCGCTCTCAGTGACTTTTTCAAGTGAAATTTTGGCTCATCAATGCCATGGTTGATAATGTCCCATTCAACAACTTCCAATTTATTTGCAATCCTAGATTTTTCTGGAAAAATATTCTTGAAGTGGTTCCTATTCCATTCTTAAATGCTTCTCTTGAGGAAGTTTAGTTTATTCAACAATTGACACATTCTTGACCATTGAATATAAGGAGCTGATTGCCACCACCTCCCCACATTAGCTACAAAACTTGGATCTCTAAACCACATATCCTGAAATTTGAAATAGGATCTTTGATTCTTGTGGATATCTCCCAGAACTAGCAACACTAGATAATGATTGGATCCAAAGAATGGAAGAATAGATGAAGATACCTAGTTATTGTTGGAGACAATGCAGATAACTAAGAGGGGGGGGTGAATCAGTTATCTTATCACTTTTCTTTCTCTTTATTTTATTTTCTTATCTTAACATTTAGTGCTATATCAAAACATGAGAGCAAAGACAACCATAAGAACTAAAAATGAAATTAACACACAACACAAGGATTTTTATGTGGAAACCCTGTTAAGAGAAAAACCACAGGGTGACTAACCCAAGATTGTAATCTCTGTTAAAAGAATAAGGAGTACAAATTTGGCACTTTCTAATTAGGGCTCACTACCCAAGCACATTGCTCACAAGAGGCCCACTGCCTACAAGAGACTCACTGTCTACAAATGCTTACAGATAATACCAAAGTGTTTGAACTGATGAACAACATCTATGCATGCAAGAATTCAGTTCCGATTAGGCACTGTATACTGATCTAGCACATTTCATTCTTTCTCTGCTTAGTGTCACTTTTTGTCACATTCCGAGCTTGGATTACTATCTTCGCACTTTTCTCTACTTTTCTTCACACTTCATCCAATCCAAAATCATTTCATGCCTTCACAAGCTTGAATCCATCGGGTATATATATCTACATAAAGGATTTCCAACAACTTCATAGTCGGCAACAAGAACACTTGATGATATTTGCAAGTTTCTGTTCTATCAGCTGAATTCCTACTTGGTTGATGATGCACATCAAAAACTTAGACATGGAGGTCATTAATCATGTCAGTCAATAATGTATGATGCCACAAATTGCTTGATCAACACCTTTTATACATCTAGATTGAAGTCTGGTACTCTGTCGGTCAGTTCTTCCTCTGTCTGACTAGAACCCAACAATCAGAAGCTCATATCTTTTTGATGCTTTATCACTTGAGGCTAAATATTTGGAATACAATAGTCATGATACCCTTCTTGACTTGTCCAAGTCTGCAACTTACTGAGTTACACCATCTGAGAGATCCGGACCTGATTGTCGGACCATGTTGCATACTCTGTTCTTGTCCATTGGACCAAAACAATCTTCACTTTGACTTCTGGTATAGACATATTCTGTACTGCGGATGTGTAGACTAGACTTTGTTGCCATTAATGACAACACTTATGAAGCTACACAGTGTCTCTTGCCAACAATCTCCCCCTTTGGCATTGATGGCAACACTTAGTGAAAAATGGCTAAGTGTCACAGTGACTCCCCCTTTGCTTGTGTTTTGTTTCTTTGCACTATTTTACCAGAGCTCCCCCTTTGCTGGATTCCTCATTTTTCACTGCTCTTCACTCCCCCTTTGACATCAATGGAAAAGGGTGGAATCTGCATACCAAAATTGTGCAAAAATTATTATATACATGGTCACATATGTATATACAAATCATACGTTATACTTACATATACTTAAATATATCCGCAAATGTTGTCTTTAACTATACAATTTCTGTGGCCCACTTCCTCTTCATTCTATCCAAAATGGAGATGTGTCCACTTAACAAAAATGCATATGCTTTTGCCCTCCTCAAATCTATTGGATTACTGGTTCGGGTTGTACTTTGAGCATCTGTTAAAGCATCATGCAATACCTCTAACTTAGGGAGGATTATTCCCCTAAGTTTACCCATTTTATCCAACAGATTCCTCTTCTCCTTAACCAGTTTCTTTATCTCATTTATGATGACAACTGCTTGACATTCTTGGTTTACCAGAGAGATGGTAAGAGGATCAAAATTCTGGGACAGGCTTAACAACTTTTCTTCTTGTTCTTTCATCTTCTTTTCAATGTCCACTTTCTCTTGATTCTCTTTCTCTTCTCTTCTTCCTTCTGTTGTTATATGGAGCCTAATCAAACTTGGAGGTTACATGTTCCCCACTTTTATCGGCGCGGTTTCCCCCAAATTCCTACGGGGTCAAGGGGCAGCGCCCTTGGCACGTTCTCTGTCGCGATACAGGGCAGGGTCAAGGGACAATGCCCCTGAAACCTCACACGGTTTTTAATTATTTTATAAAGGCACCGGGAGTTATTTTTTCATTGACCAACATAAGAAAACCCTATTTTTGTAACCGACAAAAAGCTTGATAAAAGCGGCTAAGGGTTAGGGTTTTGATATATTGTATTGTAGCATTTGCACTGGTATTGATTTGCAGGGATTGCTGGTTGTAATTGGTTTGATTTACTGGATAATAATATTGGACTCTCTGGTTGGTGGATATAGCCCGAGTTTGGGTGAACCACGTTAAAACTTGTCTCTCGCTGTTATTATTTCTGTGTATTTCCATTCCTCTGTTCAATCTTTATTTTGCATTTAATTGATATCTTCTATTGGCTAACCCTAACAAGTGGTATCAGAGTGGGTTGTGTTCGATTATCATCTGCAGGAAGGTCTCACAGTTGAGTGGGAGTCTCACGGTTGAGTGGGAGCAATGGCGGATGAGGGTAAATTAAAGGTCGATAAATTCAATGGGCAGAACTATCAGTTATGGAAGATGCAGATGGAGGATTACCTCTATCAAAAGGATTTATGGAGGCCGTTGGAAGGAGTAGCCAAGAAACCGATAACAATGTCTGATGAGGATTGGAATCTTCTTGACAGAAAGGCACTAGGAACCATTTGGTTGTGCCTGGCACCATCGGTGGCATTCAATATAACGGAAGCGAAGATAATAGATGGTCTGATGAAAGCTTTGGCTAAATTGTATGAAAAACCCTCAGCCTCAAATAAGGTATTTCTCATGAAGCGTTTGTTTAATTTGAAAATGGTTGAAGGTGGATCTGTGACATGTCATTTAAATGAATTTAATACGATTGTCAGTCAATTGACTTCTATATATGTAAAATTTGATGAAGAAGTTAGAGCTCTCTTGATATTATGTTCATTGCTTGAAAGCTGGGATAGTTTGGTAATGGCGGTTAGTAACTCTATTTTTGGTTCAAATACCCTGAAAATTTGATGATGCTGTTGGTGTTATTTTGAGTGAGGAAATTCGTAAGAAAAACTCAGGTGGATCCACATTAGGCAGTGTTTTGAATGCAGAAAGCAGGGGCAGATCAAAGGAGAGAGGAAAAGGTTCTGGAGGTCATGGGAAGTCACGAGGAAAATCAAAGGATAAGAGATCCCAATTCAGAGGACAGAAGGATTGCTGGTATTGTGGGAAACTAGGCCATCTGAAGAAAGATTGCTAGTCTTAGAAAAATAAAGGAGACAAACAAGAAGGCAATAAGGAAGCAAATGTGGTAAGTAATAAATCTGAAGATGATGCTTTGATTCTTTCCCTAGATAATGTTGATGATTCATGGGTTTTAGATTCAGGGGCCTCATTTCATGCTACGCCCCATAGAAGTTATTTTCTTGATTATGTCCAAGAGGATTTTGGGCTGGTTTATTTGGGAGATAATGAACCCTGTCAGATTGTTGGAAAGGGAAGAATCAAGATTAATTTGCTGAATGGGAATCATTGGCTACTACAAGAGGTAAGGCACGTTCCAAGGCTCAGTAGGAATTTAATTTTAGCAGGGCAACTAGCTGAACAAGGTTGCATTATTACATTTACTGATAAAAATTGGAAGGTTTCAAAAGGTGCCTTAGTAGTAGCAAAAGGTGTGAAAGTAGGCACCTTATATCTTTGTACAAGTCATACTGTTCCTTCTACTTTAGCTGTTACAGAGAAAAAACAAACAGGTTCAGGAACAGTTGCTGCAGGTTTGTAGGAAGAGACTAGAAAAGTTGCTGCAGGTTCTGAGACAACATTGTGGCATAACAGACTTGGGCATATGAGTGAAAAAGATATGAAGGTACTTCATTCTAAGAAAGTTTTACCAGGTTTGAAATGTATTAATATAGATTTCTGTGAAAGTTGTGTGTATGGAAAACAAAATAGAGTCAGTTTTCTCAGAGATGGGAAGCAAAAGAAAAATGAAAAGTTGGAGCTTGTGCATATAGATGTATGGGGACCAGCTCAGGTATCTTCTCTTGGTGGCTCTCGGTATTATGTTACATTCATAGATGATGCAACTAGGAAGGTTTGGATTTATTTCCTTAGACAAAAATCTGATGTATTTGAAACATTTAAGAAATGGAGAAGCTTGGTTGAAAATGAGATAGGTAAAAGATTAAAATGTCTCAGATCTGATAATGGTGGTGAGTATTGCAGCAAAGAATTTGAAGATTATTGTTCCTTTAATGGAATTCGTAGGCAAAAAATAGTTCCAGGAATTCCACAAGAAAATGGGGTGGCTGAACGCATGAATAGGACAATAATGGAGCGTGCAAGGACCATGAGATTGCATGCTGGGCTGCCTTTAAATATGTGGGCAGAGGCTGTCAACACTACTGTATATTTAATTAATAGAGGTCCTTCAGTTCCTTTGGGCTGTGGTATTCCAGAGGAAGCATGGACAAGCAAGAAGGTGAGTTATTCTTTTCTGAAAACTTTCGGCTGTGAAGCATTTGCACATATAGATTTTGAAAATAGAACCAAGTAGATGCAAAATAAAAAAAATGTACCTTTGTTGGATATGGCATTGATGAATTTGGTTATAGGCTTTGGGATTTTGAAAATCAGAAAATTGTGAGAAGCAGGGATGTTATATTCAATGAGAAGGTGTTATACAAAGATCAGTTGCAGCAGCATAAGAAGAAATAAAAGGATTATGGTGTTGGATGATACTCCAAATAGTGATGTTCCAATGGCTCCTCATGCTCCGCAACAACAACCAGAAATACCACAAATTCCAATGAATGTTAGACGGTCAACAAGGATAAGTAGACCTTCTGAAAGGTTTTCTCCCTCTTTATATTCTATTTTGTTAACAGATGCTGGTGAACCAAAAGGGTATGATGAAGCTATGCAGGTGGATACACAGGTTCAGTGGGAGCTTGCTATGAAAGAAGAAATGGACTCCTTGCTAAAAAATTAGACTTGGGAATTACGTAAGTTACCTGCAGGTACAAAGGCTTTACCAAACAAATGGGTTTACCAGCTGAAAGAGGAAGATGGAGGTAAGAAAAGATTTAAGGCCAGGTTAGTTGTAAAAGGATTTGCACAGAAAAAAGGCATTGATTTTGATGAAATATTTTCTCCAGTTGTCAAGATGACTTCTGTTCGTACTGTTTTAAGTATTGTGGCTACTAAAGATTTGTATTTTTACAGTTAGATGTGGAAACTGTCTTTCTCCATGGTGATTTGGAGGAGATATACATGGAACAGCCCCAAGGATTTGATTTCAAAGGTAAGGAGAAACAGGTGTGCAAATTGAAGAAGAGTTTGTATGGCCTGAAACAAGCACCTCAGCAATGGTATTTGAAATTTGATAGTTTTATGGCTGAGCAAGGCTACAACAGGTGTAATTCTAACCATTGTGTTTATTTTAAGAGGTTGGATAATGACAACTACATTATTTTATGTTTATATGTTGATGACATGCTTGTAGATGGGTCTAACATGGATCACATAAGAGAGTTAAAACATAAATTAGCACAGTTATTTGATATGAAGGATTTGGGGGCAGCAAAACAAATCCTTGGTATGAAAATTTGCAGAGATAGGATGAACAGAAAATTGACTCTATCTCAGGCTACTTATGTTAAAAAGGTGTTGCAGAGATTCCATATGGAGAATGCAAAAGCTGTCAGCACACCTTTGCCTAGTCAATTTGAGATCTGTCCTAAGACATAAGAGGAGGAAGAGAAAATGTCTAAAATACCATATGCTTCAGCTGTAGGAAGTTTAATGTATGCCATGGTATGCACAAGACCAGATATTGCACATGCTGTAGGAGTCATCAGCAGGTATATGAGTCATCCCGGATTGGAGCATTGGAATGCGGTAAAATGGATTCTTAGATATCTGAGAGGTACATCCAATACACACTTATGTTTTGGGGGCTCTAATACTGATTTAGCAGGGTTATGTAGACTCAGATTTGGCAGGGGATATTGATACTAGGCGGAGTACTACAGGTTATGTCTTTACTGTAGGTGGAACAGCAGTGAGTTGGATTTCTAGGTTGCAAAAGGTGGTTGCTTTATCCACCACAGAGGTAGAATATGTAGCTGCAACAGAGGCAAGCAAGGAGATGATATGGCTGCAATCTTTCATGAAAGAATTGAGAAAACAACAGGTTAACAATTATTTGTATACAGACAGTTAGAGTGCCATACATCTTGCAAAGAATTCTGCCTTGCATTCAAAAACCAAACACATACAGTTGAGGTATCACTTCATTCAGTCGGTGTTGGATGATGGACAATTATAGTTGGAAAAGATACATACAGATGACAATCCAACGGATATGTTTACAAAGGCAGTGACAAGGGAAAAGCTGAGCTCCTCTTCAGCTTCAATTGGTCTTCTAGACTGAAAATAACAAAAATAGAACAACAGAGTCCAGGGTGCTTATTTCCATTGGGAGCTACAGGGTTAGTGGTGTTATGATCACTCTCCAAGTGGGAGATGATATGGTGTGGAGTCTGATCAGTCTCCAAGTGGGAGATTGTTGTTATATGGAGCCTAATCAGAATCGGAGGTTACATTTTTCCTACTTTTATTAGCGCGATTTCCCCCCAAATTCCTATGGGGTCAAGGGGCAGTGCCCCTTGTGGGGGTTTGGGGGCAGTGCCCCCAAGACGGGGTCAAGGGGCAGCGCCCCTTGCGCGTTCTCTGTCGCAATACAGGGCGGGGTCGAGGGGCAGTGCCCCTGAAACCTCACACGGTTTTTTATTATTTTATAAAGGCACCGGGAGTTATTTTTTCATTGACCAACATAAGAAAACCCTATTTTTATAACCGGTAAAAAGCTTGATAAAAGCGGCTAAGGGTTAGGGTTTTGATATATTGTATTGTAGCATTTGCAGCTGTATTGAGTTGCAGGGATTGCTGGTTGTAATTGGTTTGATTTACTGGATAATAATATTGGACTCTCTGTTTGGTGGATGTAGCCTGAGTTTGGGTGAACCACGTTAAAACTTGTCTCTCACTGTTATTATTTCTATGTATTTCCATTCCTTTGTTCAATCTTTATTTTGCATTTAATTGATATCTTCTGTCGGCTAACCCTAACACCTTCCCCTTCTTCTTCAGTGCCCAGAAGATTTGTCTTAGCAACTGTGGGATCCGGAGGAGTGTTATTACCAGAATTTACTACTTTGTGAACTTTCTCTTCTAGAACAGAGGAATCTAAGTCCTCAGATTTCTCTTCATCTATTTTCTTTAATCCTTTGACATCCTTGTCAGAGAATTCTTCATTGATTACTTTTAATCCTTCAACACCCATGGTAGAAGGCTCGTCATTTGTTTCCTCTACAATAGGAAGATTAAATCTCTTCAAGGCATTCTAGAGAATTTCTTTTGTTTCATTTCCTATTTGGTCAGATTCTCCAAGCATGAACTTATTCATTCTTGCCTTGCTCCGGAACTCATCTATACTATCCTTAAAAACCATGTTCATTTGCTTTGGAGTGATAGGACATAGTTGTATCACTATCTGCTCCTGGATCTTCAAGTCTTTTGCCTTGGAATTCTCTTTTCTTAGCTCTAGTACTTCTTCTAGGCTCTTAGGAATTAATGAAATTATTTCAATGAAGGCTTTATTGTAGATGTTCAAATACCTGACAGTTGCCTCTTCAAGAATTCTCTTATCTACATCATTGTATTCATCATAAAATTGTGTCACTAGATGCAGGTTTCCATCTACAGTGATGGATTTGATGATGTCTTCAATTGATAGAGTGGGGTTTTCAACAAATTCCTTTGTCTCCTCTTCCTCATTTATGCTATTAGAGGACTTCCCAGATGTTCTTTTCTTCTTCATTTTCTTGATTTCGTCATCTGATTCTGTCTCTTCATCATCCTTTTGGCTCATAGATGTCCTTGTGGCTTTGGTCTTCATTCTCTTTTCTCCTTTCCCAGATGGCCTAACTTCTAGTTTGGTAGTTTTTGAGCTTTTAGGAGTGACAAAAGAAGAACTCTTGGAAGATCTAGTCTGAGAGGAGGCTTGCGCTGGAATGCTTTCTTTCTTTGTTTCTTGTCTTTCTTTTTCTATTTTCTCTCTATTGGCATCTGCTACTTCGTTTGATATGCCAAATCTTTTGGCAATTTCTTCAACTTCCTTTCTTACTTTTCTCTTCATCTCAGGCTACCTTAATTCAACATGTATTTTTATGCTTAGCTCTTCAAAGGTGCCAAACCTTTCTACTTCAGTGTCTTTAGGTTGGCTCAGCAAGTATTGAACATGTACCTCCAAAATGTTTTCATTGACCTCATATCCCATGGGCATTATCCACATAGTTCTTGGCTCAACTGCCTCCATTAGGCATTGATTAGTGTCAACCATGAAGTAGACTGTGTCTTTGTATTTCTCAACTATTGACTGTGGTATTCTCTCTCCGGCATGCATCATGCTTTGGAAATTCTTGAAGTAACCCCAGAGAGCTGAGTCTTGGGCTTGAGCATCACCAAGTCCATAAATGTAATCTCTTATTTGAGTTGCAATGGGTTTATCATTTTGCCAGACCCAACCCTTTGATCTAGGCAGCTCATTCATATAGTAGAAAAATAGACACAATATTAGACTGCCATATTTAAAAGAGTTTTTCTTGTCTTTCTTGATCTTCTGCAAGTTTTCCATTAGTTGAATCAGTAGAAGCTCACACAGATCATAATCTGCATCTTCCTTCAACATCTGATATGCAGCATAGATTGATGTACCAGACACAGAGTTTTCCCTACTTGAGTGGTAGATTTTGTAGCCAATTATCATTGAAGCAAACTTGACATCCGGATCCAAGATGTCATCTATAGTCATTGCTCTTCTGTCAAATTTTGATTCAGTGGCTTTAGTTACTGTTTGGTTCTTTACAGATTTGAGTGCGGGTAACCCACCAGTTGAATGCAGTCTGGTCACAGCCCTGATGGCATCTTTGGTTATCTTGAATGGACTCATTAGCCACATAAAATTATCATGCATCCTACTTAGAACATACTGGACCCATTCGTCTTCTACAAAAGATGGAAAATGTATGCAATGTTCGAAGTGTTTGTCCCTTAGGGTCTTAAATTCAGGTTTGAGTTCAAAATTCTCATCTATTAACTATTTTTGATAGATGTCGATCAATTTTGAGTCTCCAAAATCTTTGATGTTTGCATGGATATAAACCCTAATATCTTCTACATGCAAGACACCGTGCGGAATATTGGAAAATGCACCCAAGGGATCAACTTCTAGTGACTTGTAAGGGTGTTTCTTGAATTTTGGTCTCAACCTTTCAAAGATATTAACAACCATTGGAGTAGCCATTCTAGCAAAGAAATTTGAAGATAATTTACAAAAGGGAAGTACCTTTTCACGCCTTAGGGTTTGAAGCAAATGTCAGAGTGATTTTCTGTTTGAATTCTATCTTCAGCTTGAACTTGAGTAAACTATAGGATCTCTTCTCAGAGCTCTTCTTTCTTCTTCGTGAGTGCAACTGTGTAAGTAATGAGTAAAAAAAATTTTTTATCCTTGCACAAAACCTAATTCCCTTTTGTAATAAATGCACAAACTTTTAAGTCATCCAGTTACCCTACTTCTCAAGTGAGCTTTTCATGAATCGTCTTGCGGATCTTCAAACTAGTATCTTAGTGTGTTGATAACACGCATGTGTCTTAAAGATTTTCCTTTGGATCCACAGATCAGAATATTGTATTAGTAGATCATACCGGATCAATTTGTATTTCTCTATTAATACTGGATGGTTGCCAGAACCGGATCTATTCAAGTGGTCATAAACCTTGTGAAGCTTCATGTGGACCTCTCACATTCTAAATGAAGGTTCTATGGAGGATTTTCTAAGAACCCTTTAATCTGTAACATCAGATGTTTACTCAAAGTGCCGAATTCAGGTGCTTACTGACTGGCTGGAGGAAAATGATTTTCTCTGTAGCTCCCCCTAAGCCAGAGCTCACCTTTTTAATTTCTAGAAGGATTATCAACACCAGATTCTGGTGTAGACCCATCACCAATATTCATTGTACTCTTCTTTACCCAAATCTTGCTCATCTCCTTTTGAACTTCATCTGCATTCAATTTACCTTTGCCTTTATCTTGTTTCTGATCATGTTCCACCAGACCTTTTCTATTTTGATTTCTACTTCTATAGAATCTGGCTATGTGACCGAATCCATTGCAATTGTAACACACAACATTTATTTGCTTATTTGAATGATATCCTCTTGATCTACACTCATTAGCCATATGTCCAATTCTATTGCATACAAAGCATCTACCATTGAAAGAATTGTTCATTTGCATATTTCTACATTCATGAGATTTGTGACCATACCTTTTGCAACTGAAACATTAACCAGAGAAGGATGGATTGATCTAATTCATTCTATTTCTGCACTAAATTGCTTTATGATCAAATTTGTTGCAATTGAACTAGTATCCATTGAAAGATGGATATCTTTGAGCATTTGATTGCCTTACTGGAGGTCTTCTATGCTTGCTTCTTTGATTTCCTGATCCAAAGTTCTTTAGACTAGATCCAAAACTTTAACCTTTCTCATATCCCAAGCCATGCTTATCATCTACCTTCTTTTGACTTTCAAAAAGAACTTCAAGTTGCGCTAAACTTATCCTGAATTTTTCTTTGTATTCATTTGCAGATTGAAGATCTTGTTTAAGAGTGTCAATCTGATTCTCAAGTTGTTCTTTATTGTATCTGGCTTCTTCAAGATCAGATTCAAGATGTCTGATTATGCTGTCCATTTTGTGGTAGTCCTTTGTTTTCTCCTTGAGGGATTGTTTTAGGTTATCTTCAGTCTTTCTTTTCTCCTCAATTTCTTGGGTGAATTTCATAACCCCTGATTCCATTTCATGTCTCATCATAATGACTTCTTTTGATAGCTTCTCACATAGCTTAGTTTTTTCATTCAGATCCTCATCTATATTATTGGCTTCATTCTGACTTGCTAGTTTATGAAGTAGTTACTTTCTCTTTTTCACAGAATTACTGAGTTTTTCTTTCAGCTCATTGATAAAATCATTAGCTTCCTTGAGTCGCTCTCTCAAGTTATTGACCTCAGAGTGGGATTGCTCAAGATCATCTAGGGCAGATTGAAGTTGTTCTTTCATACCATATGCATCCATTGAGATTCCTAGATTTTCCTCAAGCTGTTAGGCTTTTTTTGAGGGACTTGGCTCTGATACCAATTGTTGGAGACAATGCAGATAACTGAGAGGGGGGGTGAATTAGTTATCTTATAACTTTTCTTTCTCTTTATTTTCTTTTCTTATCTTAACATTTAGTGCTATATCAAAACATGAGAGCAAAGGCAACCATACGAACTAAAAATGAAATTAACATACAACACAAGGATTTTTACGTGGAAATCCTATTAAGGGAAAAACCACAGGGTGACTAACCCAAGATTGTGTTCTCTGTTAAAATAATGAGTATAAATTTGGCACTTGCCAATTAGGGCTCACTGCCCGAGCACACTGCTCACAAGAGGCCAACTGCCTACAAGAGATTCACCATCTACAAATGCTTACAGATAATACCAAAGTGTTTGAACTGATGAATAACATCCATGCATGGAAGAATTTAGTTTCGGTTAGGCACTGTTTACTAATCTAGCACATTTCATTCTTTCTCTGCTTAGTGTCACTTTTTGTCACATTCTGAGCTTGGATTTCTATCTTCACACTTTTCTCTGCTTTTCTTCACACTTCATCCAATCCATAATCATTTCATGCCTTCACATGATTGAATCCATCACGTATATATATCCACATCAAGGATTTACAACAACTTCATAGTCGGCAACAAGAACACTTGATGATATTTGCAAGTTTTTGTCTTGTCAACTGAATCCCTGCTTGGTTGATGATGTGCATCAAAAACTTAGACATGGAGGTCATTAATCATGTCGGTCAATAATGTATGATGCCACAAATTACTTGATCAACACCTTTTATACATCCGTATTGAAGTCTGGTACTCTGTTGGTCAGTTCTTCCTCTGTCTGCTCTGTCTAACCGGAACCCAACACTCAGAAGCTCATATCTTTTTAATGCTTTATCACTTGAGACTAAATCTCTAGAATACAATAGTCATGATACCCTTCTTGACTTGTCCAAGTCCACAACTTACTGAGTTACACCAACTGAGAGATCCGGACCTGATTGTCGGACCATGTTGCATACTCTGTTCTTGTCCACCAGACCAAAACAATCTTCACTCTGACTTCTGGTATAGGCATATTATGTACTGTGGATGTGTAGACTAGACTTTGTTGCCATCAATGACAACACTTATTAAGCTACATAGTGTCCCTTGCCAACGATTATTACCTTGAAAGCAGTGTGGCAAGATGAGGAACCTATCTAGGCATTCAACCATCCTTTCTCCATCTTTCCACATATTGGACCAAGGAAAGTTACCATTAGAAGGCTTGCAATCCAAAAGATTATTAGAAGAAACAAAAGCTTTAAAATCCATCTGGGGACTCGTTGACCAACAACACCACCCAATTTTTTAGATGACTCGAGCACAACATTAAAATCACCTCCTAAGATCATATATTCCATGTTGATGTAGCGTAACCAAGAAGTTAGGTGTTTCCAAATATTTTATTTATGAGTAGCTCTCGAGGGGCCATATACACACAAAACCTACATAGCTTTCCCCTTGAATGCACCAGGAAATTTACCTAATATCCAATTTCCTCTATTTCCTATTATTTCCATCCTTGGAAGATAACTCTTCCAAAGCACCGCCAATCCACCCAAAGCACCCTCAATAGGATGATAAATTGATTCCCAGTTAGTCCAATTATTGAAACTAAAAGAGACTTGAACATCTGCCAGCTTAGTTTCTTGAAGAAAGACTATGTCAACTCCTGCCCCATCAATTTAAGATTTGATGAGGTGTAACTTGTTAGGAGCATTAATGCCCCTAACATTCCATGTTAGGAACCTCATGGCTCCTGAGGAGAGCCATTAGCTCTCCTTTTCTTAATTGCTTTATCAATGGTGGTCTGTATTATGACATCTATCTCTTTTTGAGTCTTTGACTTCTTATGCCTTGAGCTTCTTCTTAGCTATGATGGGGAGTCAGGGCTCCCTCTTACATCCATAGGGGTTTGGAGAATTCCTAATTCCCTACTATTGAATTATGACTCATTTTCTTGTAGCACTTCCTCCACTATCTGATGTAGAACATGGATTCAAAATTACAACTTCTCTATTACTCAAGGCAATGTTTACAAAATTCAAGCTATTTGGCATTCTTGGAAGCATACTTGCAACAACCCATTTGGGAAATCAACAACAATAGGTCTTATCTAATACTTTATGGACCCTTCACAAGTTGACAATAACATATACATTCAAATAAAACCCTTCAAGCAACTTAACCCCTTCAACAATGATATCTTCCTTTGTAGGCTATCCTATCTTCTTGTAGCCCTTCACAGAGGCTTTTTTGGACATAACTTCTTATACAAACTTCCAACCAAAATTCAAAAGACCATTCTGAGTACACATTAAGGAGTTCTCCAACATATCTCACTTCCACATATGACTATTTTGGAACATCAACCTCTAAAATGTATAGTCTCCACACCATTCTGAGAACATATGGGGTTAAATTTATGGGGGATCCCTTCATCTTCCACCAATTTATCAAGTGTTATCTCCTTATCCTCTTCGTCTGTCACAGGCTGGCTAAAGAGAACCTTGGAGCCTTCAAATGGGAAATCCATTGATCCAGAGTTCACATCCTCTAGATTATCGAAAGAGGCTCCTTCACAGATTTCTGAACCTATGGAAATCTCTCTATCTAGAGACCCCACCATTCTTACCTCTATACCCTCTATACTTTCAAGGCATGAACACTGTTGTCTTTGTGGCCTGAAGTTAATGCTGGGGTCCTGTAGTGTCTCAGGGACCTTTTCATTTTCTCTTCCAATGCCCAGCATTCTGTTCATTCTAACTAGGTCATCATCAGAAAAACCATCAATCAAACATATTTCCTGCACCCATTGGTCCACTGAAGTGTTAAGTAGGATGCGCTTGGGAAGGGGCTCTTCTACCTCCATGATTATGCAAATTTTAACCGTGGACATGAGAAAATGGTCAAAGCTAATATCAAAATCTTGGAAAAGGCCCAATGCACTACCTATAGTCTGAATCATTCTTGAATCCCTATATTCTACTGGTAAGAATGGGAGTTCCAGCCACATGGGGAGATAGGGGATTTTTTCTTTTCCAACATCAAAATTTTACTTCTAGGCTTGACAAAAAACTGTAGTGTTGTCAAATTTCCACAGCCTCTTTTGCAACACTAAATCTCTATCCTCTTTCTTTTCAAATAGGAAGGTAAAGAACCCATTACCCATTGAGGTAGTTTCTATTATCTCTAGCCATTCCCTTTTGGTCCAATCTAAAAAACTATCAGAAGAAAAATGAGGAGATAACACTTTACCTATCAACACCTAATTGGTCAAGATGGAAATCCTCTTCTTCAGGCCATCACCATTAAGGGAAACACTTATTTGCTTCTCTTCTCTCCTTAAAAATTTTCTGACAGTAGGTTTGGGAACCCACTCTTTTCTCTTCTGAACGCCATTATCGAAAACCTGAGCTAAGGCCCCAGGTTTAAATTTTCTTTTTGTGCGGCCTCTCAGGTGTTTGTGGCATTTTCTTCTCTACTCTTGGTAGGAGCTCCATTTGGGCATCTGGAAGTTTGAAACCCCATGTGTTGGCTTGCCTCTACTCAAAGATTCATTAAATTCTTACCATTGAGAATTTAAAGGTTTTCTCCTTGAATCTGGTTTAACATATGCTGGAGGATATCTCACACTATTCCTAGAACCTGAGCTATGTGATGCTCGACCAGCCGTCCATCCTTTATTCCAAGAATGAAGCCTTTCAGTGTCTTTAAATTCTCCCAAAGGATGCAACACCTTCTTTCCATAATGTCCATTGTGTTGAGAGACAAGGTGGGTGGGGAATGATCTTAAGGAAGCAGGGTGATTTGAAAAAATAGCCATTCTATAAGAGCCTTTCAAACTCATAGTGGCATACCTCCCAATCCAATCATTTTTAGAATGATATATATGATGGACATATTGTTATTTTAGATTATGTAGTGAGGATTGGTAATGGGCTTCCAAACCCTTACAACTAAGGGGCTTACCACTTTTATCGAATGCTCTCCCAACAAGGATGTCACTAGACTTATAATACTCTACCTAAACTCCTATGACTTGAATGCCTCACCTAGTTCTCACCTCCTTTCTTCTCTTGCAAGGCATCCACTTTCATCTTATCCATATTTTGCTTCTATAACTTGAATGCTATAACAAAGTAGTGATGACATGCTATTATTTGGAAATGATAAGAGTATGATTATGTACTTGAAATCTCATCTTTCATTATAGTTTGATTTAATGAAAGACTTAGGAGCTACTAAGTTTATCTTAGGGATGGATATTAGAAGGGATCTAGAGCTAACAAAAAACTTCGGTTGAGTTAGAGGAACTATGTTGACTTTACTTTGTAGCATTTTAGCATGGTTGAAAATAAAGCAGTGAGTGCCCCTACATTTGTGGGGACAAAGCTTTTAGTTTAGTAGTGTCCTTTGACATCTTTAGAGATGTAGTATATAGATGTTGTACCTCATGCCAGTGTGGTTGGTAGTCTCATCTATGCTATGGTCTATACCAAATTAGACATCACTCAAGCAATGGGGGCTTGAGTTATTTTATGGATAATATTAGCAAGGAGCACTGATTAGTAGTGGAGAGAGTCTTCAAATATTTTTGTGGTACATCAAAGTACTCTATCTACTCCCAAGGTGAAAGCATGAGTCATTGTAGCATAGTGTGGATCACATGCAGCCAAGCAACAAAGGTTGCTTGCGACATAGTAGTTTTTGTGGTACTTGCAAGAGAGCACTTACAACACCCATTATAGATCTAGGGATTTTTTGACTTATATTGGGTAAGAGATGTTGACAATAAAAGGTCTAGTAATAGCTATGGGTTTATTCTATTTGGTGGTGCAATTAGTTGGATGCACAAGTAACAAGATATCATCACTTTATCCATGATAGAGAGATAGAGCACATGCTAGCTAGTAATACCTAAAAGGAGGTTGTTGGGATTTAGAGACTATATTTAGATGTTGGGTTGAGTCAAGGAGTTGTTACAATTCATTATGATGGTCAAAGTGTAATCAACTTGGCAAACAACTTGACCTTTCATGCTTGAACAAAGCACGTCGATGTTTATTATCATTTTATTCATGACATGGTGGAGGATGGGAGGGTGATGCTAGAAAAACTTAATACTTTGGTGAGTATTGTAGATGAATTGATAAAATTGGTGAGCATAGAGAAGTTCAAATGGTGCAATGAGTATATGAGCCTCACAACCACTAATAGATAGTTCAAAGTCTATTAGAGTTCTCTTATGCCCTTGCATGGTATACTTGAAAAATGGGAGAATGTTTGGTTTGGTTTCCCTACATGTTGCAACCTAATGTTTGAATTATTTATTATTTATTATTTATTTATTATGCCCTAATAGAAAAGGGTGTCGCACTTCGTGTTGGCAATTTTTACCATGTGGTGCTATATCTATGATGTATGTAAGAGCATCTATGACATTATAATATGTATAAAAGATTGCATGATGATCTTATGACATGTGTAAGAGCATGCAAGAAAGGAGTTATAAAGTGGACCAGACAAATTGGTCAAATTTTTATGGCAGTTATGACGTTTCATAAAGTATCTTTGAAAATGGAGTAGATGAAAAAATAGTGCACTAATGTTTGGAGAGGTAGTTATGATGTCTAAGAGGATATTCTATTGATATGTAGATAAAAAAATGGATCAAGGGGAATATAAATATAATGACAACAAACACAATACCTTTACCTTCAAACCAAGTCCTCCACATATGATAGAATGGAGTTGATGCACCCTACTCTACTAGATATGTTCCCTAAGATGAATGATGGATAATGATATAATGATTGCTCATGATTTCTACAACATAACAATAATATGAAGATGATGGATATGGAGATCTAGAATCATTTTGACAGCATAATGGTGTATGAAGATGGATCCCCCAAATGACTTGGGTGAGGCTTGATTTATAGGAGATGAGGGATAAGGGTTGATGGGTAGGATTGAAAGGTCAATTATGTGATGTGAATGGCTAAGATTAAAAGATAGTTAAATAAGTGGGATAGTGTGACAAGGCATTTAATGATGGTTGTAGTGTGACAAAGGGTTATAATAAAAGATTACTTACATTATGGGAGAGGGACAAGTGTGAGGATGAGAATAAAGGTGAGGGTTAATTTAAATAAATATTTTATTTATTTAAAATGGAGGAAAGGTAAAAATTAATTAAACAAATATGATTTATTTAATTGATTGGCTAGTGGGATAAATGGGATTAGGATAGGAATTAGTTAAATAAATATGATTTATTTAACTAATTAGGTAATAGAAGGATTATGTAAGGCTCCTAGGACAAAATGTTTTGTAAGATGTCTCAAGTGGTGTATCGACAAGGTGATGTTGTGAGACGTCAATTTTAGGTGTCTACATTTTTGCCTCTCTTTGAGATGATGTTGCGATTAAGAGAAGTAAGAGCATTTCAAAGAAGAAATTGTATGGATGGAGGAAAAGGATGCCCCAACCACTTGAAAGAGTGACAAGGAAGATAGAATAATGATGTAAGAATATGATGATAATGTAGGGATATGATGATGCCTCCTCGAGAGGATAGGCCAATTGGAAGAACATGGGTAGGCTCTCATTTAAATGAAAGGGATTGGTTAAGGAAGAAAGATAAGGGAATGGATAGAAGAAATGAATGATACGTTATGCTGCAATGAAGGTGAGCAACCATGAAGTTTGATATATCACTAGATGTTATGCACCAAGGTATAAAGGTCAGGGTGACAATGTGTCTTATGCACCTAGCGTAATACAACCTTGTCTAGACGTATGAGGAAGAAAACTTAGAACATTAAAGTCCTAATGCACAAAAAGGTATGATACGATCTTAGATGCAAAGGATAATGCAAAAAAACTATTCCAACATACACAAGATATGAATATTAGCTAGAATGATATGGATTTGATACAAATACAAGATAAAATGATACCACACACAAGAAAGAAAACAAGCATGCACAGATGATATAAAAACAAACAAGGTAATGCCCCTATCAAGCTATAAACCAATGATCAATTGACTGATGATGATTGATGAAAGTGTTGTCATTGCAGGGAATGATATTGATTGATGATGATGATTGATTGATTTAGTTTACGACAAGATTAGGATCAAGACCAAAGGATGTGATTGGATAATTTGGCTAGATTTATTGACTTGATTAGTATGGATTAAGGATGAATTATAGTTGGGATTATTGTTTGGGCTTTTAGATATTTGATTTTTTTTTGTAGTTTTGAAATGTTTTAATTTTTTTTTATTATTTTTAAAAATATTTTGGGATGTCAATGGATTACAATTTGGATAGCATTTATGCTAGATACCAATGACAAGGGAAAACCATGTCTAAGTGCAAGGGATGGAGGTGGGATTGGATGAAAGGATAAAAGGGTGGGCAATAGTAAATAAGATGGAAGAATCATGATAAAGGGATGGATAAAAGGATAAGCAATAGTGGATGGGTGAATCATAAGGGAGCTAGGATGTGATCCCCAAAGACTATGTCACATAGGAATAACATGCCCCATTCTAGGTGTAATGCTTAGGATATTACATGACAAAGCTTATGACAATAGGATGATAAGATTGGTTGGAAAGGATGAGGTATACCAAGAGATGTCTAAAGCATTTTTCAACAATTTTCTCCCATATCTTTATCAAGATCAAAAGGAGGGAGGATGGATTCAATAGGATAAGTATGCGAGTATAATGGATAAGGATGGTAGGATAGGATGGGAAATGATAGGATGGAAATGCTAGTATGGTATGGATGAGACAATGTGCCCCTAAGTATAATACACATAGATAATAAACCTACACATGATGCCTATTTGATAGGTTTTAATGATGGTACTTATCCAAGATGCCACCAAGGGTGGTTTTCACCATTGGATGAAGGGATTTCTCTTTACTATTTTGATTTTTTTCTTTTCTTTTTTGGAATGTTTGGATGGGATAGGTGGATATGGACAAAAAGGATTTGGAAGAGGGTAGGGACTTAAGTATTTAGTTCCATGAAAGGTGATGGTCCCATTAAAGATGGATGTCACACATGGATCATGTCAAATGTCATTATGCTCATAGATGTTGGTAGGGGATTGTATTATGATGTGGATTATGGAAGGATAGTGGATTATGATGTGGATTATATAGCATTTATGCAAAAGCATGGACAATAGGAAGGTGACAGGTGAAATATGTAGGACAGTGGATAAAATTAGGGAGATGGAGGTATGTGGGAACATTACAGAATGGAAAGGAATCAAGACCAATGGTTGCACACACTAGGATAAACATTGAAGCTTTTGATTGGAAGGAGGTGTAGGAAGCAATGGATATGTTTGCTTATGGGATAGTCAATTTAGGAATTTAGGTACCCACATAGACCTTAGGATTTTTATGATTTTTCCATTGGATGTGGGATTTGTATATGGAAAGGAATTTTTGGGATTTCTGGATGGAGTGGGATGCTTCACTTGAATTGATTTATTTTTCCTTAGGTACACCCCAACCATTTTAGTTTTGGACTTTTCTTGTGGAGGTATTGCCTTGTGTATCCTTTTGGATGGATTTGTTGCAAGTATGTCCTAACCAGTGTTGTCATTGATGTCAACATGCTTAGGTTGTCATTGGTGTCAATTGTGTCTTCTGATATTGTTGATTGTTGCCTGATTGAGTTGTCATGTTAAAGTGATTTGAAAGCCTTATAGAAGTATTGATGATGTTGGTATAGTGCTCTTGTTGTTGAGTTTCCAAGTGATTTTGAGAAAATTTGTTCTCCAGAGGAAACAGTGTGTTACATAGTGTTCTAGCTTGCAGGATACGATCTGAGGTTTTTCTCTACATTTCTTCTATGTTGAAGATCAGAGTGTGAGATTTGGATATGTTTTAGAGAATTTTTGAAGATGCTAAATCTAGAATTTGGTGCTCTGGATCATTCTGTAGTAGAAGTTATGTTCATGAGTTTGAAGACTATAATTGATAGAGTTTCTGGGTTGTGCAGAGTGTTACAAGTATGGGCATAACTGGTGTTGTCATTGATGTCAACATACTCCTATTGGATTGATGTCAAGGATTGGATGAGTTGTATGCTGAGGATATTAAGAAAATTAGTCCTATCAGGAATAGAGAAGAACAGTGAAGACAGTGAGGTAAAGATCCCAGCTAAAATGAAGATCAGAGGTTGCGCATCAAAGGGTTTGTAGATATGTGTCCAAAGGTGATCCAGTAAAGATTTGAGAGGTCTGCATGAAGATTTGAAGAAGTTATGGCCACATGAGTAAAACTAGTTCTGGCAGATGTTCAGAGGTGACAAAGTGACATAAATAAGCCCGGTGAGATCTGAAAATGCAATATCTTGTTCTGCAAATTTGGTGGAGTGTTTAGGAAGTCAATGTGAATTGATGACTCAATTGGTTCATGGTCTGGAGGTCCACAAACATCTATTCCAATATGACAGTGATGACAGATTGAGTTCATGAGGTTCCAGATGAAGGAAAGAATGATTTTAGTAAGCAGAAGTAGTGTGGATGTTCTTGGTGATTCAGGCAAGGTTATGGGGGTCTCTGGATTGTGTCCAGTTTGTGTTGGTGATTCGCATTGAAGATTGAGCTTGTAATTGAAGAATTACTTCTAGATGATGATGTTCTTCCTAAGTTTGACCGATCGGATAAGTTACACATCTTGCGGATGATCTTGAAGATGTTCTCTGAAGCATGGCATGTTCGTCAAAGAAGATTGATGTCCTAGATCTGTGTAGTCGACAGTGTGGTGATCCGCATGAAGTCTTTTTTAATAAGTCAAGTTGTATTTGTGTATTTTCTCTGTAAAGTTTGCCAACTTTGATGATTATCCCAAAGTCAATGTCTTGTATAAATAAGAAGTTGTAAAGTCATTTTTAAGGTATCTTGGTGGAGATGAGAGTGTGGTAGAGAGGAGTAGAGCGAAAGGCAGAGTAGAAGTATTGGGCTTAAATGGAATTGACTCAAGCATGGTGAAGATGCTATTCTTCAGTTCAAGTATGTAATATTTATTATTCTGTAGACAATGTCTCTTGTAGGCAGTGGGCCTCTTGTGAGCAGTGTGCTCGGGCAGTGAGCCCTAATTGGCATGTGTCATTTTGTTCTTCTTATTCTTTTAATAGAGAATACAATCTTGGGTTAGCCACCCCGTGGTTTTTCCCTTAACTGGGTTTTCCATGTTAAAATCTTGGTGTCATATGTGTTAATGTGTTTCTACTCTTGAATTGTTGCATTAAGTTTCCATGATTGATTTAATATTATGCTGCTGAATTACAAAAAGGATTTAAGTGATTAATAAGAAAAAGTTTTGAGACAACTGATTCAACCCCCCTCTTAGTTGTCTATCTTGAATCTAACAATTGGTATAAGAGCTAAGTTCCTCTAAAAGAGCTTAACCGCTTGAGGAGATCTAGGATGTCTTCCTACAAGAAGAATAGTCTGAGGTTTGATGGAACCAATTTCACTCTTTAGAAAAGCCACATGGAATGTCACTTGCAATGTATGGGAATGCAATATTGGATCATGGCTTCAAAGAAGTATGTTCCTCCATAGAATGGTCCGAGAACTGTAGATGAAATCAGAGATGCTAAAAACAATCTTCAAGCTAAAGAAGTTTTGCTAAGTGCCTTATCTGATTCAAAGCTGACAAATTTTATAGATCTAAAAACTACATATGAGATTTGGAAAAAATTGGAACTTTTGCATGAAGGAGACACGCATGTTAAATGTTCCAAGCTATAGAGTCTAAAAGGAAAATTTGAAAACCTGAAGATGAGTGAAGATGAAAATATCACTACATTTATGCCAAAAGTAAATGAGCTTGTTTGTGGCATTAAGTGTGCTAATGGAATCTTGGAAGAAGATGAGATTGTTGACAAAGTTCTCAGATCCCTACCTCCTTACAAATACAAGGTTACTGCTATTGAAGAATCCAGATCTTTTTCAAATATCACAAGAGATTAATTGGTTGGAAAATTAGCTGCATTTGAATTGGCCAAGTTTGGAGATGCACCCCCCAAGACTGAATCTGCATTCAAAGCCAGTGCCTCTGTAAAAGGAAAACAAAAGTTTGATCTGGGAGAGAACTCTTCAAAGAAACTATCATGGTATGAAAAAGAAAGAAAAGATTTGGAAGAAGATGAAGCAGAAGTTGCTCAACTTGAAGCCCTTATTGCAAAAAGATTGCCAAGAGGATCCAGTAAGTATGAAGGAAAATTGCCCTTCAAATGTTTCAACTGCAATAAGATTGGTCATTTTGCCTCAAGGTATCTGGAAAGATTTTCAAGAGCAAATCCAAATAGATCAAGATTCCAAAAGAAATGTTACTATGTTCATGAAGATGATGATGATGAAGGAGTAATAGATGATGAATCAGAGACAGGAAACAAATCTAGAAGTGACTAGGTGTTTATTGCCATCAAGGAAGAAGATCCAATGCCCTCTGACTTTGTCAATCATAAAATGGTAGAAAGAGCTCTGGCTGCCCAAGTTGAAGAAAAGGATGATTGGGTCATTGACAGTGGATGCTCCCACCATATGACAGGTGATAAAAATAAAGTTCATAGATTTGGAAAGATATGAAGGAGGAGTTGTAAAATTTGGTAATAATTTTGCTGGCAGAATCAAAGGTAGAGGAACTATTTCTTTTGATGGAAAGAACAAAACCAGTAATGTACTGTATGTTGAAGGTCTGAAGCACAATCTTCTTAGTGTTGGAAAGTTGGTGGACAAAGGCTATGATCTCTGATTCAAAAATGGAAAATGTAAGATCTTTGAAAGTTTTGGAATAGATATTGCATCTGGTACTCAAACAAAAGGTAATATCTTCCACTTGGTTGGTATTGGTAAAAGTTGTTTATTTGTTCAAATTGATCAGAGTTGGTTGTGTCATAGGAGAATGTGTCATGTGAATTTTGATAATATCATCAAGATAAGCAACACTTAGGTTGTAAGAGATCTTCCAAGACTGGTGAAACCTACTAATAGTTTGTGCAAATAATGTCAGTTGGGTAAGCAGAGTAGAGTCACATTCAAAAGTAAGGAACAATCTTCTTCTAGATTGTTGGACTTAGTACATACTGATCTATGTGGTCCGGCAAGAATCAGGAGTTTGCAAGGCGATAGATACTTCATGTTATTAATTGATGACCACTCCCAGATGATGTGGGTGACTTTTCTAAAAGAGAAATTTGAGGCTCTTGAGAAATTCAAAATATTCAAGGCTATGGTAGAAAATGAAACTGGATTAGACATAAAATGTCTTAGGTCTGACAAAGGTGGATAATTCACATTCAGGGAGTTCATAGAATTCTGTGAGAAACATGGGATAAAAAGATAGTTGTCTGCTCCAAGGACTCCACAGCAGAATGGAGTAGTGGAGAGAAAAAGTTGGACCGTCCAGGAAGCATCTAGAACCATGATGATGGAAGAAAATGTTCCTCAGATCTACTAGAGAGAAGCTGTAAGCACTGCTATCTATACTCTTAATTGAGTACAAATCATAAGCAATATTGGTAAGACCCCTTATGAACTCTGGTTTGGCATCACTCCCACTGTGAAGTATTTCAGAGTCTTTGGTAGCAAATGTTATATTAAAAGAGATGAAAACCTTGGCAAATTTGATGCTAGAAGTGATGAAGGAATATTCTTGGGTTATTCTACTCAAAGAAAAGCATACCAGTGTTATAACAAGAGATTGAGAAATATTATAGAAAGTACAAATGTGAAGGTTGATGAAGGTATTGAAAAACCCTCAAGGTTTTATGAATATGATGAAGATGATCAGAATGATGTTTTGGTCTAAGAAGTCCAAGCCCCTTCTGAAATTCAGATCCAAACTGATCCAGAGAATTAGGAAGAAAAGATAAGTTTGAATGAACCTATTCAAGAAATAGAAGTGTAAGAAATTCCCAAAATTCCTAGGTATGTAAGACTGAATCACTTTGAAGATTAGATCATAGGTGATAAAAGCAAAGGTGTTCAAACAAGAAGAAAGATTTCTCAAGACTCAGAAAAGTATTGTCTGATTTCAAAGATTGAACCAAAGATAGTGAATGAAGCATGCAATGATGAAAGCTGGACTAAAGCAATGAAGGAAGAGCTGATGTAAATTGAGAAAAATCACACTTGGAATCTTGTTCCCAAACCTAGAAACAAAAATGTGATTGGAACCAAATGGGTTTTCTAGAATAAACTAAATGAAGATGGTGAAGTAGTCAGAAACAAAGCCAGATTGGTCTGCAAGGGTTATTCCCAAGTAGGAGTTGATTTTGAAGAGACTTTTGTTCTGGTGGCAAGAATTGAAGCAGTCAGATTATTTCTTGCCTTTGCTACCTTCAAGGATTTCAAGGTATATCAGATGGATGTCAAGTCTGCCTTCCTGAATGGTGACTTGGAAGAAGAAGTATACATTGAGCAACCGGATGGATTTCAATTGTCTGATCATGGTGATATGGTCTGCAAGTTGAAGAAAGCACTGTATGGACTCAAACAAGCCCCAAGAGCCTGGTATGAAAGACTGGATAAGCATCTTTTGAAGATTGGTTTCAACAAAGGTACTGCTGACAGTAACTTGTACTTTAAAATTGATCATGAAAATATCTTGATTGTTGAAGTATTTGTTGATGATATCATTTTTAGAGGAAGAGATAGTATGTGCAAAACTTTTGCAAATCAAATGAAAAGTGAATTTGAGATGTCCATGTTTGGGGAAATGAATTTGTTCTTGGGTCTGCAAATCATTCAAACAAAGAAAGGAATCTTCATTTCACAAACCAAATATGTGAAAGAATTGTTGAAGAAATTTGGGATGGAAGACTCAAAACCAACGAGTACTCCCATGGCAACCGGATGTAAATTGAGCAAAGATGATGACTCTCCTAAGGATGATCAGAGAAAGTATAGGTCAATGATTGGAGGACTATTGTATCTTACTCAAACTAGACCTGACATTATGAATGTTGTTGGTCTTGTTGCTAGATTCCAAGCTGATCCTAGAGAATCTCATGTCATGGCAATCAAAAGGATTCTTAGATATCTAAAAGGAATAGTTGAGTATGGTTTATGGTATCCTAGAGATCATGATTTCTCTCTTCATGCATATAAAAATGTGGATTGGGCAGGAGATGTGGATGACCAGAAGAGTACCAGTGGTGGAGCATTCTTTTTAGGGAAAAGATTAGTTTCTTGGCTGAGCAAGAAACAAGAGGAAATATCTCTGTCCACTGCAGAAGCAGAATATATTGCAGCAGTAGGTAGTTGCACTCAAGTATTGTGGATGAAGCAAATGCTAAGAGACATTAGAGTGGAGTATGAGGAACCTATCACAATCTTCTGTGATAATTCAAGTGCAATAAATATATAAAAAAATCTGGTGTTGCATTCAAAGACAAAACATATATCCATCAAGTTTCACTTTTTGAGAGAGCAAGTGAACAAGAATGAAGTTAGATTGGAGTTTGTGCCCTCCAAGGATCAGATTGCAGACATTTTTACTAAACCTCTACCTAAGGACTCTTTTGAGTAACTCAGGGAGAAGTTAGGGGTTATTACCCCTTCGATTTTGAATTAAGGTGCATTGATGTGCATTAGTCCGGTGGATCTCACAGTCATATCTTGTGGTCTGGATTGATGATGGGAAGCTACTACTCAGGGGGAGCAGTTGGTATGATTCTAAGTGATGTAAGTATGTGCCATTTGCCATTGATGTCAAAGGGGGAGAGAAGACATGTGAAAAAAAAGTGGTTGCTGATCAAAGGGGGAGTAGTAAAGGAAGAGAAGACATGTGAATGGTAGTTGTTGATAGGGGGAGTTATGTTAGTTAGTAAGGAGAAGTTCTTGTCTTGATGGTTAAAATAGTTTTTCACATCATATGTTGCCATCAATGACAAAGGGGGAGATTGTTGCAAGTATGGTCCTAACCGGTGTTGCATTGATGTCAACATACTCCTGTTGCATTGATGTCAAGGATTGGATGAGTTGTATGCTGAGGATATTGAAAAAAGTAGTCCTATCAGGAACAAAGAAGAACAGTGAAGATAGTGAGGTAAAGATCCCAGCTAAGATGAAGATCAGAGGTTGTGCATCAAAGGGTTTGTAGATATGTGTCCAAAGGTGATCTAGTAAAGATTTGAGAGGTCTGTATGAAGATTTGAAGAAGTTATGGACACATGAGTAAAACTAGTTCTGGCAGATGTTCAGAGGTGACAGAGTGACATAAATAGGTCCGGTGAGATCCGAAAATGCAATATCTTGTTCTACGGATTTGGTGGAGTGTTTAGGAAGTCAATGTGAATTAACAACTCAATTGGTTCATCGTCTGGAGGTCTGCAAGCATCTATTCCAATATGACAATGATGCCAGACTAAATTCTTGAGGTTCTGGATGAAGGAGAGAATGATTTTAGTAAGCAGAAGTAGTGTGGATGTTCTTGGTGATTCAAGCAAGCTTGTGGGGGTCTCTGGATTGTGTCCAGTTCGTGTTGGTGATCTGCATTGAAGTTTGAACTCGTAATTGAAGAATTACTTCCAGATGATGATGTTCTTCCTAAGTTTGGCCGACCGGATAAGTTACACATCTTGCAGATGATCTTGAAGATGTTCTACGAAGCATGGCGTGTTCATCAAAGAAGATTGATGTCCCAAATCTATGTAGCCAATAGTGTGGTGATCCACATGAAGTATTTTGTAATAAGTCAAGTTGTATTTGTGTATTTGCTCTGTAAAGTTTGCCGACTTTGATGATTATCCCAAAGTTGATGTCTTGTATAAATAAGAAGTTGTAAAGTCATTTCTAAGGTATCTTGGTGGAGATGAGAGTGTGGTAGAGTGGAGCAAAGAAAAAGGTAAGAGTAGAAGTATTGGGCTTAAATGGAATTGACTCAAGCATGGTGAAGATGCTATTCTTCAGTTCAAGTCTGTAATATTTATTATTCTGTAGACAGTGTGTCTCCTGTAGGCAGTGGGCCTCTTGTGAGCAGTGTGCTCAGACAGTGAGCCCTAATTGGCATGTGCCATTTTGTTCTTCTTATTATTTTAACAGAGAATACAATCTTGGTTTAGTCACCCCATGGTTTTTTCCTTAACCAGGTTTTCCACATTAAAATCTTGGCCTCATATGTGTTAATGTGTTTCTACTCTTGAATTGTTGCATTAAGTTTCCATGATTGATTTATTATTATGTTGTTGAATTACAAAAAGGATTTAAGTGATTAATAAGAGAAATTTTTGAGACAATTGATGCATCCCCCCTCTCGGTTGTCTGTCTTGAATCTAACACAGATGTGTCTGGGAGAAAGTATTTTTCTCTACATTTCTCCACAGAATAGTTTCAGATGATGTGGTTCTAGACATATGTTTATAAGGTCCTTAGCTATCTTCATTCCAAAGGATTTGTGATTTGGTGCTTTAGCAATTTATTGAGTAGCAAAACTTAGCAGTATTGATTATAAGATGTCTTTAAGTGATATTTGTTGTCTTCAAGTGAAACTTGTTGTAGCTAGATTTTTTGGCTCCTAGGTGGTTTTATGTTGTTCATGGATGTCTCCAAATCATGTTGAAGTCTTGTGCTTGGTCCACAATTTATGATTGTATTCTTGGAAGCATGTGCATAAAGATCTTATTGTTAACACCAGTTTTGGACAACCTGGCTGTTTACACTCTTTACGGATGTGCTTCATGTATTGTGGAAGCATGTTGAAGCATGTGAAGATGTATTTAGGTCTGAACTAAGCTATGAAATGTTCTACCTTCATTCCTTTGCTTCACAAGAATCTTTAGGTCTAGAGCTATATTGAATTGTGTATGTTTTCCAACATTGGAGACTGTTCCAAAGGTTGTAGAATGTGTTGCCGACCTTGATGTATGTTCCAAGGTTGATGATTAATATAAATAAGTAAAAAAGATTTGTGTGTTTTTTGGATGTGAGTGCATAGATGTGAAGATGAAGATATTTGTGTTGTGAGACAATGAAGGTGATATGTATTGTGCTTCATTGGAACTGAACTCATGCATGTGGTAGATGCTATCATATCAATTCATGGTAGTGAGCCACCTCTTTTGGTAGTGAGCCCTTTTGGCAGTGAGCCACCTTTCTTGATAGTGAACCACCTCTTTGGGTAGTGAGCCTTGGGCATTGAGCCCCCTTGGAAGTAAGCCTCTTTGTAATTTAGTATTGATACTACTATATATTGTGAGCTAATCCTGACCATGGTTTTTCCCTTTTAGGGTTTTCCACATAAATCTGGTGTTCTCTTGTGCATGGTGTTGATATGATTAAGTTTTTGTTATCTACTTTTCATGTTTAGTCATCATAACAAAATTAGGGTTTATGTGAATTGATGTGGATGTGATTATGTTTGTGAAGGCTTAAAGTTTTTCATACAACTGATTCAGCCCCCCCTCTCAGTTGTCTTGTGCATTCAACAATTGGTATTAGAGCGAGGGTTCCTTAGAAGAAAGCCTAAGAGATTAAGTTATATCTAGGATGGTGCACAGGAAACACATTCCTCAATTTGATGGAACTAACTATGCCTTCTAGAAGGTATGAATGCAAAGTTATCTTATTTCTCTTGGTTATCATGTGTGGAAAATGGTTGAAAACAAATACACTATACCTAAATATGATTCAGACACTACAAGTGAGATAATGGATTATGAGACAAATGACAAAGCTAGAAATGCCTTATTGAATGCTCTATCTAACACTAAAATGGTGAAAGTTTTGGATTTGGAAACTGCACATGAGATCTGGGAAAATTTAAAAAGTATCTATGAAGGTGATAAATCTGTTAAGAAAGCCAATATGTAGAACTTGAATTCAAGATATGAAACTATGTGGATGTCTAAAGATGAGAACATAACAAGCTATATGCATAGGATTGATGAAGTTGTCAATGGCATCAAAGGTCTTGTGGAACTCTGACTGATGAAGAAGTTGTGAATAAGGTACTAAGAACACTTCACAAATCCTATAGTCATAAAGTGTCTTCCATTGAAGAATTTCTAGATACAGGCAAGCTTACAAAAGATCAATTACTTGGTAAACTAACTACTTTTGAGATGAGAGAATTTGGTACTACTGATGGTCCTGTGAAAGTTGAGACTTCTTTTAAAGCTAAATTAGAAAAGGCTGTTAGATCAGATAAGTATGTTGTGGAATTAGATGATGAAGACTTTGATGAGATTGAGGCAAACTTTATAAATAGAATGAAAAAGGGAACTAGAAAGCTCAAAGGTAAGTTACCTTTTAAATGTTTTAGTTGTGGTAAGATTGGCCATTATGCTTCAAGATGCCCTGATAGAACATTGAAGATCAAGAATAGAGAAGGTAGAGGTAAGATGGTAAAGAAAAGTTACTATGTTAAACATGATGAAGGTGTAACTAATGATGAATCTGATTTTGAAGATGGTAATACTAGTGAATGCTTGTTTATTTCTACAAAAGAAGAACCTATTTCTGCTAACCTTGCAAGCTATGTGAAGGAAGGAAGTCTGGAAGAAGAGAAAGAGATGTGCTATAGTAATGAGTCCTGACCTAAAATGGGAGGGTGGACTTGGGCCCTAGTGCCCTAGTCCTTCCCTATTTTAGGTCATCCCTAAACTTTTATGTCAGTTTTGTGACCGTTATTTGGGTCCTATGCCGACATCCTAAGTTTTTATTATGAAATTCTTAGCGGGAATCTTTGTAGTTGCATATACAAGCATGTTTAGTGTTTCATTTCTAAACTAAAGATGATTATGAATTTTAGACATACTTGTGATTTGAAAGCATTCAAGATATTCATTGTTGTAGAGTAGAGCATTGTTATTGTGTTTATGATTGCAAATTTGATTTCATCTTCTAATACACGATTGAAGAGCCTTCATGTGGGATCTATACTTCAAGGTGATATCTATTTGTGTTTGAATCATTTATCATTTGGATTTTGCCTCTATCCTACATGGATACACACTCTTATCTAACAACGGTCTTCAGAAGACTTGAATGTCTCTCTAGGGCTTGACCGAGGCAAGCCTCTAAGCACCACAACCCCCTCCCACACTCTTTGTGATTACATGTTACAGGTGTCACATCTAGACAAAGTGGAGTTACAGAGGAGGTCAGTAGACGACAAGGATTTAGGATCTAAAAGAAAATAGGACATCAGAGCTTTTCTAGGACAAGGGCGCTAGCACCAGTGTCCTCTGAAGTTGCACAGACAGAAACTAAAGTTACAGTGAAGATCAATGTTAGAAGAAGATCCATATTCTACAATGAAAACAATATCTTGGACTTGGGTGCTAGCACCAGTGTCCCTGACTATTTTGCCTTCCAAAATTTGAAAAACAATGAGTTAAGGACCTTTGTCCTTCACCTTGTTTTAAGAGGATTTGTCGTAATTCATCGATTTGCTTACTGTTTTGCTTAATTAGGGTTTTGAGAGAATATGAGCATTAGATTGAGACATTGTTTGATAACATCTGAGTTTCCATAGCGTACCAAGTGGCAGCCCAACCTGTTAGGTGAATCCTCTTGCACAAATTGTAGGTTCAACTCAGTTTAGATGCCCTTGGAATGTTTGGTGTAAAAGGAGGATTCCACATAAACTATTGAAATCAACCCACCTCTGTTTAACCCTAAACATTTTGGTGAACCTATGTTTTTAATGAATTTTACACCTTGTTGAGTGTTGCACTTTAGATTTGCATTTCTTTCATTCATCAATTTCATATTACATTTGAAAATTTACAAAAAAAACTGATATATTTGAAAAATTTGAAAAAAAAGTTGCATTCTAGGGTTTGAATTTTGACATCGTTTACATTAATTTAATTGTATTTAATTAAATTTCTGATTTTTTCATCAGATCTGAAATTCATTTTTATTTAATTCATATTTCGAATATTGCATTTGAAAATTTACAAAAACATTGAAAAATTTGAAAAAATTTGGCATTTTTATCTTGCATTTTGAAATAATTTTAATTAATTTTCATTTAACTTCTGATTTTTACATTAGATCCAAAATTTATTTTCATTTAATTCATAATTTTCCTATTGCATTTGAAAATTTACAAAAAAATTGAAAATTTTGAAAAATTTAAAAAAATTGGCATTTTAGCTTGCATTTTGACATAATTTGAATTAATTTTCATTTAATTTCTAATTTTTAAATTAGATCTGATCTAAATTACAAAAATTCATTTTTATCATTTTCATATCGCATTTGAAAATTTACAAAAAAGTTGCAAATTTTGAAAAATTTGTCATCTTTAGCTTGCATTTTCAATTTATTTGAATAATTTGCATTTAATTTTATCTAATTTCTGTTATTTTCATTAGATATGGTTTAAATTATATAAATTCATCATTAATTAATCTCTTGCATTGCATTTTCAATATAAAAATTGCTAAGGGTTTGCTTGAAAATTTGAATTTTTCATATAACCTAGTAATTCCAAAAGCTAGGGATTGTAGGTAAAAACTTATTTTCATATTTTTATACTTATCTTAGGAACTCATTCAAATCTGATTTTGCATGTAGTATTGCATTTTAGTGTGTTTTTCCATTTACATTCAAATACTTGCATTTACACATTTTCAATTTCAATGAAAACTAGCAATTTTCACTAAATTTTGGCTTATTTTGCATATTGGATTGCATTATAGGTGTGTTGTGAAGGATCTAGTGGATTTATTGGGCTGATATTAGACTTATTATTTTCTTCTCTTCATCACTTTCCTTACAACACCCTTTCCTTGACACATTTGCATTGAAAATTGATTAAAAAAAAATTGAATATTTTAGTGTATTTGCACTAGGGTTTGACTTGTCAACTCTCTAGATTCGCACTATAGTCATGTTGTGATGGATTTTAAGGAATTATATGACTTATATTACTGTTATAATCTACTTTCTATCACAACTTCCCTCACAACACCCCTTCTCTGACTCATTTGCATTAAAATTTTGTGAAAAATTACATATTTTAGCTCTATTTTCACTAGGTTTTGACTTGTCATCACTCTAGAATTGCATCAAAGACATGTTGTGAAAGACATTATTGCATAATTGGACTTTTATTATGCATATAATTTACTTTCCCTCTTTAAATTCTTCACAACACCTTTTCTTTCATTCACTTGCATTGAAAAACTAAAAAAAATCAAGCATTTTAGGTCATATTTGCATTTAATTTTGCACTTACTTTCTTCCATTTGTATAAAAAATCATTCAAATCTGATCTTGCATACATTTTAAAAGATACATTTGATAGTATTTATAACCTTGTTTGAAATCTTGCATTATCTTAATTACACATTGTGTATTTCGACACCTAGGGTGCACTACTAGCTCTTATTGAAAATTGATGTTTTTTGACATTTTATTATGACATCTTCATGTTATTCTTATTTGAAATATTTGAAAGAGTATATGCTAGATTTTGAAATTTTCTCTAATTTCACTAATGAGAATCCTCATGTTCTAGAGTACATAGCTTCTGTAAGTAGTATTGATGCTTCTATATGTTCTACATATGAGCTGCAATTACTTTATTATACACATGATTTTACTAGCTTTGCATTACTCAAAGGAGGATATCCTTTGATATTAGAAGATTTAACTAAATTCATCTCTAGGAATACTCATGAGAAAGATAAAAGTGAAAATTCTTTTTCCGTTAGTACTTTGAAATCAATAGCTAAAGAACATGATGATGATGATGATTCCATAGGTTATCCTACTTCTCCTATAGTTGAATGTCCAAGAACCTTGGATGAGAAGACTATGGATAGTTCTATTAATGTTACAACACCTAACCTTCCTGACAACACCATACCTCCCTCTCATTCCAATGCTCTCCCTGGCCAAGATGTAGCATTAGTGGATGAGAAAAGGTCTCTCACATTAAATCCTTTAGGAATAGATGTTGGGTATAATCAAGAGGGAAACAATGTTAATTCAATATTCACTAATGGAATTTATAGCAATATTCCTAATATGGTTGTGTGGGGGGCACCTAGTGCACCTTCTTGCTTAAAACTAGTGATTACAATTCAAGGTGCTCAACAACCACCTAGACACCTCGATTACATTTTTAACTATGCAAAACAAATTAATTTGCCAAAACATCCCATAATTGCTCACACGTACAACACCTGTAATAACAATAAAAGTAAGCAATAACTACATGTGCCTATCTCCCTCCTAGATCCTCAACCTATGCCCCCATGCCAACTTGTCTTACTCATAAAAGTAGTCAAGAATATGATCTTGTCGAGCAACTCTGCGCTACTCTGGCTAAGATCTCTCTTTGGGATTTAATACAAACATCACCTACATACCATGAATGCTCCAATAAGATTTACAAAAGGTGATTATCCCACCTATTGCTAAGCCTAATGATGTAGCAGTTGTATTGGATAGTATGCATGTGACAAAAATAGGTATTCTCTTCCAACCACATGAATTACCATCACTTGAAACTTTCAGAACCAATATGATCTGCTTATAATATTTGTCACGATAGATACAAAGTTGATAAAGTGAGTTATGATAGACAATGGATCGGCTCTCAATGTTTGTGGCATGGACTTATTACACAAAATAAAGGCTGACACATCAAAAATAAAACTAGATACACTTAGCATTCGTGGCTTTGATAATCATAGTAGAAAATCAATAGGTACTATAACCTTACTTGTAAAGGTGGGTCCTGTGATTTTACCTACCCTCTTTCATGTCACGCCCATCCCATTTTCATATAATATGATTCTCGATAGACCATGGATTCATGCCATGGGGGTAGTTCCTTCTACCCTTCATAGATCAATAAAGTTTATTTATCAAGACAAGATCCACACCATACATGTTGATGTTGAACTAGATGATTGTTTACATATTGAAATGAAAAAAACAAATTTAGAATCATGAGCTTAAACAATTTACAAGCTAATTCATCAATGCCTCTTGCCATGGATAATATTGTGCAAGACTCTACACCATCAACTGCACTGTTTGGTGATGATTGGGGTTCATTAGATTTTAATCCTTGCAGTGTAGGGGAATATAAACTTAATAACCCTGACACATCAAAAGTTGCATCGATCTCATCTAAGCGATCTTTTGAAGCACCTAAAAAACCTAAAGTCTCCTTGGTAGAAAATAAAGACAATACTCTCACTTATAGTACAAATTATAAGATGTATGAGGCTTCACCATCTTCTAAGGAATTGACATCCCCTCTATTGTTGAGGATTTAAAATCCTTTATAACAATTGTGACTATATAGGTAAGGGATGTGGTGTAAATCAACAAAGGATTCAAGTACCTATAGGATCCACTTCAAGACATTACTCAAACAACATTGGATATAATCCTTTTAAAGAAAAGAAATCCTCTCATCAGCCTCAACTAAATGTTAATATGATATCAACAAGACCAAATAAACATGCGAGATATCTTGAGCTGATAAGCCACACTCATTGTAGGAAATATTATAGTAGCTCTCAAGGGTGGCATGTTCCTAGATATGTATGTTCTTAACACTGGGATCTATCAGGTAAGTATTTCTAACCCTTTTCTCTCTTGTGTTGTGATTCCCCCGTGATGTGTTATGTGTTGTTTAGGCCTCCTAGGATGACCCTTGATTCTTTTGTAAGGTAAAGGATACTAGGAGACCGCCTCTGTTGTGAACCTTCTTCTATTTGTATCATCATTCTGCTATATCACCTCCCCTCTATTTTCATTGCTGTGTGTTGTGCCTTATGGACATAGCATTGCAGTTGGTGATTTGGGGGCACCCTCTTACATGATTGTCCCTAAGGTACTTGTCTCTCCTCTCTCAATTTATTGTTTACCCTCTTCTAGTGGTTCTATCTAGTCAGCGGATGATGAAAAACATATAATACTGTTAAGGACCAAGTGTCCCTTCAATGAGAAATAAAAAAATGGACCTAGTCCATACATGATGATGGGGTTGATATATATTATACGAAGCTTGGCTAGTAGAATCATTCTATGTGATATTTGATGTTGTCTTATCATGCTAACAAAACTTTAACAAGATTTTTGCTCCATGCACTTTGATTATCTTGATGTGTTTATGCATTGTTGATTATCATGTGATGTGATTATCTTATGGAAAGATTTTTAACCTTTTCTTGTAGGAAATTATGTGTTTGTGGGAACATTTAGCGATCATAAAGTACATGTCACCTCTGGGGGGCATGGGCTTTGCGAGAACTCATGTTTCCTTGTGTATTTTCTCTCTACCTTAACATGCTTGATAGTGGTACACGATGTCAACCACATTAAGGTGGGGGCATATATAGGGTAAGTTTGATGATTTTGGTAGTAACAAATCATGTTTGTAAGCCCTCTGTGGAGGCAAGACGTTGTATCTCCAAGCAAGATCACTACTTTCTTTTTATATTGCAAAAATTAAGTCCTCTGCGAAGGTGATATATTGTACATATCCTTTTATTCTAAGCCCTTCTGCAAAAGGTGGGGATAGTGTATTTCTTGAGGAGATTGCCCATCCTATCATTTTCCAAAAAGTCCTCCGAGGAGGCGGGGCGGATCTGAGACTATTGAAACCCTTAAGCGTGTCTTCGATGATTGTTTTGGCAAAGCCCAATCATCAATGTGTGCCTATAATGTGCCTGCTCGATGGTGAGGGCTTAGCAATAAGTTTCTTCCATCACCTTGTTTGTTGTGTTTTCTCCATGTCTTCCATGTGTCTTCCGTGTATTTTCCCCCTTGTGTGGCTAACCCCCACTTGGGCTTTGTATGGCTTGTTTTCCCCTCTCGTGTATGTGTAACGATGTGCTCCACTTACACTTGAGGTTTTCTATGGCATGTTTTCCCTTTGGGGTTGTATGTTGCATTGTTACTTTTCATGTATCTGCATTCATTCATATATATGAAAATAAAAAATAAAAAAGAAATAATCACTGCATTCGCTATGTCTTCAATGTTATCTTCTTTGTGTCTTGCATGACTGTAATTGTCTTCTCCATATTTTATATGCCTGTTACTATACTCAATGTGTTTGGCATGTCTTCACCGTGCTTGGTGTGTTTGTTGTGTTTGTTGACCTTACTTTAATGCATGTATTGGCCTTGCATTTATACATACATTAAAGTGGGGGCTAAATGTTATGTCAAAAAATGTCCCCTTGGGGGGGGGGGGGCTTTTCCCTCTTAAGGTTTAGCACCCAGGTCTTTAGAATGCATTATAAGTATCTTACATGTTAATTTTGAATCCCGATGAGAAAACCCCTAAGTGTTATGTAAAATAGGACCTAGGGGGTACTATATTAATGAGTCCTGACCTAAAATACAAGGGTGAACTTGGGTACTAGCACCCTTGTCCTGCCCTATTTTAGGTCAGCCCTAAACTTTTGTCAGTTTTGTGACCATTATTTGGGTCCTATGCCGATATCCTAAGTTTGAATTACGAAATTCTTAGAGGGAATCTTTGTAGTTGCATATATAAGCATGTTTAGCATTTCATTTGTAAACTAGAAGATGATTATGAATTTGAGGCATAATTGTGATTTGAAAGCATTCAAGATATTCATTGTTGTAGAGCAGAGCATTGTTATTGTGTTTGTGATTGCATATTTGATTTCATCTTCTAATGTGATTGAAGAGCCTTCATGTGAGATCTATACTTAAGGTGATATCTATTTGTGTTTGAATCATTTATCATTTGGATTTTACCTCTATCCGTCAGGGATACGAACTCTTATCTAACAATGGTGTTTAGAAGACTTGAATGTTTCTCCAAGGCTTGATCGAGGCAAGCCTCTGAACACCACAACCCCCTCCCACACTATTAGGGTTAGCCGACAGACGATATCAATTAAATGCAAATAAAGATTAAACAGAGGAATGAAAATACAAAGAAATAATAACAGTGAGAGACAAGTTTTAACATGGTTCACCCAAACTCAGGTTACATCCACCAATAGAGAGTCTAATATTATTATCTAGTAAATCAAATTGATTACAACTAGCAATCCTTGCAGCTCAATACCACTGGAAAATGCTACAATACATCAATAGAAACCCTAACCCTTAGCCACTTTTATCAAGCCGTATGTTGATTACAGAAAAATAGGTTTTTTTTATGTCTACCAATAGAAAAATAACTCCCGACGCCTTTATAAAATGATAAAAAAAATCGTGTGAGGTTTTGGGGGAGCCGCCCCTTGACCTCACCCTATATCACAATAGGGAGTGCGCTAGGGGTGCTACCCCTTGACCCCGTCTTGGGGGCGCTGTGCCAAAACCCCCACAAGGGGCACTACCCCTTGACCTCGTTAAATAATTTGGGGCGAAACCGTGCTGATAAAAGTGGGGTAATTTAACCTCCGAGTCTGATTAGGCTCCATATAACAATAATCTTCCACTTGGAGACTAATCAGACTCCACACCATATCATCTCCCACTTGGAGACTGATCATAACACTAATCACCCTGTAGCTCCCACTAGAAATAAGCACCCTAGATTATGTTGTTCTGATTTTTTATTTTTAGTCTTGAAGACCAACCAAAGCTGAAGAGAAGCTTAGCTTCTCCCTTGTCATTACCTTCATAAACATACCCATTGGATTTTCATCTATATGTATCTTTTCCAGCCATAACTATCCATCATCCAACACTAACCGAATGAATGTATGTGTTTGGTCTTTGAATGCAAGGCAAAATTCTATGCAAGATGTATGACACTCTGGCTGTCCATAAAAAAATAACTATTAGCCTGTTGTTTGCCCAATTCTTCCATAAAAGATTGCAGCCATATCATCTCCTTGATTGCCTTTGTTGTAGCTACATACTCTGCCTCTGTGGTGGATAAAGCAACCACCTTTTGCAACCTGGAGATCTAACTCACCATTGTCCCACCTACAGTAAAGACATAACCTATAGTACTCTACCTGGTATCAATATCCATGTCAAATTTGAGTCTACATAACCTGCTAAATTAGTATTAGAGCCCCCAACACATAAGTGTTTATTGGATGTACCTCTCAAATATCTGAGAATCAATTTTACCGCATTCAAATGGTCCAATCTAGGATGACTCATATACCTACTTACGACTCCTACAACATGTGTAATATCCGGTCTCGTGCATACCATGGTGTACATTAAACTTCCTATAGATGAAGCATATGGTACCTTGGACAATTTTTCTTCCTCCTCTTGTGTCTTAGGACACATCTCCTTAGTCAATTTCAAATGATTAAGCAAAGGTGTGCTGACAACTTTTGCATTCTCCATATGGAATCTCTACAACACCTTTTCAACATAATCAGCTTGAGATAGAGTCAATTTTCTGTTCTTTCTATCTCTGAAAATTTTCATACCAAGGATTTGTTTTGCTGCCCCCAAATCCTTCATAGCAAATGATTGTGCTAATTGTTGTTTTAACTCTCTTATGTGATCCAGGTTAGACCTTGCAACTGATGAAGGTTGATTGTCATTATTGTCAAAAAGGTGTTGAGTTGTTTATCATTGATAGTGTCTTCATGTCACAGGTTGTGTTATGATGATATTGTTCCTCAGTTGAAGAAGGTTTAATAAATTGAAGTAGGAGTTGATGTGTCATGAGTTCTTGCTTCACGTTATGTTGCTCATATGTGCTCATTATCATACATTCTTCATCATACATAGATAGATTATTGTTGTGCTTCAAAGATAAGGTTGTTGATATCAAGGTTGTTGATATGTTGCTTTAGAGGAGTGATGTTGGTTTATGTTTCATTCAAGCTTCTTCAGGATGTTCAAGGAGGATTTGTATTTCTTGAAGGGTGTGTATTGCTTCTATGCTATTGATTCTTTGAAGGAGGGATTCTTTCATGATCATATAAGACTTGATGTCTTCATTTTATGTCAAAGATTTTTGTGATATGGTTTGGATTGTTGACCATCATATTTGGCTTTGATAATATGATTACATAGTTTGGTGTTAAGGAGGCATTTCATGTTAAGATCAGTATACCTTGATGTTGGTTGATAAGATGAGGAGTTGGTCATATACGGTCATGATCTTGTGTCAAGATTGTTTCAAATTGTTTTCATATCTTTATCAAGGAATTCATGAATTCATGTCTTGGTTTCATGATTTGGTTAAAAGAGTTCTTGATATATTGCTATCTTGGTTTCATATGGTGTTGATGATAGCTTGATGAGTTGAGTTGATGTTTGTCCATGGTATAGTGAAGTTGGAGTTGAGTGAATTGAGTGAAACTGTATGGATTGCTTCATGTCACAGAGTTGATGAGACCATAAATGTTCATAGTGTTGGTAATGGTTTATGCTTCATAAATGAGGTCTTCTTCATCATGTTTATTTGTTGACTATGATCTCTACAGAATGAATTTTATGACAGTGGACTGTGAGAGTATGTGCAAATTTCAAAGACCTAAAATTCTACACCTTAAGGACCTAAAATAATTCTAAATCTTTATTCCTAAGATCCTTCTCTACCCAAATGCACTTTTCTTATGTTTAATCTTGACTCAAGTTATAGAAGGTCATTTCACTAATACCTACTTGCTAAAGGGGTCCTTAAACATTTATGTGACCTGCCCCATTCATGATCATTACTCTCTTTTTAAGAAAAAGGCTGATCAAAATTCTTATTAATGGTTATATTAAAAAGTAAAAAGGTCAATCAAAAGGCTTTATTTAAACCTTTACCTTTCCTCTTTGAATTTATTTTTGACATGCTTTTTGGCTGTCATTTTCTGCAAGACTAAAAAGACTTGATTTTTAAGGCTATTTTTTAGCCTATCTAAAAGCATTCTTTAAGGAGATATTTTTAAGATTTTTTTTTTTCTAATTTTAAAATTCAAGTGGGTCTCTCTCTCTCTCGTGCAATGAAGATAAAAAGGAGAGAAGTTTATTTTCTAAAAAATGAGAAAATTTCTTTATGGAAACTTTATTTTTTTTTGGAGTGGTAATTATGGAATTTTTGTAGAAGAATTTTGAGAAGATTAAAAGGGGTTTTTTTAAATGATTTTTTTGGAGAACCTTCTTTTGTCTTCTTGCAGATAATAGAGTTTGGAGTGGATTGGAAGATGAAAATAATTTTTATTTTTCTCTCAAAAGGGTAGATTGTTTAAGATTATTTTTACAGGTGTATGGATTTTTGAAAATGATTTATGTAGAGGAAATGAAAATGTAGAGAAGATTTTCAGATTGGAAATTATTGAAGATTTATTTTTGAAAAATGGGAAATGGAGATGATTTTATGAAAATAAATATGCAGAGGAGAGGAATATCAAAACTCATTCTATTTATAATTTTATTGCAGATGCTTTGTGAAAAAAAAAAAATTTGCAGGAATGAAAAATGCAGAGAGAAGATGAAAGGTTTTTTAGAGAAGGAAAATGAAGAGAAGCAAATATGAAAGGTTATTTTTTATTGCAGGTGTAGAACTGATTTAGGTAGCATGGAAGATATAATTTTGGCTATGAGGGTTTTGTATGTAGATGTAGTTTTTGAAGACATTCACATAGAGATATTTTTATAGATGAAATTGCAGATGAACAAGTTTGTATTGAATGTATTTAAAGCTTAAATCAGAGGATGAAGACAATGTTCAGTGCAAGAGAAAGATTGTAGGGGTTGATACTTGAATAAGGAAAAATATTGTTAATTGCAGGGTTTGTAATGTGCAGATTGATGATTGGAGAATAATGCTTGCATAATGATGTTTGTATTAAAGGGTCATAACAAAGTTGATTGATATTTGTAGATTGATGTTTTTCAGAGATTGGAATTAGATCGATATGAAATTGAAGGTAATTTTACAGAGTGAAAAATCAAAAAGAGATATAAGGTGTTGTATTGAAAAGAAACAAAGTGTCCCTCTGTATGTTTATCTTCATTCTAATGTGCAATGAAACACTTTTCCAGTGAGACACTTTTATCAGCCAGTGAGGCTTGTAGGTTAGTGAGACCTTGTTTTGTTAGTGAGACATTCATAAGCCAGTGAGGCCATGTATATGTTAATTTTCGAAGTTAAGCTAGTGAGTAAGTTTTGAGTGGTTTTTCTACCCCAAGAGGGGTTTTCCACTTGTAAAACCTTTTGTGTCTTTGTCTTCTTCATATGTTGATGCATATTGTTATGATTATTTATTAATTCATATCTTTTCAAGGTTGATTAGGAATAAATAGCATGTTTTTGATACAACACTAATTCACCCCCTCTCTCAGTGTTAATTGTACTCCAACGAGTGGTATCAGAGCATAGGTTCCCTATAGAAGTCTAATCATCTTGGGTAGGTCCTAAATGTGGAGTACCATGGGTAAGTGCAAAAGAAATAGAGAAAAGAAAAGAGTCAAGTCTCCCATTGATCAAAAGGCTCCATCTTTATCAAATTCAAATATTCATATAGAGTCTGTTGATAGAAATGTCTCACAAATTGAATTAGAGAAAGAGTTCTTTGGAGTTCCCTACTTTGATGGTTTAGATTTCTCTGTTTGGTGTATTAGAATGCAAATCTATCTATCCTCTTTAGGGTATGGTGTTTGGATTTTAGTTGAGAATGGATATTCTATTTCCTTTCAATCATCTAATTCTAACAAAGAGGCTCTTGAATGCAATCATATAGCCAAGAAGGTTATTTTGTCTAGATTATCTAATGATGTTTCTTGTAAAGTTATGCATTGTGAAACAACTTAGGATGTGTGGAAGAAATTGATAAGAATCTATCAAGGTGATTATGATGGAGAAGACAATTTGTTATCTGAGAAGAGTGACAATGATGGAAGACTTTCACATGAAGGAGATGAGATCCAATCAGATTCATACGAAGAAGATCAGAATCAGGAGTATGATGAACAAGAATGTGAAATTGACATAGAAGGAGAGCTCATATGTGCTTTGAGTGAGATCAATAAATATAAAAAGGATAATCATAGATTAGAGTTGCAGCTACAACATGAAATAGAATCCAAAGACAAAGTAATTTCATATCTTGAAAGAGTATCTCCCGATCTTGAAGAGGCAAGAAGTCAATCTATTGTAAATTTAATGACACAAATTGATGAATCAGATAAATTAATTATCAATCTAAAAACTGAAATTGAGGAAGCTAAGAGAATAATAGATGTAACAAAATCTGACCTTGAGATTAAAAGAATTGAAAATCTAAAATTAGAGACTGAAATTATCAATCTTAGAAAAGATTATGAAGGTCTCAAAGTTTTGTCCAAGAAGTATCAGGATTTTGAAGAAAGTACAAATAAATTGCATGAGATGTTGGGCAAATAGAAGCATCATAAGAACACAACTGGTTTAGGATATGAAGGAGAATGTTCCAAAGTCAGAGAGACTCCTAGAAGGAAAATTGATTTAAATTATCATGTTGCTGCTCCTAAAGGCAAAATGTACAATCAAAGGAGAAAATTCAAAAGAACTACTCCAGCAAGACAAGATTTTATGTACATGTATAATTATTCAATTAATGGTTATTGTTACACCTATAATCACTTTGGACACAAAGCAGTTAATTGCAAAAGAAATCAATTTGCTTCAATATGGAATACTAATGTTGTATGTTTCAAGTGTAATTCTCCTGGTCACAAGGCATATAATTGTAGAGTGTATGAAAGAATAGCATCACATAGTTTGATAGGTTGGAAAAAGAAAAAGGTTGAAAAGGTTTGGAAGAAGAAACCTGAACAAAAGAAAGAAGTGAAAGTTTGGAAAATAAAACAAAGCAAAGAGAAGACAAATTCTAAACTTGTGCATTTTGTACAAGTCACATCATCCATTATTTAACATATGGCATGAAGTTAGGGGGAGTTGACCATGTCCTATCAATTATCCCCAAGAAGTTTCAGGAAGGAGATCATTTTGTTGGATTAGGTCCGGACAACTGAGAGGGGGCTGTGAATTAGTTGTCACTTATTTAAGCTTTTTCTTCCTTTAATCTCCCTTTACAACGTATAAAAAAATTATTGAAATAAACATCACATAAGCAAAAACATAAATAACACACTTGACACCAAGATTTTGATGTGGAAACCCGGTTAAGGGAAAAACCATGGTGGGGGTTAACCCAAAAAATTAATACTTTGTTAAAAGTATTTTACAAGTAGCAATGCACATGCATTCGGGCTCACTGTCCAGAGGTCAATGCTCAAATGGAGGCTCACTACCTAAAAAGATATTACAAGAGAACAACAAAGATTTGAACTGATTAATAGCATCTGCCTATGCATGAATTTCAGTTCTAGTTAAGTACAAAAATAGATCTTACACATTTCATCTTTGCTCTGCTGTTCTTACTATCTGCCTTCATTCGCTCTTTGGATTTCTGCTCTTTTCAGATATACACCATATTCACACACAAACACACACAATCATCCAATTACATTGACTGTATATGTATCCACAACATGATCTACAATCATTCTATCAGTCGGCTTCAACAATACTTAGCACTTTTGTGAGTGCTATGCTCTGTCAGCTAGATCTATGCATAACTTAAGGTGTGGACCAAAACTTGCTCTTGGAAATCATTACTCATGTCGGCCAAAATCATTGATCACCACCATTTGTCCAACAAGCAACTTTTATACATTTGGAATCAAGATCTTTTGCAAGGTCTGTCTATTCTACTTCTGTCTGTTCTGATAAACTGGAACCTGGTACTCAGATGCTAACATATTTTGAATCCTTCATCACCAGAGGACAAAACTCTAGATTTAGAGTGTCTTTGCAATGTTGTTAACTGCCTTAGATCTAAAGCAAACCATGCCTTTCCATTGGAGAGATCCAGATCAAGATACCGGACTTTGTTATTGCTATGTTCTTAACTGCCCAGACTTAGACGAATTCTGATTCTGACTTTCGGTATGAACAACTCATGTTATGTGGATGTTTGGGATGATCTTAGTTGCGATCAATGACAACACCTATCTGCTCTAAGTAGTGTCTCTTGCCAACAATCTCCCCCTTTGGCATTGATGGCAACACTTAGTGAAAAATGACTGTCTTAGAGCGACTCCCCCTTTGTTTGTACATTCATGCCCTTCACTTAATCTGGTGCTCCCCCTATGTTGAATACCTCATTTTTCACTATCCTTCACTCCCCCTTTGACATCAATGGCAAAGGGTGGGATCCACAAGCCAAAATTCTCAAAAGCGTTCTGTTTATACTACTGCATATTTACAACAAATCATCAAATTCTATTTACATGAACTTGAGAATGCCTGCAAAACTAGTTTTTAATTGCACAAGTTTAGAGGCCCAAGTATTCTTCATTCCATCCAAGAGTGAGATGTGCCCACTTAGCAGAAATGCATATGCTTCTGCCTTTGCCAAATACAGAGGATCACTTGTCTAAAGTGCATCTTGGGCTTCAGATAAGGCATTATGCATGGCTTCCAAATTGGAGGCAATCAATCCCCAGAGTTCACACATCCTCTTCATAGTATTGATTTTCTCTTTTTCAAGTCCCTTTATTTCATGTGTCAAGATAATGAATTGACATTCTTGGCTTATAGGAGAGGTATTTAGAGTATCAAAATTTTGAGATAGAACTGATATTTTCTATTCTTGTTCCTTTATCTTCTTCTCAACATCCTTATTGACTTTATCCCATGATAGGCAAAACTTATATATATCTCCTCCATCACTTAGACCATTCTGAATGCTCTTTATGCTAATGCCTAGTACTAATCTATCAGTCCTTATTAGATTCTTAACTTGACTGAATTTCTTATTCAAAAATTCTTTCTGAACCTTTGCCTATGTAGACTTTTCAAAAGACTCAAAATGTGAGTTTACTGAACTTACAAGATTTTTCAAATGGTTGGAGGGGGAATCATTTTGATTCTTCTGATAAGTTGACATTAATTTCTCTAAAATTCCGGTTGCTAGCCCCAGCAGCTCATTGTCCTCTAAGTGAGATTTTATCATATTTTCTCTGACTTTTACTTGGGTGAAAGATGCTATTTTCATCAATTGAAATGGAGAGAGCACATCTGGATTGGTTAGTCCTTGGAGTAGTTTAGGCTCATCAAGTTTAATCACTTCCTTTTCAAGAGGGCCTTCTACTGCATCTATAGTGTCTCTTGCTACATTTTTTGAATCATCTTTTTGATCATTAGACTTTTCTACATTTGCTTTAGGTGTTTCAACATTTGCACCATCTTCTTCTGCTTTGTCTTCCTTTCCTTTTTCCTCCTCTTTCTCTATATTAGTCTTCTCTGTGTTCTCTTCTGAGGGATTAATTTCTGCTTGCTCACCACTTGCTACTTGATCTGGAGGACTCTGTGTGGTAGCAATATCCTTTTCCTTCCCAGATTGATCAAGGGGAGGAGTTATCTTTGCATCAATTATTTTGTCTATCATTTCTATGTCCTCCTGATTGACTTGTTCGTCTTCCTGAACTTCTCCAATATTTAGATTTGATGAATCAAGTTCTGGACTAATACTTTGGTCATTAATTCTCTTGTCAGTTTCTTCTTCTGGAGCTTTTTGTTCTAAAGTAGAAGGATTCTCTTCTTCAACTTGCTTTTCTGAAATGATGTAGTACTTATTTTTGTCTAAAGTTTTTCTCAGAATTTCCTTTGTTTCCTTTGCAATTTCCTCAGTCTCACCAAGGATTAGCTTGTTCATCCAAACTTTACTTTTGAATTTATCTTTGACTTCTCTAAGAACTTTATCTGCTTCTTTTTTGGTCATTACAGGGCACAAAGAGGAGAGAAGGTACTCTCCGAGTTCTATATCTTTTTCCTTGGCTGCTTCTTTCCTGATTTCCATTACTTTCTTCAAACTTTTAGGAAGTTCTTGTAAGATTTCCGACAGGGCTCTATTGAATTTATTTAGATATATGATAATGGCATCTTTTAAAATTCTCTTATTTGCTTGATCAATGTTATCATAGTAAACTCTTATAGGTTTTAAATTTCCATGAACAGTGACTGTTTTTACAATTTCATCAATAGTCATGGCAACCTTACCAGATACTTACTTTTTACTGGCCCTCATGCTTCCGGACGGTTGATCTTCAGAAGTCTTTGAAGTTTTGACCTTCTTGGATCTTATTTCTTTCACTTCTTCATATGTTTCTATCTCATCATCTTATGTGCTCTTGTGGGTTATTGTTGCCTTGGTTTTCTTTCTTTTCCCTCCTTCACTAGATGGAGTGGCTTCCGGCTTCTTAGTGGAAGTGGATCAGCAGGAGTTGCAGAACTCCTTATCTTCCTTGGAGCTTTTGGGGCAACTAAAAACTCACTTTTTTCTTGCTCAGTGCTCTTCTTTATCTTTTCAATCCTTTGTCTATTTTCTCTCACTACTTCTTTTGTAATTGAAAGGAAGCTAGGTGTGCGAAAATTGCTTCCTACACTAATCTAATGAGGGGAGAGCTATACAAATTCAATTTAATCTTTGCAACTATAGCAATATGAAATACATAAATGAGATATTGTAGAAATACACATGAACCAAAAAGAAGACAAAAGAAGAGAGACAAAGATATATGGTGGGGAAAACCCTTATCGGGTGAAAAACCCCACACTCAGAAACCTACACAACGTATTAACAAATCTGAAAGTTGTTTACAATACACTTGCAATGCAAGCTTCAATGGTCTTTGACACCCATATTTGGAGTCAATCCGGAAGCATAACAGTACCTGTAAAACTTGTAATACATCTACTCCTCCAAGCACCTATTTATATAGAAAATACAAGGCAATATTGGACCTTTCTTGAGATGGGCGTCCAACTTGGCCTCATGGCCCAAAACCCATGCCTAAGGACACTTGGTCAACATTGTAGAATGTGTCTGACACTTGTCCATAGCTTCCATCCCAAAGGGGTCACCTATTTCTAAAATGGGTTATGACAGATGCTCTTATGACTCTTACGACTGTCAGAATTTGTCATAGCAGTTACAACTTAAAGCTGTAAGAAAATCTATCATACACAGGCTATAAATAGCATATTCTCTTACAACATGTCATAGTCCACCTTGGGGTTCCAAAATATGCCTTTTTCAAATATGCTTCATGACACATGTCTTCACCTATCTTACAACCTTCTATTTCTGACTCTTACATGTCATAACTTCGTCATAGGAATCCATCATAACTGTTTTGGTCAACATTCCCTTACACAACATCCAAGATGCCGACACATGGCAAAATTTTCTTATCACTAATTGGGACACCTATCTCCTCATGTGAGGACAAAATTACAAATTGTCATCTTCCATGTAGGATGACACATCACCGTGCCACATCCCACAACATGACAATATGGAATTTACAATTATTTACAACATAGGCAATGAATTAATAAATACAATCATAAATAATGCAAGGAATTACCAAGGTTGAGACACCTTAATTCCCAACATTCTCCCAGTTGTCGAACACCTTGTAAGAGCCAATAGAATAACAAGATTTAACTACTATAGGCCGAGAGGCCCATAGACTTTGAACACCATCTGAACTTCTCTGTGCTCACTAGCTTTGTTAATGCATCTGCAACATTCTTCAAAGTATCTACCTTCTCCAAATTTACCTTCCCATCCTCTACCATGTCTTGCATGAAGTGAAACTGAACATCAATATGCTTTGTTCTGGCATAGAAAGTTGGATTCTTTGCATGGCAAATTGCACTCTAATTGTCACAACTAATCGTAATCTAACCTGCATCAACACCAATATCTGAACACAATCTCCTAAACCAAATGGCTTCCTTACAAGCATGAGTTGCTGCCATATACTTAGCTTCTGGCATGGAAAAAGTAACCACAAGTTGTCACTTACTTATCCAACTAATAGCACCACCAAACAGTGTAAACACGTAAGCACTAGTGGATCTCCTGCTGTCAATGTCACCTGCCCAATCAGAATCCACAAATCCATGAATATCAACAGAATGCAGAGGTCTTGTAACATTACCATGATAGCATATGGAATACTTAGAAGTACCAATCAAATATCTGAACACTCGCTTAACTTCATCCCAATGAACCTTTCCAGGATTAGCCATAAACTGACTAAGGACTCCCACTGCTTGGGCAATGTTTGGCCTTGTGCAAACCATAGCATACATCAAACTGCCAACAACACTAGCATAAGGTACAATGCTCATGTCCTCCACCTCACTAGGAGATTTTGGACAATCCTCAACAGATAACTTTGTCCCCAAAGAAACATGAATACACAATGGTCTACAATCTATCATGCTGAACCTATCGAACATGATCTTCACATACTTACTCTGGCTTAACCGAAGTTTTCTGTTGGCTCTGTCTCTTCTTATTTCGATTCCTAGAATGTACTTGGCTGCCCCTAAATCTTTCATTTCAAATTGTGCTGACAACTGAGATTTAAAATCAGAAATCATATTCTTACCCTTCCCAATGAGCAACATATCATCAACATACAATGCAATAATGAGAATACGATCACCATCAAACTTAAAGTATACACAGTGATCTGATTTTGATCTCACAAATCTAATTGACAACACAAAGGCATCAAACTTCAAGTACCACCTCCTAGGAGACTGCTTCAAACCATACAAAGACTTCTTTAACTTGCAAACCAAATTTTCTTTATCTTTTACCATGTAATGCTCTGGCTGTGACATGTAGATTTCTTCCTCCAAATCACCATGAAGGAAAGTTGTCTTCACATCCATCTGTTCTACCTCTAAGTCATAAGTTGCTGCAAGAGACAATAGGAATCTAATGGATGTCAGCTTTGCAACGGGGGAGATGATCTCACCATAATCTATACCCTCCACTTGTGAATACCCCTTCACAACCAATCTAGCCTTATACTTCTCAACACTGCCATCTACACCAATTTTCTTCTTGAACACCAATTTGCATCCAACGGGTTTCCATCTAGGAGGCAAAGGCACCAAGTCCCAAGTTTGATTCTTTTTCAAAGAAGCCATCTCATCCTCCATGGTCTCCTTCCAGGAACCTGCATCTTTCATATCCAAAGCCTCTGACACAATTCTAGGTTCATCACTGTTAGTGATCAAAGCATAAGCACAACTAGAATCAAGCAATGTAAAACCAAACCTTTCAAGTTGCTTTCTTATCCATGTAGACCTCCTAAAGGACTGAGGTTGAGGTTCAGCTTCTTCATCTGATCTTTCAGAGCTGCTAGATCTCTCCTCATCATCAAGTCCAACATTGTCTTTCTATTCAGTCTTCTCAGGGGTAGTAGGAAACTAAACAACATCCTCTTTCTTTTCTTTTTCTTCTGGCTGTAAAATAGTGGAAGAAGGTGTAATCTCTCTGAAGATGACACTTCTTCTATACAACACTTTTTTAGTCACAGGGTCCCAAAGCTTGTATCCTTTCACACCTACATCATAGCCAATGAAGATACACTTAATAGCCTTGTTCTCCAACTTTGACCACTTCTCCCTAGGCACATGTGCATATGCCTCACAACCAAAAACACGAAGATGCCTTATTGAAGGATTTCTACTAGACCACACCTCCATGGGTGTCTTTCCAACAAGAGCTGATGTAGGAGATCTATTTACTAGATAGTATGCAATGGCAATAGCTTCAGCCCAAAACTTTTGTTCTAGGCCAGCTCCACTAAGCATACTCCTAGCCTTCTCCATCAGTGTCCTGTTCATCCTCTCTGCAACTCCATTTTGCTATGAGGTTTATGGAGTTGTCTTATGTCTTTCAATCCCAAGTTCCTTGAAATATTTATCAAATTCTGTAGAACAGAACTCACCACAATTGTTAGTTCTCAAACATTTAATCTTTTTACCAGTCTGATTTTCAGCAAAGGCCCTAAACTCCTTAAACTTGCTATAGACTTCAGATTTGCTTCTGAGAAAATAAATCCATGTCCTTCTACTATAATCATCTATAAAAGATACAAAATATACAGACTTTGATAACAAAGGAACATTCATAGGACCAAACACATCAAAATGAATAAGGTCCAACACACCAGAAGACTTATGAGAACTCGAGTAAAACTGAACACGGTTTTGTTTTCCATATATGCAATGTTCACAAAAGTTGAACTCAAGATTACAATCATCTAACCCCTCAAAGAGGTTCTTATTTTTTAGGGTACGCAGACCCTTCTCACCAATGTGGCCAAATCGCATATGCCATAACATTGTCTTTTCAGCAGGAAGTTTAACTTCCAAAGCACAATTACAACCATCAAGACTAGATACAATAGATTTCTTCACTGCTTGTTCAGATGGTGGGGATGAAGTGACTACTACCTTCTTCCTTGAGTTAGAAGAACTATTGCATTGTGTAATGCGTGCCTCCAGCTGAAACATAGTACCTCTCCTAGTACCCTTAGCAAGCACCATAGCTCCTCTAGTCATCTTGCATCCTTCTTTTGAAAAGACAACCTGCACACCTGCATCATTCAACATACTTACAGAAAGAAGGTTCCGTACTAAGCCTGGGATGTGTATAACCCTAGAGATCCCCTTCACTCATCCATCAGGGAATCAGATAGAGACTCTTCCATGACCAACAATCTTCAGATGAGAGTCATCACCCAGATACACCTTTCCACCATCAAACTCCTCATACTTGGTAAACCAATCTCGATGTGAGGTCATGTGGAATGATGCACCAGAGTCAATCAACCACACATCATCAGATGCATGGGTTGCTAGGTTTGCAATGAAAGCATCACCATCTTCTTGTGACTTGTTAGAATCTGAATCAGGAGCATTCTTCTTCTTTTTCTTCTCCTCCTTGCATTCCTTTTGAAAATACCTAGTTTTCCCACAGTTCCAACATAGAACCTTGGACTTTCTAGGAGATTTGGATCTCCCACGAGATTTGGATCTACCCTTATTATCTTTCTTGTCCTTCTTTTTCCCTTTCTCCTTGGGTCTTCCACGAACTGTAAGAGCCTCTTTGGCTTCCTTAGAAGACTTTCTCCGCATCTCTTCAGATAACAGCAAAGATACCACTTCATCCATTTTGAATGTGGATGTGGTACTTCCAATGGCCATAACAAGATGATCCCACGAGTCTAGCAAGGAACAAAGCAAGGTCATACAAAGATCCTCCTCCTCCATCTTCACACCAACGGATGTCAATTGTGCAACTAGAATGTTAAACACATTCAGGTGATCTGCAGCTGATCCTCCATCCTCCATCCTCAGAGAAAACAACTTCTTTCTTAGAAAAAGCTTGGTCACCAGAGATTTAGCCTGATAAACATCACCCAACTTCTTCCAAAGGTCTTTTGTGCTCTTCTCCTCATGGACATTTAATAGGATAGAATTAGCTAAATTGAGTCTTATGAGACCCTTAGCCTTTTGATCTTTGAGATCCCAATCTGCTTGTGACATTGCGGTTGGTTTTACACCGGATACAGTTTCCCATAGGTCATGATCTACAAGCATGTCTTCCATCTTGAGCTTCCATAGTTCAAAATTAGTGCCATTGAATTTCTCCACGTCTATCCTTCCAGATGTACTTGCCATCTCTCTGCTGCAATAAGATTCAGAATACTCTGCACAGGCTCCCACTCAACTTAAGATTAGCTCAAAAAACACCTACCCAAGAACTAGGACCAAAGGCGATCAAGCTCTGATACCAACTGAAAGGAAGCTAGGTGTGTGGAAATTGCTTCCTACACTAATCTAATTGTTGATGATGATTATTAGTCATAACAACATGCATAAAAGTTTGCACAACAAACCTTTATTATCTTGTAAAGTACGATCAACTTAGGATAAGTTGATGACTCCAAGTCTCTGTTGATCAGGTCATGATCATCTGACGTTACTCAGAGGTTGATGTGACATGTTGTTTTCCATTTCAAGGGGCCTTACATTTATCTGGATGATAAGTATGATTCTATTTCCTATAAATATAATCCACAGAAAGGTTATTTCTACTCTATTCTCAGGATAGCTGATGTATTTGCAGGTTTGATCAATTCTTTAAATTATTGATCATCATGAACCTGTTCTTTCTTCTACACAGTATATTTACTCAAATGATGTGTCTGTAAGTAAATATTTACATGTATTTCTTGAATTTATGTGTGAATTTGCATGATATTTATCAATTCAACATGGTTTTACTCTAAATATGCTATGTATTTCCAATTATCTATGGGATGTCAGCATATTTCATGTTATTTTCTTTTAGTTTCCTGTTATTTGCAATTATGGTGATGAATTGTTATGAAATTGAAAGAAATTTAAAAGAATGCTTCTAATTTTGGTAAATCTTTAGCCATTGAACCATATACATATAAGATATAGTCATGAGGAGAAGAAATCAAACCATATGCCACCAAGATGTTCCACAACTAAATATGGATGATGCTAACTTCAAAGGATAAGGAATGAAAACAACACATGTAGACTGATAAGCACTCCAAGGGACGCAGCTGATCAAAGCATGTATCAAGATTTCAAACATAGATTACTCAAGATTTATGATGATTTGTAATCAAATTCTCTTCTCTTTCATTCAGTAAGCATAGCATGTACATTTACAATGACTTTGAAATAAGTCCTGATATTTCAGCAATCAAATTTCAATTAAATTTTGAATACTCAAAAAAATGGCATCCCTACACCTTTTATAGAATAAGGTGAGGGAGCGGTTACAAATGACCTACGGTCAAGATCTGTCAATTAAGATCAATGGTATATAATCACTCTTTGACTTAGTCAACTTTCCTTCGTGGCACAGGTTACCAGCTGGCAACCATCTGGGTGACTTATTTTCTATAAGTACCTAATGCATATGTTTCCTTCGTGGTGCATCTTCATTCATTCCTCGAGTTCCTCCTCTTTATCTTCTTCTTCTTCATCATGATCATGTTCCTCATCACTTTCTATATCACTATCCCCCTGATAAACATCATCCTGTATATGGACCTTCATTGCCGTCCTGATATTTTCATAGGCTTGTACTATCTTCTCTACTTTCCTGCCATCTTGGGTTTTGGCTTTAGTGATAGCATGCTTGTGGGCCTCAAATGTATCTTTGAGTGCATCCATCTTGCCCTTTCTGTTATTTAAAGTTTCATTATAATTTTCCACCCTGACCTTGATCCTCATGATCTTATTCATCACCTCTTCTATCAGGTGGGTGAGGGGATCATCAGCTTCTGGCTGGAAATTATCATGTAGAGCCTTGATAGCAAAGTTTGCGTCTTGGTTTTCAATCTTCCCCTCCACTTTTCCTTCTAGAGCTTCTAGGATTTCTGCCTCATAGGCCATCATACTGTGCAGCTTTATACTAATATCCCTTAGCTTGCCACTACACTTCTTTAGGATATCACATTCGAAATTGATGTCTTCATACCATACATCTACTAGCAAGGTAGTGTTATTATTTAATACCTGATTATTTATCAGGATCTGAGGATCAATCCTCTTTATTTCACTTAGAGTAGTTAAGGCTTTTTCTAGCTAGAATGACCTTCTTCCTATTTCATTATGCATTTTATCCACTTTCCTCTTCAAAATGCTCAAAGAATTCCACCTCTGTAAAGAAGTTCTCAATACTTCCTCAGCTCCTGTGAGCGTTGATAACATCCACTTCCTCATGATTATTGATTCATGCTTCATGAGGTCTAACTTGTTATCCTCTTCCTGAGAGATGACAGTCAATGGGACTGCCTGATCAATTGATGTATTATCAGGGTTAATCAACCCCTTTATATATGAATGCAGCTGGGCAATGTGCTCTTTGTGTTGTTTATTTTTCTCCTTCTTTTTCTTTACCCTTTGGGTTAAAGAATCAATGATATCCTTCCCCTCTTGACCCTCTTGGTCTTCATTAGTAAAACCCAAATCAATAGTGGTGATTTGAAATTCCTCAAGGGTGATCTTACCCTTCTCTTTCTCTACAGTGGGAAGTGCTACTTGGGCTGTCCTTCTTCCTATAGTAGGATCTCTTCTAATAGCCAAAGTCAACCTAGCTTTCCTCTTTGGTTTCATGATTGTCTCTGCAAACAAGGTAGAAATGTCAAATTCTTGAATTTCAAAGCCTTGTTCTGTACCTATTTCCTTCTCTAGCCACTGAGGCACTTCATCTCCGGATCCTTGTTGTCCTCTATCATCATCATGTCCGCCATGATCTCTAGTATCTGTCTCTATTCTCGGTGGAGAAGGTGACTTCCTAATTTCTTCCTCATGATGTTCCTCATGATGGGGATCTTATTTCATCTCTTCTTGCTGAGGGGTCTCTTTCTGTAGGGTAGGATCCTATGGAATGTCCACATGATGATCATGTGCTTGATCCTATACTCCCTCCTTCTGTGTTTCATCCACCTTAGTATGTTCCTCACCTTGAGGCATATTGGTAACCGTGGCTATTTGTGTGTTTGGGCCCAGTGCATCACCCTGATCTTGGGTCACATTTTGTTCCGCACCTGATGTACTGACCTCTTGTGTCTTAAGGTCCTCATGACCTGATATATCCTTTTCTCCTGTGGCCTCTTGAGTCTAGGCAGCATGATCACCTGATGTGTCCTTATCACCTCCACCCTTTTGTTGGACTTCTACTATTTTTGGCTCAGCTAGTATATCCTGTTGTTGCTGGCCCATATCCAAAGCATTTCTCTCTATCTCTGCCTGCTTGGCTTCTTCAACTTTCTCCGTTATATCAGGTGCACCTGCCTTATCTTCGGGGGTCACATCCTCCCTGTATGTTAAATCTATTACTGCAGGGCTAGTTACCTGATCTACCAACTTGTCAAGCTTGATTTATTGGGTTGCCCTTTCTAGGCTACTTTCTTTCTCTTCTTGAGCTATTTGATTCAACCCTTCCAATATTGCCATCTGTGCTAATGGGGTCCCATGTGGAGTCATGCGGGTACTAGAAGCAAGGGTTCCATCCTCTGAGAAGCTACATTTTGCACCATCTCATCATCTGATAGGTCTACGATGTCTTACAAGGAGAAAGGACCACCTTGACCTACTTTGGAGGCTTCTTTTCTCTGTTCTTCTGCTTTCTCAGTCTTGAACTTAATAATGGTGGGAAGTGGCACATCATGTTGTATCTCCTTTCTAAACACTTCACCACTAGCTCCTCTCAATACTATAGGGTCAGCCCTAATATCACCCCTCATAGATGTTCTTTGTTTCTTAGGTGGTGATGTCAGCAGCACTGCCCTCCTCTTCCTACTGACCATCATTGGGTAATCACCTGTAGGCTCCTTACTTACCGGCTCTTCTTCAAGCGGCATGTCTTCTTCCATATTCTATTGTTGTGAGGTTTGGCCCTCATCCTATACTTCTGTAGTCTCTATAGTTGGCCTCAAGATTCTTTTGGTCTTTGGTTTATCCACCAGAGGCGGTGCAGATGAAGCGGAATCTTGTCCTGATGTGGATGCACCTGCAGCTAGTATGGCGATTCTCTCGATTATCACCCCCTTAGGCTCATCATTAATTTTCTTTCTCTTGGGGGGACCTTTTCTTTGTTTTTGAGTGGGTAGCCTTTCCCCATTAGATTTTCTTTTCTCTCTAAGAAAGTCATCATACTCCTCATCAGGGATCTCCTGCCTTTTCTTCTTGGCATCCACTATAATGGCTACACCTCTTTTCTTCAGTCTATTTATTTGTTCATCTACCCAAGATTGGGTCAATTGCAGCACCCCACCTATAAACTAATCCAAGGAAATGTCTTCAGGCTATGTTAGGTCAGGGGCTGAGATGGTGTCATTATACACCTTATCTTCATATTCATTTGACATGGTCCTACCATCATCTTTCTTTAGCTGCACTAGTACTGGGATACAGTCAAATGTCCTTATCTAATTTAAGGTGAGCCTTTGATATTTTCTTCTTCTTACCTCTGGTTCATCCTCACAATCAGTCCAGAAATCTTCTAGGTGTTTCTGATGTATAGGATTCCCCATTATTTTCTATATTCTACCATAAGGGTCATAAGATCTAGTCAATGGAAATGGTTGTAGGTACATCAGGTTCAGACCTCCTATGGCATCCTTTATGCTCTCTGAATCAGGGCACATGTACCAACCTAGATATTGGAAATAGTACTGGGGAGATCTTCTTCTGTGCTTTGTATGCCTCCAGTATGGTAGATAGTTGCCTAAGAAATTCCATCAGGACTACCCCATTAGTAGGGTACCTGGGTAACATAAAGGGTTGTTCTTCAAATCCCTCTATTCTGATATATGAAAAAGTGGCATACTGGATGAACCAGGTGCCATATCTATATACAACTTCTTGAGCTTCCATGCTCAATCTCTTGGTTTTGTCTTCCTCCATAATTCTAACCAGATGCATAGAGAATGCATCATTCACCAATTTGTAATCTAGGAGGTAGTTATTTCTTTGTAATTGAGGATAATGATCCCATATGTGGGCATCATCTACACCACCGCTAACCTTTCCCACTGTATTCAGGGCATCAAATGTTCCCTTGTAGGCACATGAATAGAGAACGTATGAGGTCATATGGAATGAGCATTCTTGACCTCCTAGGGTCCTTATCTGTTCATCCAATGCATCACTAATGACCTTGGCCCATAATGGCTTATTATCTGTATAAAGGATCATCTAGATGATCCCAAACATCCAATTCTTGAAATTTCTAGCATGAGGATGGCCTGTCATCCTGCTGAGCAGGGCAATCATGTATTGATATTCATCATCAAAATCAAATTTGTATAGGTGAATGGGAAACTTAGTAGAGGCAGTGTAGGTGCTACTCTTAGACCTCCACTAGTACATCCTCTTCCTTGCATTCTTTTTATTATTATTATACTCTTTCCAGTTTCTGCAAATCCACACTGACCATCTTCTTTTCAATTGACAGATTGAAAGTAGACGTGATGCCCTTAATTGAAAAGTCAGCGTAAACCCTTCCATGTTTCTCTACCCACTTGGTCTGAGGGTTATAGTTTCTGGCACATTCTACTACCAGTTTTGGGGTTTCCATGGCATAGGGGAATCCGGCCACATGCCACATTCCTGATACATATATTGCATCCAGGAGGGTATTATCTTTGTCATGATCTATTCTGGTGGACCATGCTATTAAATCTGTATCTCCTTGATGAGTATCCCCAATGATGCCATATTTGAATTGTACCCCTTCGGGTTGAACATACATGGGCTTAGGAAATTCTGCATTAGACCTGTTCCGCCTACGGTCTGCCATGGACTCTTGCAACAAACATGCCTAGTCTTACCATACGATATCCATATGTATTCACACAACACTATATATCTACGACATCATGCATACTATATTTATTAATATTTACTTCATCATGATATGCATTTTTACAGAGCCAAACCACAAGAAGAACATGCTACTTAGACATGCAGAAAATGACAATAGGAGTGTTTTCAATTACTTACCTGATAACGCTTTCCTCCTGCGTTAGATGGATAATTACGGAAAAGGGTCACAAATGCTGATGATCACCTGATCTATTGCACTGGAAGATCTCATCCATTCACTGGTAGCTCATATGGGGTTTGCCTTCTCTGCTTTGTAATTTCTTGTTTTTTCGCAAGGTAAATGAAAATAACCCTAGAAACTTACCTTTAAACGCATCCGTATGGAAAATTAGGGTAAAATTGGGTTAAATCGATCAACTCTGTTGATCTTATGCCATGAATCCATGGATGCTGCCAAGTGTTTGAATTGTGTTCATGATTGGCGGGAATCCACCTAGCACATTTAAGTTCATTTAATGTCAGGAAATAGGGAGGGGGGTGATCATCGAAAGATCAAGTGATATTGAAAATATGACCCCCTCTAAGTAAAATGACCCTTCGCCTTCAAGTGGAAAAACAAAAGCAAAGAAATCAGGTGATGTGGTCAAAGGTTGACCATGTGCATATCGAGTCATGAATCTAAGATCAGGGGATGTTCAAAATATGATCCCCACAACTAAAATGACCCCCCTTTAAAAGATCTGGATGACGTCAGCATGTTTATTGGTGCAGGAGCACCTAACACAAGGTGGCCTGCATGAGGCATTCAACTCCATATTTTGTTTGGTGTCATATTTTGATGTAATAAGGTCCTAGAGGACCATTCATGTAATAAGGACTATGTCCAAATATCTATTGTTGTCATGATCTGATGGAGTAGTTTTAAGGTGTAATAGGCAGTTTGCAATAAGTTATGTTTGTAAGCCTTTGTTAAGGAATAGTCATATATTTCATGATGTAAGCCTTACAAAGGGCATGTCCAAGTGTTAGAAGGGATGTCATAAACCCATTGGTATCATTATGCTACAATTGTCATTAGTTTCAAATGATAAAACAAGACAGTTGCTGTCCCAAACACATAAGTAGTTGCAAAAGGGAAATTCAGTGGTTGTGCAAGTTACATCAACCAAAAACTACTCCAAGGGAATGGTAGAAGGCTTCTTTAAGCCCTTCCAAGGATTATTGTAGACAGAGAGACATTTTTGATTGAAGGAAATAACAAAAAACATCAGTTTCTACCTTTTTTCTGTATTATTCACTGTAGCAGGCCGTACTATACTTCTGTACGGAATAGTAATGGCCCCAAAGTCTATGGCACATGTGAGGGGTTGAAGTAGCTTTCAAACAAACCTAGTTATAGGTTTTGACACTAACTTTCAAGGGAGATATCTCTATTTTTCCTCGGGCTGCTTTTGTGACTATTTTTCTAAATTTTCTATGTTTGCTGCAACAATAGGCCGTACTATTCATTTGTACAGAATTTTCAAGAGTCCCAAATATGTGGGATGGATAGAGGGATGGAATGAATTCAAAATAAATCTTATTTGGCATCTTGACATTCAATAAATAGTTTTCTACAGGCAAAACTCTGGGACTGCTCTTTGGACAAAATTCTATTTTTTTGAGAAATCTGCCTCTATAGGCCGTACTGTAGGCAGGTACGGAATTGTTGTCATCTCCTCATGTTTTGATTTGATACTACATTGAGTCATCTATCATTTGAATGTAGTTTGGTGTCCTAAAAGTAGCATTGAAGGGAGTTATAAGGTTTCATTTCAAACTTGGTTGTGAATCCCTTCTCTAGGGTTTTGGTAGAGGAATATGCATCTCCTTGCCATTCCACTGATTTGATCCACTTGTGTTTAGTGGAATGGATGGTGGTAGGACTGTACTAGTATGTTGTGATGTTTTTTTTGGCAGAGAACTTGCAGAGAAAGAGTTTACATTGAGAAACCTAACAAAACCATGTGTTAGGTGTAGTTTAAGAGCACATTGAAGGAACCAAAGGTGTGTTTTTGGGAACAACAGTTAGTAGAAGTCTAAAACCCACAAATTCCTCTATTTTAGCATTTCTTCTAAGTGTCCAAACCTTTATTTCAATTTTGGGCTTGCTTTCTTTGGTAGTCTCTTTGTAAATTTGGCCTAATTGAGGCATTAGGTCACTAATAGGGGTTATTGGTTGAAATATTCCGTCCAAAACAACCTATGCCAAGTTTGGGATATGTGATAGAAGGCCATAATGGGTATCTAATGATTGTCTAAGATCTAGGTTTGGAGTTCTGAGTCAAAAGTTATTAGGCTTGTTGTCATTTTGAAGGGCTACAAGCCATTTTGTGGGTTTGTGAAGGAAGTGCTAGTTTGAAGTTTGATCCACCTTTGCCAATGGATGGGATGGGTTCCAGTACATGTATTAACACCATTTCCATGAAGAATTTAAAGCCATTAACTGTTGTTCCCACTATTGCATAAAGATCTTTGTTTTTGGGCTTGTAGGTGTAGTTGAGCCTTGTCAAATTTGTCTATCTTTCCCCATCCGATTTGCCTCTACATCATAGTGGTATCAGAGCCATAAAAGGTTTTGTTTTTGGACTAGTATATGTCAATAGAGGAGAGTGAACAAGAGGCTAGCAATATGCCTCCAAAGGGGATGACCACCGAAGTGGTCAAGAAGTTCAAGGAGATGGAAGAGAAGATAAAAAGTGGAGTCAAGGAAGCACTGCAAGTAGAGTTGAAGGCATTGAGGATAGGGAAGAGGATAGATGAAGGTTTAGATGAAGAGGAAGAGAAAGAGGAAGAAGAAGAAAATCAATAAGAGGTAGAGGTACCGGCTGATCAAAGGCATTTCCTTGAAGCCATCAAGGCAATTGGCAAGGATTCTTCGAAGGCTCGGATGGAGATTCCCATGTTTAGTGGGAAGATGAATGATGATGAAGTTATGGAGTGGATTAAGGCTCTAAACAACTATTTTGAGTACAAAGAAGTTCCTAAAAGTAAGAGGGTTAAGTTTGCAAAAACCAAACTCAAAGGTGCTGCCCTTACATGGTGGAATTACACCCAAGGAGAGAGGGTAAAGAATGGGAAGAGTATGATCTCTTCATGGAGCAGAATGTTGGAGAGGATCAAGTCCCAATTCCTTCCATCAGACTACGAGGTATAGATCTACAAGAGGATGCAAAATCTCAAGAAAAGAGATTTGGATGTGGCTACTTACACCAAGGAGTTTCACAAATACACTCTTCGTTGTGGGTACATGGAGGAGGAAAAAGCCAAGGTAGCAAGGTATCTAAATGGTTTGAGGTTCAATATTCAAGATGAAATCAGTTTATTGACCCTTGAAACTATGGAGAAGTGCTTTCAAGTGGCACTAAGGGCTGAAGAGAAGTTGAAGAGGAAAGGTGAGCAGCAAAGTAGAGGAAGAGGTGGCAGAAATTTCAGAGGTAGGGACAGTTTTGGAGATAGAAATCAGTCCCAAGAAGACCAAGGAGACACAAGCAAAGGTAAGGGCCAAGTTTCTGATTTTAGAGGGGCATTTAGAGGCACAAGAGGTGGAGGTAGAGGTTCTAATGTCTTCACTGGGAGATGTTATCATTGCAATGAGATTGGTCATGCAACATACAAGTGTCCAATGAAACAAAGTTCTACATTTGGTGATAGTGAAAGGAGGAATGAAAAGAGGGTTCAATATGTGCAAGAAGAAGAGGTAGATGAAAGTGTTAACTCTCCAATTGGGAATGCAGCCCTAGTTCAAGATGGAGAAGTATTGATGCTAAGGAGAACACTCTTGAAGACATCCAAGGAGATGATACAAAGGAGATCACTTTTCATGACCAATTGCAAAAGCAAAGGTAAAATATGCAAGGTAGTAATAGATTTTGGTTCAACAGATAATATGGTCTCTAGGGAAATGGTGGATAAATTGAACATAGAAAGGATTCCTCAACTCCTTACAAAGCATCTTGGGTAAGTGATAGTCAATCACTTTTGGTAGATGAACAAGCATATGTTGATTTTGAAATTGGAGAATATAAGGATAGGGTTTTATGTGACATTTTTCCCATGGAATGTTGTCACCTACTTTTAGGTAGGCCATGGCAATTTGATAGGCAAGCATTATATGATGGATATGCTAACACATACACCATCAAGAAGGATGGGTGGACTTTTTTGATGACACCATTGCAGGAGGATGTTGAAGCAAAGAAGGCAGCCAAGGTCATTTTGGTGGGTAAGAAAGAGTTTGTAAAGATCAATGACAAAGAGACATGAAAATTTGAGGATACCTCAAGGCGTGGGGTTGCCAAAGATCAAAGTTTGAAGGTGGTTTCAGTTTTGAATGATGGAGATTAGATGGTGATGTCTGAGATGGATCAGAAGAAGGTCAAAAAGCAGGTCTACAAGCAGCCACAAGGTGGTTGGAAAGAAGAAGATGTTATCATAGTAGGGACCATTGTTTCTCCTCTAGAGCCAACAAGAGTTGAAAGGAAAACATATTCTACCATAGTAGCAGTACAAGATTAATCAACCAAGGTTTTGAATGCAGGTGTTTAGGCAGAGATAACAATAAGGAAGAATGACAAACACAATATAGGTTTGGTTGCAAGCACTCACTCATGGCAAGGTGTGAGTAGGGCCTACAATGCTAGGTGTGATTTTTTTATTCCATGGAAGCAAGTTGTAGTCTAGAGATCATGGGGAAGGCATGAGGTAGCAAAGGATAAATGTGGAGCAAGACAAAGAATCAACTCATGTGGCATGAGTTCTTTTCTAGGTGGGGTGTATGGTGCAGGAGCACCTAACACAAGGTGGCCTCCATGAGGCATTCAACTCCATATTTTGTTTGGTGTCATATTTTGATGTAATAAGGTCCTAGAGGACCATTCATGTAATAAGGACTATGTCCAAATATCTATTGTTGTCATGGTATGATGGAGTAGTTTTAAGGCATAATAGGCAGTTTGCAATAAGTTATGTTTGTAAGCCTTTGTTAAGGAATAATCATATATTTCATGATGTAAACCTTACAAAGGGCATGTCTAAGTGTTAGAAGGGATGTCAAAGGTTTGTGACATTTTCAAAAGTGTTGACAAGTCATAAACCTGTCGGTATCATTATGCCACAATTGTCATTAGTTTCAAATGATAAAACAGGATAGTTGCTGTCCCAAACACAGAAGTAGTTGCAAAAGGGAAATTTGGTGGTAGTGCAAGTTACATCAACCATAAACTACTCCAAGGGAATGGTAGAAGGATTCTTTAAGGCCTACCAAGGATTATTGTAAACAGAGAGACATTTTTGATTGAAGGAAATAACAAAAAGCATCAGTTTCTACTTTTTCTATATTATTCACTGTAGCAGGCCGTACTGTACTTTTGTATGGAACAGTAATGGCCCCAAAGTCTATGGCACATGTGAGGGGTTGAAGTAGCTTTCAAAAAATCCTAGTTAGAGGTTTTGACACTAACGTTCAAGGGAGATATCTCTATTTTTCCTCGGGCTGCTTTTGTGACTATTTTTCTAAATTTTCTGTGTTTGCTCAAACAACAGGCCATACTATTCATTTGTATGGAATTTTCAAGAGTCCCAAATATGTGGGATGGATAGAGGGATGGAATGAATTCCAAATAAATCTTATTTGGCATCTTGACATTCAATAAATAGTTTTCTATAGGGAAAACTCCGGGACTGCTCTTTGGACATGATTCTATTTTTTCTGAGAAATCTGCCTCTACAGGCCGTACTGCAGGAAGGTACGGAATTGTTGTCATCTTCTCATTTTTTGATTTGATACTACATTGAGTCATCTATCATTTGAATGTATTTTTGTGTCCTAACAATAGCATTGAAGGGAGTTATAAGGTTTCATTTCAAACTTGGTTGTGAAACCCTTCTCTAGGGTTTTGGTAGAGGAATATGCATCTCCTTGCCATTCCACTGATTTGATCCACTTGTGGTTAGTGGAATGGATGGTGGTAGGACTGTACTAGTATGTTGTGATGTTTTTTTTGGCAGAGAACTTGCAGAGAAAGAGTTTGCATTGAGAAACATAACAAAACCATGTGTTAGGTGTAGTTTAAGAGCACATTGAAGGAACCAAAGGTGTGTTTTTGGGAACAACAGTTAGTAGAAGTCTAAAACCCACAAATTCCTTTGTTTTAGCATGTATTCTAAGTGTCCAAGCCTTTTTTTGAATTTTGGGCTTGCTTTCTTTGGTAGTCTCTTTGTAAATTTGGCCTAATTGAGGCATTAGGTCACTAACAGGGGTTATTGGTTGAGATATTCTGTCCAAAACAACCTATGCCAAGTTTGGGATATGAAATAGAAGAACATAATGGGTATCTAATTATTGTCTAAGATCTAGGTTTGGAGGTCTGAGTCAAAAGTTATTAGGTCTGTTGTCATTTTGAAGGGCTATAAGCCATTTTGTGGGTTTGTGAAGGAAGTGCTAGTTCAAAGTTTGATCCACCTTTGCCAATGGATGGGATGGGTTCCAGTACATGTCTAAACACCATTACCATGAAAAATTCAAATCCCTTAACTTCTGTTCCCACTTTTGCATAAAGATCTTCATTTTTGGGCTTGTAGGTGTAGTTGAGCCTTGTCAAATTTGTCTATCTTTCCCCATCTGATTTGCCTCTACATCATTTATGACTTTGTTCTAGCATTGTATTATAATGATGTCATTATCATGTTATTGAACATGGTGGTCATCAAGTATATACCTCCGTGGGGTAAAATGAAATGATGGCGTCACCATCAGGGTGATTTCCTTTGTTCATCAGGTTTAGATGATGTCATTGTCATATTCGCATGGGGTGATATTTTGCAAAGAGGGGGATCTTTGTAAGATGACTGATATTAAGAAATTTGACCCCCCGCAAAATATATGAAGACATTTGACAGGCAAATAATAGCCACTTCATAAAATTGATGTCTAGACTTTGCAGACCAAGTTATTATCGGGTGATAAACTTACATCGGGGTGATCTTACACAATATGACTGATGTTTGAAATATGACCCCCCTTTGGAATATCAGGTTTGACCAAAACTTTGACTTATCATAACTTTCTTCCCCTAAGGAATTTCGGGGTGATCCAAAAGGCAAACCTGCATGGAATTTTATGCACTTTCCAAGCATGAGGTTAATGATGTGAAATATTGATTTTGACAAACTAACCTCATCATGGTGACCCATCTACCTTTATGCAGGGCTATTTGTATGACTTACTTTTACCAGACTGTTGAAAAGTAGAAAAACACCAACAAGCCAAAACAACAAGAAAAGTTGGGTCCCTGTTTTGTCAAGTCAAAATGGGGCGTGTTGTGTAACCACACAACAACTTGCCACCAAAGAAAACAACTAAATTCCAATGATTCAAGTGATGTGATCACATTCTAACATAGTATTCTAACTCTTTCTAAGTATAAGTATTATAATCTTTCTAAATAATAAGGTTTTCATCATGGCAACAGTGCTAACAAAGGATCAGGTCTGTGCAGATGATTAATTATCCTCATCTTGAAAGTAAGTTAAAAATATGAGTAACTGATGTTAAGCTACATAGTTTGGGAACATCGCTCATAGCCAACCTGTATAGAGCCTTGTTGCTAGTAGGCATCCATAGCCCTAGCAAGGTTATCTATACAATCCCCCTAAGTAGAGCCCCACTACTAGCAGGTGTCTATAGCCCCAGTAGAGTTACTTAGATGGCCTAATTTTATTTCTTTTAAATTTTTAATATTTATCTCTATATTCATATGATATCATCTTGTAAGCTTAGTGTGAAAGGTATGATCACTTGCTGATTTAGGTTGGAGATTGCATTGGTAGCAAGGGAGTCCCTTTAGATTTTTCACTTAACACCTATACTTGTGTGTTCAACAAACCCAAGGTTGTTAGGTGAGTCATTGTGAAAGAATCACTTTGGTCAAGAAAAGGCACCCTGATGAAAAGACATCTTAGACTTGATCACCAGTACCTCTCAAAATGATTCATAACCTATATATGAATTTGTTCTCATCTCTTGAATCTTAACAATTTGGTTATTTTCTTAGGGTGATGAGCTGCATCATCTTGACTAACCAAAACAGAACTCAACAAACAAACAAACAAACAACAACAAAACAAACTGTATAAACAACTATACAAACATATACACTATGATACACATGACTTTCATTGCACTGACAGGCTTGAAAATAATGTTTAAGGAACTGTCCATTAATTGGTAATGGAACATCCTCCCTAGTTAAGGTCTTAAGCCTATAGGTGTTGTCTCCTAGAATTTCTGAAACTTGAAAGGGACCTATCCAAAGTTTATCAAATTTACCATGATCTCCTTTCCTTTCATGAGCTTTGTCCCACATCAGGACCAAATCTGAGATTCTTAAAGCCTTAACTCTGGCTCTTTTGTCAAACCAATGCTTAACAACAGCCTGATGTATAGTAAATTGATCTATTGCTTTACTTCTTTTTTCTTCTAGGTGCATCAACTGAAGCAACCTGACTTCTTGTTTGTTATTTATGCCTAGGTATTCTTGTGCAAACTGCAATGTAGGAATCTTTAAGTTAACAGGGAGGATGGGATCCACCCCATATACTAGGTGAAAAGGAGAATTTCCTAATGCAGCCTTCATCCTGGTTCTATCTACCCATAAGGCATACTTCAATAGGGTATTCCACCCTCTTGGGTTCTTTTCTATCAATTTCTTTATGATGTTCAATAAATTCTTGTTTGTGGATTCTACTAATCCATTCCCTTGGGGATAGTAATTTGATGAGAATTTTAAGATGATTCCATGATCAAATCCCCATCCTGATAGTTTAATTGAAGCAAAGGCGGATCCATTATCACATACCAAAGCATAAGGAACTCCATACCTGGTTACTATGTTGCTTTCCAAAAACTTGATGACATACTCAGCATTACATGTTTTACTGCTGACAGCTTCAGTCCACCTGGTACAATAATCAGTAATAGTCAAAACATATCTGTGGCCTGAAGATGATGGAGGATTGATAGGTCCTATGAAGTCCATTCCCCATTGAGCAAATGGGTACATCTCCATCACTGGCTGCAAAGGCTGAGCAACATATCTTTCTCTATTTGCAGCAACCTGACACATATGACAACATTTGATGTGTTTAGCAGTATCTTTAAAAATAGTGGGCCAGTAATACCCTGCCCTGAGGATAGCATGAGTGGTGCCTAAGGATGATCCATGTGCAGTCCCAAACTTATCATGCAATTATGCTAGCACCTTATCTGCTTCTTGTCTTTCTAGGCACCTAAGGAATATTCCCTCATAATTCTTCTTGAAAAAGACTCCTTTTATCATGTATTTCTGTGATCTTATCTTTAAGGCTCTCCTTTGTGAGGTTTGCAATCTTGAAGGACATCTTCTAGTAATCAAGATGTGCCTAATGTGTAAATACCTTTCTCCATCATCCTTTGCATTTATAACATATTGCTGGCTCATGATATTAGGATCAATTTCTGATATCATCTGGCTCAATCCTTGTCTTCTCACTAATTTCATGGGTGTTATGTCCATATCATATTCTTGGAGGACAGTAATCCATTTAGCTCTCTTCTCATCTAGTTTGAGCAGTAAAAAAGTTCAGACACTACATCCTAAGGAGTAAGGTGATAGCTGTAGTGCCTGATGCCGCAGTAAAGATGCTTCAGGTGTCCACTCAATTTTGGCATCCTTCTTGAGCATGGCATTCAAGGGTCTGACAATCTCTGCAAAGCCAGTAATAAATTTTCTAACAAAATTAATCTTACCAAAGTAAGATTTAAGCTCATTCTTGCTTCTAGGAAGTGATATCTTCATGATTGATTCCACCCTGTCAGGGTCAATGATGATCCCATTTTCTATTATCAGGTGGCCTAATAACTTCCCTATGGTTACCCTAAATATGCACTTCTTAGGGTTTAGGGATATTCCATATTGTTCACATTTCTTTAGCACCTTCTTGAGGTCTTCTACATGATTTCCACTCTCTTTAGAGCAAACTGTCAAGTCATCCATGTATATGACTATGCATTTACCAATCAAGCCTCTGAAGGCTATGTCCATCGCTCGCTAAAATGTGGCTCCAACATTTATCAACCCAAAAGGCATGCGCTTGTAGACAAATATTCCCCACTTTGTGGTGAATGCAGTCTTCAATCTACCTATTTTGTCCACCATCACCTGGTTGTAACCTGAAAAACCATCCAGAAATGACATCATCTTGGCACCATTCACAATCTTCAAAACCTCATCCAGAGAAGGCAAAGGATAATTATCCTTTTCAGAAGCTCTATTTAAGTTCCTAAAGTCTACACACAATCTTATGTCACCATTCTTCTTCCTTACTAGGACTAAGTTTGCCACCCATGTGGAATGTCTCACAGGAAATATGATCCTGGCATTAAGCAATTTCTTAACTTCTTCAAAAATGATGGGCTCCAGTAAAGCATTGACAGGTCTTTGTTTTTGTCTAAAAGGATTGACATCCAGCTTCAAAGGTATAGTATGAGTGATGATTGATGTATCATAAGTTTTCAACTCATCATATGTCCAAGCAATGACATGGATATAGTCCTTAAGCGCTTGAGTTATTCCTTCCAGCTCCTCTTCTATATAGACTTTTCCAATCAGGACATTTCTTTTTTCATCATCCTATCCAATATTGACCTGTGAATATTCTCCTCCATCTGCTTTTGGGAGATCTTTCTATTTTAGCATGTTGTCTAAATCAAATGCTCTTTCCAGCTCTATCATTCCCTTGGGAATCTTGTTACTAGGCAACTCTAGGATTTCTTCTTCTTCCTAGATATGGTCTTCCACATTTCTTTCATCTATGATCTATGCATCAAAGACATCCCTATTGGATATGAAATCTAGAGTATCCTGATCATCATCAAATACTTGAAGGTTGGTTACATTGTCAGACATAGATGGCACTAATACTAATTCAACTGAGAATCTTTTCAAACTAGATATGGACAGTGGTTCCAAAGTGCTGGCAGCCTGGGCTAAGTCATCTACCCTATGATTCTGTTCTTTGGGTACATGGGTGATGTTGAATGCATCAAAATCTTCTATCAAGTCCCATACCTATGTCTATAATTGGACAGCTTCTTGTAATTGCAAGAGTATATACCTCTTACCTATCTTACAACCAATTCTGAGTCTCCATAGACATGCAGAATCTTCACTTTCTTTCTAAGTGCAAACAATATCCCATGAATCAAGGCTTCATACTTTGTTACATTATTTGTGCATGGGAATTGCAATCTGTATGCTGCTAAGTAGGATTTTCCAAATGGATCAATAAGATCTATCCCTACTCTAGCCCCTTGCTTTGATTTGGATCCATCAAACCTAAGGATCCATGGTTTATCTTCAGTTAATGGCCTATCTGGGCCTTCTCTTTTCTTTTTAGCTCTAGCAGCTGCACCATTTGATATCCAGTTTAATTTTGGTGTCTCAATTTTCTCAAACTTCACCCTATCTGGCTGATGTGAAGATGAGACTTCTCCTTTCCTTTTGCCATCAGAAGGAAAATCTTCTGGACTGGGCAACATCTATCTTTTCAAAATATGTAAACATAATGAACAGGTAGTTTCTGAATGTTGTGCTTCATGTAACCTGCACCACCCCTCAATCAGGGCATCCTATGGAGATCTCTACTGGTGTATCATCTTTTGAATTTCTTTTGATAAAAACTCTTCAAACTTGGACAAGTTACTGCCCCTGTCTTCATCAAATAATTCATAATCTGATTCTACCAAACAATCACTCCCTCAGGTGATCCTCTTATTTCTTTTAACATTACTCTTGTTACATACTAGTATCTCCTCTGTCATCTAAATAGAACTCTCATCCCGATATGTGCCTTCCCCTGTTCCTGCAGATGGCAAACAAAAATCAGTGTCACTATCACTATCTGCAGAACTTACCACGGATGATGATGATGATGCCTCACTGCATGCTTGTTCCAGCTCCATCATGTCTAAGCAAGCATCACAAGTCTTTTCAGAATGTGCCTCATCATGTAACCTACACCGTCCTTCAATTAGAATATCATTAACAGCATTTTTAACAATTGACATCGTTTCACCTGTTTGGATAAGTGCATCTCAAAATTCTTGAAATGATCTACCTCTAATTCATTTTCAGGTTTACAATCAGACTCTAAAATTATTTTATCATCCTAAAGATCATCATCATGATCACGAACATCATACATCAAGATTTCTTCTATCCTGACGGTCTGGGGTCTAATGGAGTAAACTCTAGGCTCTACATCCACATACATGATCTCAATGGTTTTATTATATTCTATGATCATGTGCTTCATGCAAGGCTCAGCATCTATCCTTATTTGATTTGATATTCCTTTCCAGGGCAACCACATATGACTGAAATCAGTTGACATGTATCCATTAAGGGTTTTTGACCAGTCCCTGCTGAGTAGCATCCCATAGGTATCAGGTATATCAACTACCTGAATATCAATGTAGTACTAAATTCTGGGATCTGATGCTAACTACATATGAATGTGAGTTAGTTCTCCTACCACACTCACCTTTGTTTTGTCTAGTTGTGTTACTTTATTTAATGACTTAGCAAGATGCAACCCTAAGGCATTGCACATGGACAGGGGTATTACATTAGTAGATGCTCCTAAATCTACTAAGCAGTTATGCAAATTTTTACCAAACATCCTTATGGTAAGGAGAAAAGGAGGTGACTCACTCTTGTCTCTATAAAGGGTCATGTGTGAAGTCTCTGCCTCTTGAACAGTAGCTGGGGCTTTGGATTTAACATTAGTATCCCTACCAGCATGATCTTTATTTCTAGACTGACCTGAGGTATGATATCCTCTTTTGGAGCAGGATCATCTAATGATTTCATGAAAGCTTTCTTGATAGCAGGGGTTTTAAGCAACTCTGATAATGACAGGCTGATTTTAATCTTTTTCATTTCATCAACCAGGTAAGTGACCAATTTATCAGATTCAGGAGGCAGATTAATAGCTTTTGATGTAGTGTTTGGTGGTGCTAAGTATTAAGCATTAACCTTAGGAAATCCAGGGTTATTACTTGCCTTGGGATTAGGTGGAGTGTTGAAATTATTTAGAGGCAAGGAGGTGGTGAAAGGACCAACAAGTCTGTTTGAATTATTCCTCAGGTTGTAATTATGCCTACCCTGATATTGTTGTTGATAAGCATGTACCTCTTCATGTTCACCTGATGGCTCATTTTCATCTTCAAATGGAAACACATAATTAGTCTCAAAATCCATGGCTGACTCTTCACATGCCAAAGTATAATTCTGATGAGATGACATTATCTGCTGATGAGGATGATTAATGAAACTTTCTAGCACTAAGGCAGAATCATATCCATAGGGGACAATTTCATTTCCTTCTACATGAGGTGGATTACCTGAAGTATTGGACACTTCAGTTTGGAATATACTGGCAGTAATCCAGAATTGAGGACAATCCAGCTCTGCATGAGCATTGGTTTTATGTATCTTGCACCAATTTGTAAGGGCTGCCTCTGCAAGGTTCACTCTAGTGGTCTGCTTAGGTTCACTAGGAGGCTGGTTATCTAGGGGTGATGGTAGAGAACCATTGTTTGGCCTAGAATTCCACACTCTAGGCTATCTAGGGGGATTATTGTTACCACTATTGTTATTGTAATTATTGTTATATCCTCTATCAGGATAATTAGGTCTATCATTAGCATATCCTCTATTCTGATTTGGTTGAGAATAAAAGTTCTGACTCCTCAGATGAGTGATCTCAGTGGTGAGTTTTCTTAACTATGATGATATCTCTTTAATTTCTTCCTTCTCTTACCTTAGCTACTACATTCTCTGTTTGAGGATTAAAGAAGGAAGATCCATTGTTATTATTATTGGGTTGTTCTACACCCTGAGGTACCTGTAAATGTCCTAGATGTTGTAACATCTGGCCATTTCCATTTGGAGATGGCATGATACTGAGTGGAGGTATCTGTAAAGGACTTGACATCATAGCAGGAGGTATCATGGCTCCATTAGTCTGTTGGTGAGCAGGATAGGTAGGATAACTAGGAATTGTAGGGAATGCAATATTTGGTGTTGGGGTAGGAACCAACTACTGACTAAATTTGACAGCTTCTTCAAAAGCTCCTGTCAAAGTTATGACACTAGGATGTGCTCTCCTAATAAACATGGAAGTCAAGGGATCTAAAGATGAGTAGTGATGCTCCTAGCAGCTTCATTTGTTACAACATAAGGAGCAACTAGCTTTGATAGCATCTTCTAGAATCTTGCATTGAAATTAGCAATAGGCTCTCCTTCAAATCTCTTGATCATGGTGAACAAACGATAATTCATTGAAGGATCTATAGGTATTTTGAACCTATCCTTAAAGGCTTTCTCCAAGGTAGCCCAGGAATCGACTGAACCCTGACCAAGACTGATATACCAGTTATATGCCTCTTCCCCTAAGGAAAATGGAAATAACCTGCATACTACATCTTGATGCTCAATTCTAGCCCTACAACAAGCTTCCTTGAATGTTTTGATGTGATCATCAACATCCTGATATGGATGATACTTAGGACAAATTTTATTAGGATTCTTAGGCAAAGCATGGTACGCGGTGAAAGTTAGAGGTGACTCTACAGTAAAGAATGACATGGTGACTGGTGGAGGTTGGACCTGAGGTGTGACAAGTGGTCCTATAGGTGTTTGTAATGTGATAGAAGTTACAAGAGCATGTTCTAGTGAAACTCCTGATGCACTAGACTCAAGAGAGTGATGAATATCTACTGTTCTAGGCCTAAATCCCTGGATAGGTAATTCTTTAAAGAGTCCACTAGATCTGGACCTAGTATTTGGCCTGAGAGCCAAGATTTCTTAAATTTAAGGAAATTTGGCTAGTTACCTATAAAGATCAACTGAAACTTATCAGCAAAGGCTATATATATGATCAAAATTTGAAATTGACTGGATATTTATGCAATATTTGTAGAAATGATGCAAATATGAGGTGATATGTGGCTTTTGGTCACAAACAACAGGATATCAGGCTTCTCAAGAAAACTACCTCAAAGTTTTAGCATAGAGACTTGAAATAAGACTTATCTTTGCAAATTAATGGTGATCGGCCACAAAACTTGCAATATTTATGCTTAATTTTGAAATCTTCACAAAGGACTAGCATGCATAAACTTAAACACTAAATCTTTGCATATGACTTGAAATACAGAGCAACACGAGTGTTACCTTTCTATCTTTATCATCAAATCAGATGAAACCTACTGATGATGAGAAGGCCCTCCTTATAGTGCCAATTTATGTTGATGATGATTATTAGTAATAACATGCATAAAAATTTGCACAACAAACCTTTATTATCTTATAAAGTATGATCAACTTAGGATAAGCTGATGACTCCAAGTCTCTATTGATCAGGTCATGATCATCTGATGTTACTCAGAGGTTGATGTGACATGTTGTTTTCCATTTCAAGGGGCCTTATGTTTGTCTGGATGATAAGTATGATTCTGTTTCCTGTAAATATACTCCACATAAAGGTTATTTCTACTCTATTCTCAGGATAGCTGATGTATTTGTAGGTTTGATCAATTCTTCAAATTATTGATCATCATGAACCCGTTCTTTCTTCTACACAGTATATTTACTCAAATGATTTGTCTGTAAGTAAATATTTGCATGTATTTCTTGAATTTATGTGTGAATTTGCATGATATATATCAATTCAACATGCTTTTACTCTAAATATGTTATGTATTTCTAATTATCTATGGGATGTCAGCATATTTCATGTTATTTGCTTTTTGTTTCCTATTATTTGCAATTATGGTGATGAATTGTTATGAAATTGGAAGAAATTTAAAAGAATGCTTCTAATTTTGGTGAATCTTTAGCCATTGAACCATATACATACAAGATACAGTCATGAGGAGAAGAAATCAAACCATATGTCACTAGGATGTTCCACAGCTAGCTATGGATGATGCTAACTTCAAAGGATAAGGAATGAAAACAACACATGCAAACTGATAAGCACTCCAAGGGACGTAGCTGATCAAAGCATGCATCAAGATTTCAAACACAAATTACTCAGGATTATGATGATTTGTAATCAAATTGTCTTCTCTTTTATTTAGTAAGCATAGCATGTACATTTACAATGACTTTGAAATAAGTCCTATTATTTCAGCAATCAAATTTCAATTAAGTTTTGAATACTCATAAAAATGGCATCCCTGCACCTTTTATAGAATAAGGTGAGGGAGTGGTTACAAATGACCTACATTCAAGATTTGTCAATTAAGATCAACAGTATATAATCACTCTTTGACTTAGTCAACTTTCCTTCGTGGCACAGGTTACTAGCTGGCAACCATCTGGGTGACTCATTTTCTATAAGTAACTGATGCATATGTTTCCTTCGTGGTGCATCTTCATTCATTCCTCGGGTTCCTCCTCTTTATCTTCTTCTTCTTCATCATGATCATGTTCCTCATCACTTTCTGTATCACTATCACCCTGATGAACATCATCCTGTATATGGACCTTCATTGCCATCCTAATATTTTCATAGGCTTGTACTATCTTCTCTACTTCCCCGCCATCTTGGGTTTTGTCTTTAGTGATAGCATGCTTGTGGGCCTCAAATTTATCTTTGAGTGCCTCCAGCTTGCCCTTTCTGTTATTTAGAGTTTCATTATAATTTTCCACCCTGATCTTGATCCTCATGATCTTATTCATTGCCTCTTCTATCAGGTGGGTGAGGGGATCATTAACTACTGGCTGGAAATTATCATGTAGAGCTTGATAGAAAAGTCTGCGCCTTGGTTTTCAATCTTCCCTCCACTTTTACTTTTAGAGCTTCCAGGATTTCTGCCTCATAGACCATCATACTATGCAGCTTTATACTAATATCCCTTAGCTTGCCACTGCACTTCTTCAGGATATCACATTCGAACCTAATGTCTTCATACCATACATCTACTAGCAAGGTAGTGTTATTATTTAATACCTGATTATTTATCAGGATCTGAGGATCAATCCTCTTTATTTCACTTAGAGCAGTTAAGGCTTTTTCTAGCTGGAATGACCTTCCTATTTCATTCTACTTTTTATCCACTTTCCTCTTCAAAATGCTCAAAGAATTCCACCTCTCTAAAGAGGTTCTCAATACTTCCTCAGCTCCTGTGAGCGCTGATAACATCCACTTCCTCATGATTATTGATTCATGCTTCATGAGGTCTAACTTGTTAACCTCTTCCTGAGAGATGACAGTCAATGGGACTGCCTAATCAATTGATGTATTATCAAGGTTAATCAACCCCTTTATATATGAATGTAGCTGAGCAATGTGCTCTTTGTGCTATTTTTTTTCTCCTCTTTCTTTACCCTTTGGGTTAAAGAATCAATGATATCCTTCCCCTCTTGACCCTCTTGGTCTTCATTAGCAAAACCCAAATCAACAATGGTGATTTGGAATTCCTCAAGGGTGATCTTACCCTTCTCTTTCTCTACAGTGGGAAGTGCTACTTGGGCTGTCCTTCTGCCTGTAGCAGGATCTCTTCTAATAGCCAAAGTTAACCTGGCTTTCCTCTTTGGTTTCATAATGTCTCTACAAACAAGGTAGAAATGTCAAATTCTTGAATTTCAAAGCTATGTTCCATACCTATTTCCTTCTCTAGCTACTGAGGCACTTCATCTCTGGATCCTTGTTGTCCTCTATCATCATCATGTCTGCCATGATCTCTAGTATATATCTCTATTCTCAGTGGAGAAGGCGACTTCCTGATTTGTTCCTCATGATGTTCCTCATGAGGGGGATCTTGTTTCATCTCTTCTTGCTAAGGGGTCTCTTTCTATAGGGGAGGATCTTGTGGAATGTCCACATGATGATCCTGTGCCTGATCCTATACTCCCTCCTTTTGTGTTTCATCCACCTTAGTATGTTCCTCACCTTGAGGCATATTGGTATCCATGGTTGTTTGTGTGTTTGGGCCCAGTGCATCACCCTGATCTTGGGTCACATTTTGATCCACACCTAATGTACTGACCTCTTGTGTCTTAAGGTCCTCATGACCTGATATATCCTTTTCTCCTATGGCCTCTTGAGTCCGGGCGGCATCATCACCTGATGTGTCCTTATCATCTCCACCCTTTTGTTGGACTTCTACTATTTTCTGCTCAACTGGTATATCCTATTGTTGCTGGCCCATATCTGGAGCATTGCTCTCTATCTCTGCCTACTGGGCTTCTTTAACTTTCTCCATTATATTGGGTGCACCCGCCTTATCTTTGGGGGTCACATCCTCCCTATATGTCAAATCTATTACTGCGGGGCTAGTTACTTGACCTACCAACTTGTCAAGCTTGATTTATTGGGCTGCCTTTTTTGGGCTACTTTCTTTCTCTTCTTGAGCTATTTGCTTCAACCCTTCCAATACCGCCATCTGTGCTGATGGGGTCCCATGTGGAGTCATGCCGGTACTGGAAGCAAGGGTTTCCATCCTCTGAGAAGCTACATGTTGCACCACCTTATCATCTGATAGGTCTACGGTGTCTTCCAAGGAGAAAGGACCACCTTGACCTGCTTTGGAGGCTTCTTTTGTTTGTTCTTCTGGTTTCTCAGTCTTGAACTTAATAATGGTGGGAAGTGGCACATCATGCTGCATCTCCTTTCTAAACACTTCACCACCAGCTCCTCTCAATACTATAGGGTCAGCCCTGATATCACCCGTCATAGATGTTCTTTGTTTCTTAGGTGGTGATGTCAGCGGTGCTTCCCTCCTCTTCCTGCTAACCATCATTGGGTCATCACCTGCAGGTTCCTTACTTACTGACTCTTCTTCAAGTGGCGTGTCTTCTTCCATAGTTTGTTGTTGTGAGGTTTGGCCCTCATCTTGTACTTCTGTAGTCTCTACAGATGGCCTCAAGATTCCTTTTGATCTTTGGTTTATCCATCAGAGGCAGTGCAGATGAAGTGGAAGCCTGTCCTAATGTGGATGCACCTACAGCTGGTATGGTGATTCTCTCGATTATCACCCCCTTAGGCTCATCATTAGTTTTCTTTCTCCTCGGGGAACCTTTTCTTTATTTCTGAGTGGGTAGCCTTTCCCCATTAGATTTTATTTTCTCTCCAAGGAAGTCATCATACTCCTCATCAGGGATCTCCTCCCTTTTCTTCTTGGCATCCACTGTAATGGCTACACCTCTTTTTTTTAGTCTATTTATCTGTTCATCTACCCAAGATTGGGTCAATTGCAGCACCCCACTTGTAAACTGATCCAAGGAAATGTCTTCAGGCTGTGTTAGGTCAAGGCCTGTGATGCAGGAGCATCCAGTGGTGTAAGGGCAATCTTGCATCACCCAAAAAAAGATGTGTTTCAAAATTGTTAATATTCCTTCCATTTCTTTTCAAAATTTGTGGTTTTGGTTCCATAATCGCTTGAATAATGATGTAGGACTTTTAATTTTTTCAAACTGCTAAAAATAGTAACCTGCTATTTTTAGAAAGTTTACATTTGGGCATGGATTGAAGTAAAAATTTACAGGAAGTTACATAACAGAAATATAAGACCTTTGGCGAAGGAATCACACAAAAATCATTTACGAGCTGAAAGATATTAAAGTTTCTATTTCCTAAAAAATGCCTGAAAATTATTCAAACTCAGGTTTGAGGCACTAAATGGCCCCGTACGGGCCCAAAAATGGCTAGAACTAGCAGAGTGGGTTCTTAGCACGTAGAACACTCTGCTAGCTTTTCGACGCATAAAACGGTTCATCAATCAGACACCCAAATCAAAAGTTATGGCTCCCGAAAGTTGACCTATTTTTGGAGGGAGATGCAAATTTTGAAATTAGGTTGCTGGCCACCAAAAGGGCTATTAATAACCATTTTTGGGAACCTTGGGTGGTAGTAGAGTTAAGGGGGCAAGTGTGGAGTCAAGAATAGGTAGAAAAAATAGAAATCCTAGCTAATTTGGGGTTATAGAAGGCTGAAAATTCTAGAGTCTTGAGGTTGGAAAAAGATGCAATGTGTTGTAGCCAGTAGAGGATTCATCCTCTAATTGTAATTGAGCTTCTGTAATGTAATGAGTTGCCTAGATCAATAAAAGAAAGTTCTATTTTCTATGTTCAATTTTTGTTGTTGTGTGTTTTGTGATCTACCCCCTTCATCAAGTGGTATCAGAGCAAGGGTTCCTGAGTGTGTAGATAGATCACTGACCATGAGGCAATTTGCACTAGGACCTGAGGTTGTGGGTTTTCTGTGGAGACCAAGATGCCTCCACGAAGAATCGTGTTGGGAGGAATGCTTTGACAAAAGAGGGTTTTAGAGCCCTACAAAGGAAAATCGATGCATTTCAAGAGGAGCTATGAAGATGGTTTGAGCCGAGGATAAGAGAAGAAAGCGAAGATGAAGCTGAAGAAGAGCTATCTGAGGAAGAACAAGAAGCTGCTAGAGATCCTGCAGAAGTTAGGTTGTTGAGGGCCATTTCAAAGATTAGAAAGAGGCCCAGGGTCAAATTTTCTACATATTCTGGAGATTTGAATCCAGAACAACTTATTGATTGGATCAATGACATGGGGGAGTATTTCGAGTATGAAGATGTGGAGGACCCAGATCGGGTTAAGTTTACAAAAACAAAGTTGAAGGGCCACGCCAATATTTGGTGGAAGGAGGTCCAATTAGAGAGGAACAGAAGAGGAAAATGAAAGATCACTAGATGGGATCAGATGGTGGAGAAATTGAAGAAGCAATTCATTCCTATGGACTATGAGATGGAGTTGCTGAAGAAGCTGCAAGGACTGAAGCAAGGTAACAAGTCTGTTAAGGAGTATACAGAAGAGTTTTATAAAATTACTATCAGGACAGGCCATGCAGAGCCTAACAAGGAGAAGGTATCCCGTTACATTAATGGGTTGAGGCCAAGTATTCAAGAGGAGTTGAGCTTGGTTAGAATGACCACCATAGAAGATGCGTACCAGTTTTCCTTGAAGGTGGAAGAGAAGCTGAATAAAAGATTTGATAGCAAGAAAAGGGGAAGAGGTCAAGGCGGAAGGACTAGTGGAAGACCCTATGGAGGCCATAATGAAGATCAAAAGAAAAGTGAAGAAGCTGACACCAGTCAAAATCAGAGAGGAGATAATACCTACTACCCTCGTGACCAGAATAATGGTGATCAAAGAGGAAGAGGAAGAGGCAGACCTGGGCATGGACCCGGAAGAGGAGGTTTCAGAGAAACTTGTTTCCAATGTGGAGAAGAAGGGCATTGAGCATACGAGTGTCCGCAACATCAAGGAAGGACAAATAGAAGACCTAAAGGCAATGTACGAGTTGTACATGTAGATGAAGATGCATATTCTGAGCATTTTGAAGATGCTGAAAGGGGAGAAACCCTAGTTGTCAAAATAACCTTGCTAAATGAGGAGAAAGAACCCAATCAGAGGAAGAGTTTATTCTGCACAAGGTGCAAATGTGAAGGTAAGTGTTGTGATATTATTATTGACAGTGGAAGCACTGATAATCTTGTTTCAGAGGAGATGGTTGACAAGTTGAAGTTGACAAGAAGAAAGTATCCACATCCATATCAGATTGCATGGTTGTAGAAGGACCATAGAGCTTTGGTCAATGAGTAGTGTTTGGTGAAGTTTAAGATTGGTGACTACCATAATGAGGTGCTGTGTAATATCATACCGATGGATGCATGTCATATGCTATTGGGGAGGCCGTGGCAGTATGATAGGAGTGCTGTCCATGATGACCATGCAAACACATATTCCCTAACAAAGGATGGAGTTCGTCATAAGTTGAAGTCCCTGAAGGAGGTGAAAGAAAAGGTATGTAGTACTGCTAGAATTTGCTTGGTAGATGGTAGGAAATTTTTGGAGGGTATGAAACATGAGCGTCATTACTTTGCATTGATTCCTAAGATTAGTCAAAAAAACTGTGAAGATATACCAGTAGAAGTTTCAGATATGTTGGAAGAGTTCTAGGACATTATCTCTAATAATGTACTAGAAGGTTTACCACCAGTAAGGAAGATAAGTCATCAAATGGATTTGATACCAGAAGCCAATTTGCCAAACAAGGCAGCCCACAAAATGACCCCTGCAGAGAATGAAGAGTTGAACAGACAAGTTCAGGAGTTGTTGAGGAAGGGACTGATAAGGGAGAGCCTAACTACATGTGCGGTACCTATAGTACTAGCACCAAAGAAGGATTGAGAATGGAGGATGTGTATAGACTCTCGAGCCATCAATAAGATAATGATCAAGTATAGATTTCCATTGCCAAGAATGGATGACATCATGGATTGTTTGAGTGGAGCGAAGTACTTCACAAAAATTAACCTGAAGAGTGGGTATCACCAGATCTGTATCAGAGAAGGAGATGAATGGAAGACAGCCTTCAAGACAAAGGAAAGTTTGTATGAGTGATTAGTCATGCCATTTGGGCTAACCAATGCACCGAGCACATTCATGCGGCTCATGAGCGAGGTACTGAAAGAATTTTTGGGAAGTTTTGTTATTATTTATTTGGATGATATTTTGAGCTTCAGTAAGACTTGGGATGAGCATTTGATGCATATCAGAAGAGTTCTAGAGAAGCTGAGGGAGGAGAAGTTGTTGATTAATCTGAAGAAATGTAGTTTTGCAAAGAAGGAGTTGGTATACCTGGGATTTGTTGTCTTAGAGGAAGGTCTTAAGATGGACCTAGAAAAAGTAAGGGCTATCATTGAATGGCCTACGCCAAGGAGTGCAATAGAGGTAAGATCTTTTCATGGTTTGGCAAGTTTTTACAGAAAGTTTATCAGAAATTTTAGTAGCATTTGTGCACCCCTAACTGAGACAATGAGAGGGGATAGAAAAGAGTTTAGATGGACTAAAGGAGCAGACAAGAGCTTTGATACATTGAAGCAAAAAGTCATAGAACAACCTGTTTTGGCACTTCCAGATTTTAATAAGGTATTTCAGGTAGATTGTGATGCTAGTGGTAGTGGTATAGGAGTCATTTTGAGCCAAGAAGGTAAGCCCATTGCCTATTTTAGTGAGAAGCTTAATGATGCCAAGAAAAAGTATTTCGTTTATGATCAAGAATTTTATGCAATAGTTCAGGCTTTAAAGAAATGGAGACATTATTTGTTGCCAAAAGAGTTTGTTTTATATACTGATCATCAGGCCTTGCATTATCTTAATAGTCAAGGAAAGTTGAATCAAAGGCACTTAAAATGAGTTGAGTTTTTGCAGAGCTATACTTTTGTTTTGAAGCACAGGAGTGGGAAGTCCAACAGAGTTGTAGATGCCTTGAGCAGAAGGCAAAATTTATTGACAGAACTGAAGATAGAGGTTGTTGGGTTCGATGAGCTCAAAAGTTTGTATCCTGAGGATCCAGATTTTATAGAGGTTTGGAAAGCTTGTTTGGAACCTGTTACTTTGGACAGGAAAAAAAGGTTGGATTTCATAATCCAAGATGGCATGTTGTTTAGTGGAAGCCAGTTGTGTATTCTGAGGAGTTCCATGAGAGAGAATCTGATAAAGGAGAAGCATAGTGGAGGATTGGCTGGACACTTTGGTCGAGATAAGACCATTGCTATTGTTGGTGAAAATTATTATAGGCCACAATTGCAGCAGGATGTGAGGAAATTTGTGTAGAGTTGCAGAGTATGTCAGATGGCAAAAGGAGCAAGTCAGAACACAGGTCTATATCAGCCATTACCTGTACCAGAGAAGCCATGGGATGATATTAGTATGGATTTTGTTCTTGGTTTACCAAGGACATAGAGAGGACATGATTCCATTTTTGTGGTGGTGGATAGATTCTTGAAGATGGCACATTTCATTCCTTGCAAGAAGACTAATGATGCTGTTCATATTGCAGAGTTATTTTTCAGGGAGGTGGTGAGATTACATGGTCTACCAAAGAGCATAGTTTCAGCTCAAGATACCAAGTTTGTTGGTTATTTTTGGAGGACATTGTGGAAGAAGTTGACGATAGATTTGAAGTTCAGTTCTACACACCATCCACAGATTGATGGACAAACCGAAGTGGTGAATAGGATTTTGGGTAACCTGCTACAATGCTTAGTAGGAGATAAGCCCAAGGGATGGGATTTGATTTTACCACAGGTAGAATTTGCTTACAACAATTCTGTCAATAGGAGTACTGGTAAGTCACCTTTCCAGATTGTATATGGCAATAGTCTAAGAAATACTTCAAAGTTAAGGAGTCTGGACAAAGGAGAAAAGATAAGTGCTGAGGTTGAAGACTTTGCAGAACACATGAAGAATTTGCATGAAGAGGTGAAAAAGCACATTATTAAGATGAATATTCAATACAAGGCTAAGGCAGATCATAAGAGGAGATATAAGGAATTCTAGGTAGGAGATGAAGTCATGGTTCACCTGAGAAAAGAAAGGTTCCCAATTGGAACATACAATAAGCTGAAAATGAAGAAATTTGGACCATGTAGAATTTTGAAGAAACATGATTCAGGAAATGCATATGAGGTAGAGCTGCTGAGTGGGATCAACATTTCCCCTATTTTCAACATTGCTGATTTATCAGAATATCATGAAGGTGGAACAGAGGATGGACCCACAGAAGAACAGTGGAGTATTCTGGCATCTACTTCAACAAAGGAGATAGAAGGAATCTTGGATAGCCGTGTAGGAAGAAGTACTCGGAACAGGCAATATGAAGACTATCTGGTGAAATGGAAAGGAAGGTCTATTGAATATTCTTCTTGGTTGTCTAAGGCAGAGGTTGACCGTTTAGGTTTTCCTCACACAAACAACTAAGACGTGATGGGGTCACTTCTCAAATTACCCTGAGTGTCTGATGCAGGAGCATCCAGTGGTGTAAGGGCAATCTTGCATCACCCAAAAAAAGACATGTTTTAAAATTGTTGATGTTCCTTCCATTTCTTTTCAAAATTTGTGGTTCTGGTTCCATAATCACTTGAATAATGATGTAGGACTTTTAATTTTTTCAAACTATTAAAAATAGTAACCCGCTATTTTTAGAAAGTTTGCATTTGGGCACGGATTGAAGTAAAAATTTACAGGAAGTTACATAACAAAAATATAAGACATTTGGTGAAGGAATCACACAAAAATCATTTGCGAGCTGAAAGATATTAAAGTTTTTGTTTCCCAAAAAATACCTAAAAAATTATTCAAACTCAGGTTTGAGGCACTAAATAGCCCTGTATGGGCCTGAAAATAGCCAGAACTGATAGAGCTGGCTCCTAGCGCGTAAAGCACTCCGTGAGCTTTCTGACGCATAAAACGTTCGTCAATCAGACAGCTAGATCAAAAGTTATGGCTCCCGGAAGTTGACCTATTTTTGGAGGGAGATGTAAATTTCAAAATTAGGTTGTTGGCCGCCAAAAGGGCTATTAATAACCATTTTTGGGAACCCTGGGTGGTAGTAGAGTTAAGGGAGCAAGTGTGGAGTCAAGAATAGGTGGGAAAACAGAAACCCTAGCTGATTTGGAGTTACAGAAGGCTGAAGATTCTAGAGTCTTGAGGTTGGGAAAAGCTGTAATGTAATTGAGCTTCTATAATGTAATGAGTTGCCCAGATCAATAAAAGAAAGTTCTATTTTCTATGTTCAATTTTTGTTGTTGTGTGTTTTGTGATTTACCCCCCTTCATTAGGTTGAGATGGTGTCATTATACACCTTCTTATCTTCATATTCATTTGACATGGTCCTACCATCATCTTTCTTTAGCTGTGCTAGTACTGGGATGCAGTCAAATGTCTTTATCTAATTTAAGGTGAGCCTTTGATATTTTCTTCTTCTTACCTCTGCTTCATCCTCACAATCAGTCTAGAAATCTTCTAGGAGTTTCTGATGTATAGGCTTCCCCATTATTTTCTACATTCTACCATAAGGGTCATAAGATCTAGCTAATGGAAATGGCTGTAGTTACATCAGGTTCAGACCTCCTATGACATCCTTTATGCTCTCTGAATTAGGGCACATGTACCAACCCATACATATTGGAAATTGTACTGGGGTGATCTTCTTCTGTGCTTTGTATGCCTCCAGTATGGTAGATACCTGCCTAAGAAATTCCATCAGGACTACTCCATCAGTAGGGTACCTAGGTAACATAAAGGGTTGTTCTTCAAATCCCTCTATTCTGATATATGAAAAAGTGGCATATTGGATGAACCAGGTGCATTGTCTGTATACAACTTCTTGAGCTTCCATGCTCAATCTCTTGGTTCTGTCTTCCTCCATAGTTCTAACCAGATGCATAGAGAATGCATCATTCTCCAATTTGTAATCTAGGAGGTAATTCTTTCTCTGTAATTGAGGATAATGATCCCATATGTGGGCATTATCTACACCACTGCTAACCTTTCCCACTATAGTCAGGGCATCAAATGTTCACTTGTAGGCACATGAATAGACAATGCATGAGGTCATATGGAATGAGCATTCTTGACCTCCCAGGGTCCTCATCTGTTCATCCAATGCATCACTGATGACCTTGGCCCATAATGGCTTATTATCTATGTAAAGATCATCTAGATGATCCCAAATATCCAATTCTTGAAATTTCTAGCATGAGGATGGCCTATCATCCTGCTGAGCAGGGCAATCATGTATTGATATTCATCATCAAAATCAAATTTGTATAGGTGAACAGGCAACTTAGTAGAGACAGTGTAGGTGTTGCTCTTAGACCTCCACTGGTACATCCTCTTCCTTGCATTCTTTTTATTATTATTATACTTTGTTTCCAGTTTCTATAGATCCACACTGACCACCTTCTTTCCAACTGGCAGATTGAAAGTAGACGTGATGCCATTAATTGAAAAGTTAGCGTAAACCCTTCCATGTTTCTCTACTTGCTTGGTCTGAGGGTTATAGTTTCTGGCACATTCTACTACCAGTTCTGGGGTTTCCATGGCATAGGGGAATCTAACTGCATGCCACATTCCTGATACATATATTGCATCCAGGAGGGTATTATGTATGAGGAAAATTGACTATATTAAACTAAACAAATCAAAAAACTAATAACATAAAGAGAACCGATCTAAATAAAAGCCATTATAAATAAATCAATGAAATATGAAAGCTTTTACCGAGATTTGTATTGTTCCCTTTGTATGAATGTGGATTGCTCAATAACACTGCGAAACCATGTTTGCAACAAGCAAGTAAAGTGCTCAAAGTGCTCAAAAATCAATATCAAAAGATCGTGAAGTTGCTCAATCGACGTGATGTATGCTCAAAGCGCTATTAAGTATGCATGAGAATAAGTGATCGAAGAGAGATTTGTGAAGGAGATGAGGGGGGTTTATATAGGTTTCAAACAGAAATCGATCAACGGTCCAGGTAATTCAGAAGAATCAGTGGAGGAGATAAAACAAATAACCATGATGAATGTGCATACGACATGTGTCAATCCATAAGGATATTTTTATTAAGATATGATGAAAATAAGTTGGATTGAATAGATAACTCAACTTGTAATTTTGCCTTTTTTAGAGTTCTAAAAATAAGACTAATTGTGCACGAGTTAACAAGATATTTCTAGAGGAATTGGAAGATAACTGAAATTAAATAAATAAATTTATTTATTTAATTGTGCATGATTGAGGAACAGAAGATTATAAATAAAATATTTGATTTTATTTATTTTTAGGGGAAAAAGAAAATTAAATAAATAAATTTATTTAATTGTTTGTGCAAGATTAGAGGAATATGAAGATTATAAATAAAATATTTGATTTTATTTATTTTTAGAGGATTGAGACAATTTAAATAAATTTGCATGATTTATTTAAATTTAGAAGAACAATTTGATTTTAATTAAATGATGTAAAATTATTTAATTATAGAGAAGATAGAATTGGATGAATTAATTAAATAATTTATTTATTTAATTAATGGAGACTTGAAATTTGAAAGAGGATAATGATTTGATTAAATAATTAAAATTATTTAATTGTGGAAGAATAATAGAGGAATTCAATTAAATTAATTAAATAAATATAATTTATTCAATTAATGTTGAAATTTAGAGTTTTGGAAGAATTTGATGAAATTAATTAAATAATTAGATTATTTAATTAATGTTGAAATGCAGGTGATGCGACATATTAGATGAAAATGCAAGTGATTCGAAGACCTGGTCATTTTAGGGTGTCTACATTTTGCCCCTCTTTGATGCAATGCAGTTTACAGGTTTGTGTCAAAGAAAATGATTATTGAATACATTATACAATTTTGATGCCCCAGTGTAGCTAGCGTAGGATGCCCCCTCGAGAGGAAAGATAGGGAAGCGATAGAAGAACTGGGTTGACGCTCGACTAGAAGATTGTGTTTGAGATAAACGAGGTTGGATAGATAAAATAGAACATGATAGAAAGACAATTGATCGATCTTTGCTGGAAAACTATATAAGGCCATGGGTAAATGGATGGGTAAATGATTGAGCTTGTTGCAATGGTTTCACATTTGTATATAAAGAGCAATCCTTATTTTTGATATACCATGTGGATAGTTTGCCACCAAGGTATAAAAGGCCAAGGTGCAGTGATATCCAGGTGCGTGGACGTTGACTCTGCAAGCAAGCGGTTTGATCTTAGATCCTTTAGACATAATATGACCTTATTGGTACATGTGAATGAGCCATAGTCTTTGAACATAAATAAACTTCAATACATGTAAATGCAAGAAGGATATTAATATGTAAGATGCTAGGTCATAACACACACAAGATAAATATGATGTTAAGAAATATGCTAAAGATCATTCCTCAAACACGGCACACAAAAGCAATGACTATGCCCCCAATCCGTACTGCATCGTAACATACCACGATTATAGATAAATCAAGGTAGCTTTGAATGGGTAATGGAAAAAGGAACAAAAGATAAACTAAAAAGCAGATTGACTGACTTACAAAGTAAACATACAACCAACATATTCTCTTGCCAAAAGAGGTTGCTCAGGATAGATTGGATAGGAAAGATAACAGCCTTATCGTAGGAACTTTGTGTCTGTTAAAGGGGGCTATCTACCAAAAAAGACAATATCTTGCTACAAGAAATGCCACATGTTGCAGGAGACACGTGTGTTGGTCTCGACAATGGAACACTTTGCAGAAGACAAGCTTGTTGATCTGGTGCTTTGGTTAAGCTAGAATTAGTTGATGTTGGCAATCAGAATAGTAGGACAGTAGATGACTCTAGAAGTAAGCTGCTTTGCTTTAGGTTTGTTAAGGACTTCTGCTTTGAAAGGATGCACACTTGCTTGCTAGTTTGCTGCTTGAGTTTAGTCAAGTCGAGGTGAATGGTTTGCAATAACAGAAGACTAGAAAGATGGAGTATCAATGGGTTGAGATGGGTGAAGAATGATGAATCGTATGTGCCTGAGTACTGGATACATCCTTCATATTCCAGACTACCTACATACCCTATATCCACAGGATCAAGGCACATGACGATGAAAGATGAAAAATGATAATATGTAGTTCTGGATAGAGTGATTAATGGATCAAGGTGAAAGGAGGAGGTCTTATGTACCTGAGTACTGGATACTTTCTTCATATTCTAGACTGCCTACATACCCATATCCATGGGATCAAGGTACCTTAAGACTGAAATGAGATAATATGTAGTTTTGGTTGATGTGATGATGTAGGAAAGTGTTGAGAAGATAACAGCCTTATCGTAGGAGCGATGTGTCTGTTAAAGGGTGCTATCTGCAAAAAGGAGAAAAGATTGAAGCATTGCGAACCATGAACAAGGAACCACTCCTAGACCTAGGTTAATGAAGGAATTGCCCCCATTCTGGTAGAGGAAACTACATAGGTGATTGACTAAGAAGACATAGAAAAGCCTGACCTAGGACAAGATAGTGTTAACTCTAGACATAGATCAAGATGTAGGATGACAAACGGTGGACACTGACAAATTTCCAAGCTCTACTAGATAGGGAAATGGGAATGCAAATAAGGTCAATGGTTTTATTATGGATGGATGGATGGATGAAGTGCATTGTGAACAAGGAACGAACAAGAATTGATAGATGATGGTTGCTGACTCTACACATAGCGCCTTTTTGCCAGGTTTTCACTATGGTACTTATCCAAGGTGCCTGTTTGCCAGGTTTTCACTAGAGGATAGATTTTTTTTTTGTGCTTTTTTTTTTGGTATACTCTAAGGATCAGGCATAGAACTTCTTGAAATGAACACGGTTAAGTGGCTCATCTAGAGGAATGCCATTAGGTGTGGCTAAAGTATAAGCTCCTGATCCATATGCTGCTGTGACAATAAAGGGACCTAACCAGTTAGGCTCAAACTTGCCCTTCTTTTCTCGATCTACTTGATTTCTCTTATTTTCTTTGAGTACAAGATCACCCACTTGAAACCATCTTTCCTTGATCTTTTTGTTGTAATTACATCGGAGGCAGTTTTGATAGACATGGAGATGATTAAGCGCGGCAAGGTGCCTTTCATCTAGTAGTTCTAGCTCAGCTAATCTGGAAGTGCGATACTCTTCTCCACTGATCAGGTTCTGCATGGATACTCTGAGGGATGGGATCTCGACCTCTATAGGTAGGATGGCTTCAGAGCCATAGACCAAGGCAAATGGTGTGGCACCAGTTGGTGTTCTGATACTAGTGCGGTAGGCCCATAGGGCGGGATTGAGTTGCAAGTGCCAATCACGACTAGCCTCATTGACTATTTTCTTGAGTATTTTGAGAATGGTCCTATTGGAAGCCTCAGCTTGGCCTTTACTCTACGGATAGTAGGGAGTTGAAAATCAATGTTGGATATTGTATTGTGTGCATAAGACACGGACATCTTGATTCTTGAATGGTCTCCCATTATTAGTGACAATGGCTTGGGGGATTCCATACCGGCAAATGAGGTAGTTAAGGATAAATTTGGCTATTTGCTTACCTGTGGTATAGGTCATGGGAATGGCTTCAACCGACTTCGTGAAATACTCGGTGGCAGTAATGATAAACTTATGGCCATTGGATGAGGATGGGTGGATTTGTCCTACGAGGTTGAGACTCCATTGAGAAAAAGGCTATGGAGTAGTCACAGGCTGTAGTTCATGAGCTGGTGCATGAATTAAATCTCCATGCTACTGGCATTGTAGAAACTTCTTAGCAAACTGTGCAGCATCTTGCTCTATTGTAGGCTAATAATATCTTGTTCTGAGTATCTTCTTAGTGAGATTAGGACCGGTAGAATATGCGCCACAGACACCTTCGTGTATGTCTCATAAGGTAACTTCGGCTTCTTTTGCATCAAGACATCGTAAGAGGATACCATCGAGACTCCAACGATATAGTGTATCACCCAGAATGGTGTAACAGGAGGATCAACGGATAAAGGTTTTGCGTTGGGTGGAGGATAGGTTAGAGGGAAAAGGACTATTTTTGAGGTATTCATAGATGTCTTCGTACCATGGGGAATTGGGACCAACAAGTTTGTAGATGATTTCAGTAACAGGAACATCGACAGCTGGTATCAACAATTACTCGATCAAGAATTCACATTTATGTGTATTAGCAGGCATGTCTATCAGTGACCCTACAGAAGCCATAGAATCTGCCGCTTTGTTATGCTCTCTTAGAATTTGCTCAAATGTGATGCTAGAGAAATGTGGTTTGTAGGCATCCACTAGTTGCTTGTAGGGGACCAACTTTTCATCTTTTGTTTGGTACTCATATGTGACTTGTTGAATGACTAGTTGTGAGTCTCCATATACCTGTAATTCTGTGATGTCCCATTGAACTGCTATATTGAGACCTATGAGGAGTGCTTCATATTCAGCTATGTTGTTGGTGCAAGGGAACGCAAGCTGATATGACTTTGGAATATAGTCATTTTGAGGTGTAACAAACAAGATGCCGGCCCCTGATCCATGCTGTGTGTAGGAACCATCAAAGTACAACTTCCACATTATTGAGTTGGAAAGAGTGAATAGATTCTCATCTGGAAAGTTTGCTACCATAGGGTGTGTATCTGTCATAGGTGCTTATCTGTCATAGGTGCTTCTGCTAGTTGATCTACTAGGGCTTATCAAGACATCGTAAGAGGATACCATCGAGACTCCGATGATATAGTGTATCACCCAGAATGGTGTAACAGGAGGATCAACGGATAAAGGTTTTGCGTTGGGTGGAGGATAGGTTAGAGGGAAAGGTACTATTTTTGAGGTATTCATAGATGTCTTCGTACCATGGGGAATTGGGACCAACAAGTTTGTAGATGATTTCAGTAACGGGAACATCGACGGCTGGTATCAACAATTACTCGATCAAGAATTCACATTTATGTGTATTAGCAGGCATGTCTATCAGTGACCCTACAGAAGCCATAGAATCTGCCGCTTTGTTATGCTCTCTTAGAATTTGCTCAAATGTGATGCTAGAGAAATGTGGTTTGTAGGCATCCACTAGTTGCTTGTAGGGGACCAACTTTTCATCTTTTGTTTGGTACTCATATGTGACTTGTTGAATGACTAGTTGTGAGTCTCCATATACCTGTAATTCTGTGATGTCCCATTGAACTGATGTATTGAGACCTATGAGGAGTGCTTCATATTCAGCTATGTTGTTGGTGCAAGGGAACGCAAGCTGATATGACTTTGGAATATAGTCATTTTGAGGTGTAACAAACAAGATGCTGGCCCCTGATTCATGCTGTGTGTAGGAACCATCAAAGTACAACTTCCACATTATTGAGTTGGAAAGAGTGAATAGATTCTCATCTGGAAAGTTTGCTACCATAGGGTGTGTATCTGTCATAGGTGCTTATCTGTCATAGGTGCTTCTGCTAGTTGATCTACTAGGGCTTGTCCCTTGATTGCTTTGTGATCCACATACTCAATGTCAAACTCACTAAGGATCATGACCCATTTAGCTAGTCTACCTGTAAGAGCTGCTTTTGCTAGTAGATACTTTAATAGATCAATTTTTGCTATAAGATTTGTGTGTTAGTTCAACATGTAATGCTGTAACTTTTGGGAAGCGAACACTACTGCTAAACAACCTCTTTCCATCGGTGAATAATTGAGTTCATATCCCACCAAGGTTCTACTGATATAATAAATTGCATGCTCTTTTCTTGATTCATCATTTTGTGCTAGAAGGGCCCCTAGGGCTGAAGTTGTAGTTGAGATGTATAATATCAAAGGTTTATCAGCCACTGGTGGTACTAAGACAGGCAGTGTAGCCAGATACTCTTTGAGCTAATCAAATGCTACTTGACACTTATAATCATCAAAATGAGACATCCTTTCGGAGCAAGTGTTGAAATGGTTGACATTTATCTACTAGCTGTGAGATGAAATGCCTGATGGACTGCAATCTTCCTTGAAAGCTCCTTAATGCTTTGAGGTTCTTTGGTGGAGGCATCTCCACTATAGCTTTTACTTTTGCAGGGTCTACTTCAATGCCTCTATGAGATACAATATATCCCAACAGCTTCCCTGATGTTACACCGAAGACACATTTCTTTGGACTGAGGCGTACTTGGTATTTCTCGAGCCTGTCAAAGATCTATCCTAGAACTTGTATGTGATCTGCCCTAGAAGATTTAGCTCGTATGTCATCCACATAGTCCTCCATGATATGATGAAAGAGATCGTGGAATATCACTGTCATTGCTCTTTGATAAGTTGCCCCTGCATTCTTTAGACCAAACGGCATGACACACCAACAATAATTACCCCACGGACAAGTAAAAGTTGTTTTATGTTGATCTTCTTCTGCTATCCTTATTTGATTGTAGCCTGAGAATCCATCCATGAGAGAAAGCATTTCATGACCCGTAGTCAAGTCTACTATGAGGTCAATGTTTGGTAATGGAAAGTCATCTTTGGGACATGCTTTGTTGAGATCTCTAAAATCATTACACATGCAGATGCACCCATTTGGTTTAGACACAAGTACAATGTTTGAGACCCAATTTGAATAGTCAATGGGCCAGATGAACTTTGCATCTAACAACTTCTGTATTTCTACTTTCACTAAGAGAGCTATCTGTGGATGCATCTTCCTCAGTTTTTACTTGACTGTTTTAACTTTTGGATCAACAGTGAGATAGTGAACAACTAGCTTAGGGTCTAACCCTGGCATATCAACATAGGTCCATGCAAAGCTGATGGTTTGCTACAAGAAGAATGTGTTAAGATTCTTGTGCTTTGTTTTTGATAATGATGCTGCTAGGAATGTGGTCTTTGGATGTTGCTGTGTGCCAAGGTTTATCTCTATAGAATCCTCCACTAGGAGAGCTAATTTCTCTTGATACTTAGATGGTAGGGGAAGGTAAAATCCTCCATCCTCAGGTACCACAGTTGGGTTTTCACCTTTGGATACATCCTTTGTTTTTACTATTTTGTGATCGGGAGGTGCCACAGTGTGGTTTTCACCTAGAGATTTTTCTTTATTTTTACTTTTGCGACTGGAGGATTTGGCATTCTCACCAAAATAAGCTGTTGGCTCTAGTTCCATTACAAAACCTACTTTATGATCGCCCAAAGGGATTCCATCCCAAAGTCCCATGAACTCAGCTAAAGCTTCGTCATTTTGAAATACATCTATAATGGGGGACCCTTGTTGGTCCCAATCGATAAGTTCAGGGTAGACAAGTGTTTCATTCTGGGTGTTTGTGGTGGAGGTTAAGGATACGGATGATAGCATAAAGATAGAGGATTCGGTGAATAGGTCAGTCATATGGAGGGAAGAGTCATCAATGATATCCTCGTTAGACGTCGAATCGACGAGAGAAGTTTCAACCACCTTGTTGAGGATACCCTCGATGTCCAAGGCGCGTGGAACCTTTCTACCAAATCCTAATCCCTTCTTGTCTAGTTTCTTTGTCACAATAATGGGTTCCATAGTTCCTTGATTCTGTTTCCCAAGGCCACCTTTTCCTTTATAGCCCATGTTTTTGACTATCCTTAAGCCATTGCCATAGTGCTTGACTGGTATTGTAACTGGTTCTTTCTCTTTATAGAGCCAAGAAGAAATGTCCTCAATAGTTTCCTCTTCCAATAATTTTCCCTGTTGGAATTGGGTTAGAAATGCTGGGGGGGAATAGCTACTTATTTAGTTACTTTGGCAATGGGCGGTTGGCTGTAGGATTTAGGGGACAAAGGCATGCGCCCTAAGCAATAAAATTTTGATATATCATAAGATCCAAAGCCTATATCACGGATGTGAGCCTTGATCTCAAGCATAGGATTAGGGTTACTTGTGGAGGCCTGTGTCAGAGTTTCAAGATCAACATATAGTGGGGATTCAAGGGCTTTCTCATTTTTAGGCACTTGGTTGCAATTCTTATAACTGCCTTGCAAGACATGGTAGAACTCAAAAGGATTGGGGTCTCCTGGGATAGTTATCTCTGTACCATTGAATGGGAACTTTAGAGACTGATGGTACATTGAAGGAACAACTTTCATTGCATGGATCCATGGGTGGCTAAGGATAATGTTGTAAGGTAGCTTAATGTCAAGGACTTGGCACCTGGTTTCAAGCATGACGGGGCCCAGTTGTATCAGCAAGTGGATAGCACCTTTTGACCGGCATTCAGCATCATCATATCCCTTGATTGTAATACTTTGATCAATGTTGACATGATCCTCAGAGTATCCCAATTGCTTAAGTAAATTTAAAGAATAGATGTTGAGACCAACACCACCGTCTATGAGTATACATTTGATTTTGCACTTATGGATGAGAATTTCAATATGAAGGGCATCATTGTGACATGGATCATGGGAAGGGAGGTCTTTCTCAGAGAAGACCACATTGTAGGGTGAAGCAATGTTACCTACTATAGCTCAGAAATTCGCGACTGCTATGTTGTTAGGAACAAAAGACTCTTGGAGGGCTTTTTCTAGCACCACTCTATGTATGGGTGATGATCGTAGAAGATCTAAGATAGAGATCTGTGCTGGCAATTTCCCTAGATGTTTGACAAGGTTATAATCGGATTGAGCTGGGAGACTAGGTGTAGGACCACGAATGGTGACACGACCACGATGAGTTGTAACAGCACTATCTGTAGATTTGTCTTTGATTGTGAGGGTAGATACTCGACTCTCTTCAAAATGACCTACAATGGAGTCAAAGGAAGTGGAAGCATGATTGACACCTTTTCCTTTATCCTAAGGAGGGGGTGGACCATGGTGAGGGAATAGTTCCTTGTACATGTTGAGGTCCTTGTTCGTGTGTTGAGCTGGTGGGTCATCTTCAAAAGAGATTAGGTTGCCATCGATGAGATTTTGGATGAGGTGCTTGAGTTTCATGCACGATGCAGTTCTATGCCCTTTGCTCCTATGGAATTCACAATACTCATTTTCTCTGTAATGTGTAGTTTTGTAAATAGGTTCACCATATGGGGGAGCATCTGGTAAGGTGAGGAGCCCTCTCTGTAAAATCTTTGGTAAGACCGATTCTATGGGCTCTCCTAAGGGAGTGAATTGATGCCACAGAGGGTAATCTTGTTGAGGCCGCTCTTGTTGTCGTTGTTGGTTTTGATAAGGTTGTCATTGTTGTTGCTGTTGTTGAGGAGGAGTTTGACTTGCTTTGGAAAGTTGAAGTGGTGTTTGCAATGTTTGGGAATGTTTAGAATCGACCACACCATTGTTGACCACGTTTTTATTTTTGTTCCAAAACTTTGGTTTATCATTCGTATGTTGTTGAGGAGCATTATCTTTAGTTTCTTTGAAGATTTTGACCACACCCTTAGCAATAAGGGCCTTCTCAATGTTGATTCCCTTGTATGTAATTTCGTCGAAGGTTGTAGCACTAAGAATTTGCAAGTGAAAATCCAATTCTTGGTTGAGATTCTGCACAAATATGCTAACAAGCTATTTTTTGAGTATCTTAAATGGGAATTTGCTAGCCATTTGTCTCCATCTTTGAAGGAAAGAAATGAAAGTTTCACCATTTTTCTGTTTATTGTTGCATAGATCAGTCATGGAGATCTCATGCTCTGTATTGTAGGAAAAATGGGTGGCAAATTTCTCTGCTAGCTCGTTGAAAGATTTAATACCCGTGGGTAGGTGCGAGAACCATTCTATAGCTTGGCCTCTAAGACTACAAGGAAAGAGATGCATAAGATATGTGTCGTTATGTGAGACCTCGAAGCAAGCAAGATAGAATTCCCTGAGATGGTCTTTTGGGTCACCTTTTCCTTTGTATTTATCGAACTTGGGAATAGTCAAGTTTTGAGGAAAGGGGATCATGGGTAATGACCGATCAAAAGGATAAGAACACACCTCTTCCAAAGAGAAGGTCTTCTTAGTGTGGCCAAACGTAAGATTAGATAATTGATGTTGAACCTCTGCAAGTTTTAGCTCCATAGTTGTGGGAGGGTTTGGGAATATCTCCTATTGTCCAAAGAGTGGTTGATGATGCCCATACAAAAGATTGTAGTGTAAGCCATGGGCAGCGGTGTTATAAGGGTCGTAAGATTAGTTGGGGTCATGCATGTTGTATGTTGGATTTAGATTGGGTTGGATTTGGATGATTTGATTTTGAGGAGGTGGGGGTGGCGCTAAGAATGTAGACTCTGTGATGGTTGAAGAAAAGAGTTTGGTGGGGGAAAGCTAAAGTGTGTGTTAGGTTGTGATTGAAGCATATAGCTTTGGGAAACTTGATGTTGGGAATGTTGGGGGTGAATAGGCAAGGTGTTGAAAAAGTTTAGCGCTGATGATTGTAGTGGTGGAGGGACATAGGTAGAGGTGTTTTGTGATGGTTGAGGTCAATTGAGGATGAGCGTAGAAGAATGTTGTGGTTGGGATTGCATGACCCTAGTTGGTTGAGAGACATGAAGGTTTGATGATATAGGAGGTGGTATTTGTTGAGACCCTTGTTGCATGGCTACATAGTTGTTCCTCAGATTGTAATTTCGTGGGAAACCTATTCGTGATGGGGTAACCAATATTCCACTTGCAATTGGTGTGGACACTTTAGGAGTTTGTTGTATATTTGATTGAGCTATGGTAGCTTGTCTTGCTAGTTCGGCTTGACATTGTAGAGCCTCTTGTTGGTTTTTGTATATCTCCATGGGAGTTATAAGTGGTGATACGACCCTCTTTCCTATTGGGTTTTGATAAAGGGGATTCTCATATTGCGTAATTGTTCTCCCTTGTGAGCTTTGTTCGGGTAGAGGTGTGGTCACTATTGACATGGTTTGCACCGCTTGTATGGTGTCTTGGGTGTTGTTAGGCTCGCTAAGCATGGATAGATAAAAACCTTTCGGCAATTTGGCTCCTTGCTTTGCTAGCAAGTGAAAGAAATGATCTTGGTTCTCACTAAGGATTTTATCAAAGGCAACCACGGCTCTAGGATCTTGTATAAATTCATCAAGATCTTGTCCATCTTCTTGAGAGGATTGACATATTTCAAAGTGTCTCTCTTCTTGAGATGGGACTTGATCAATGGTATAACCTTGTGGAACAAAATCCTAAGGCATGCTGGTAGTATAGTGAGGTGTGCTCACCAAAGGGACTCTACCTTCCTAAGATGGGACTTGATCGATAGCATAACCTTGTGGGACAAACTTTGGAGGCATACTGGTGGTATATTGAGGTGTACTTACCAAAGGGGTCCTACCTTCTTAAGGATTGTTAGGGTGGTCCATCTGTGGCATGTTTCGAGAATTGGTAGACTGTGCTACTGGTGTCCTAGGAGTAACCTTGTTAGGGTTAGCTGGTAGAAGATATCAATGAAATGCAAATAAAGATTAAACAGAGGAATGGAGATACACAGAAATAATAACAAGAGACAAGTTTTAACGTGGTTCACCCAAACCCAGGCTACATCCACCAAACAGAGAGTCTAATATTATTATCCAGTAAATCAAACCGATTACAATTAGCAATCCCTGCAACTCAATATCGCTGCAAATGCTACAATACAATATATATCAAAACCCTAACCCTTAGCCACTTTTATCAAGCCTTTTTGTCGGTTACAAAAATTAGGGTTTTCTTATGTCAGTCATAAAAAATAGGATTTTTTATGTCGGCCCTAAAAAAAATTTCTCGGGGGCTGCCGCCCCTGAACCCCAGCGAGGATACACGGCTAGTGTACAATACTTTCCTAATCAGTTGCCACCTACCAACAATCTCCCACTTGAAGACTAATCAGGCTCCACACCAAACAATCTCCCACTTGGAGACTGAGCCTAGATGACACCGCTGCGCATGCAGCTCCCACTGGAAATCAGTACCCTGGACTCTACTATTCTATTTTTATTGTTTTCAGTCTAGAAGACCAATCGAAGCTGAAGAGGAGCTCAGCTTCTCCCTTGTCACTGTCTTTGTAAACATATCCACTGGATTTTCATCTGTATGTATCTTTTCCAGCCTTAACTGCCCATTATCCAACACCAACGAAATAAAGTGATACCGCAACTGTATGTGTTTGGTCTTTGAATGCAAGGCAGAATTCTTTGCAAGATGTATGGCACTCTGACTATCTATATACAAAGAACTGTTAGCCTGTTGTTTACCTAATTCTTCCATGAAAGATTGCAGCCATATTATCTCCTTGCTTGCCTCTGTTGCAGCTACATATTTTGCCTCTGTGGTGGATAAAACAACCACCTTTTGCAACCTGGAAATCCAACTCACCGATGTTCCACCTACAGTAAAGACATAACCTGTAGTACTCCACCTGGTATCAATGTCCCCTGCCAAATCTGAGTCTACATAACTTGCTAAATCAGTATTAGAGCCCCCAAAACATAAGTGTTTATTAGATGTACCTCTCAAATATCTGAGAATCCATTTTACCGCATTCTAATGCTCAAATCTGGGATGACTCATATACCTGCTAACGACTCTGATAGCATGTGTAATATCCGGTCTCGTGCATACCATGGCATACATTAAACTTCCTACAACTGAAGCATATGGTACCTTGGACATTTTTTCTTCCTCCTCTTGTGTCTTTGGACACATCTCCTTAGTCAATTTCAAATGACTAGGCAAAGGTGTGCTAACAGCTTTTGTATTCTCCATATGGAATCTCTGCAACACCTTTTCAACATAAGTAGCCTGAGATAGAGTCAATTTTTTGTTCTTCCTATCTCTACAAATTTTCATACCAAGGATTTGTTTTGCTGCCCCCAAATCCTTCATTTCAAATGACTGTGCTAACTAATGTTTTAACTCTCTGATGTGATCCATGTTAGACCCAGCTACAAGCATGTCATCAACATATAAACATAAAATAATGTAGTTGTCATTATCCAACCTCTTAAAATAAACACAATGGTCAGAATTACACTTGTTGTAGCCTTGCTCAGCCATAAAACTATCAAATTTCAAATACCATTGCCGAGGTGCTTGTTTCAGGCAATACAAACTCATCTTCAATCTGCACACTTGTTTCTCCTTACCTTTGACCTCAAATCCCTGTGGTTGTACTATGTATATCTCCTCCTCCAAATCACCATGGAGAAAGGCAGTTTTCACATCTAGCTGTTCCAAATGCAAATCTTTAGCAGCCACAATACTTAAAATAGTACAAATAGAAGTCATCTTGACAACCAGAGAAAATATCTCATCAAAATCAATGCCCTGTTTCTATGCAAATCCTTTTACAACTAACCTGGCCTTAAATCTTTTCTTACCTCCATCTTCCTCTTTCAGCCTGTAAACCCATTTGTTTGGTAAAGCCTTTTTACCTACAGGTAACTTACATAATTCCCAAGTCTGATTTTTCAGCAAGGAGTCCATTTCTTCTTTCATGGCAAGCTCCCACTGAACCTGTGTATTCACCTGCATAGCTTCATCATACCCTTCTAGTTCACCAGCATCTATTAACAAAATAGAATACAAAGAGGGAGAAAACCTTTCAAGAGGTCTACTTAGCCTTGTTGACCGTCTAACATTCATTGGAGTTTGTGGTATTTCTAGTTGCTATTGTGGAGCATGAGGAACCACTAGAACATCACTATTTGGAGTATCATCCAGCACCACATAATCTTTTACTTTCTTCTCATGCTGCTACAACTGATCTTTGTACAACATCTTCTCATTGAATATGACATCCCTACTTCTCACAATTTTCTAATTTTCAAAATCCCAAAGCCTATAACCAAATTCATCAATGCCATATCCAACAAAGGTACACTTTTTTGATTTTGCATCCAACTTGGTTCTATTTTCAGAATCTACATGTGCAAATGCTTCACATTCGAAGGTTTTGAGAAAAGAATAACTCACCTTCTTACCTGTCCATGCTTCCTCTGGAATACCACAGCCCAAAGGAACTGAAGGACCTCTATTAATTAAATAGACAACGGTGTTGATAGCCTCTGCCCACATGTTTAAAGGTAGCCCAGCATGCAATATCATGGTCCTTGCATGCTCCATTATTGTCATATTCATGCGTTCAACCACTCCATTTTCCTGTGGAGTCCCTAGAACCATTTTCTGCCTACGAATTCCATTAAAGGACCAATAATCCTCAAATTCTTTGCTGCATTACTCACCACCGTTATCAGATCTGAGACATTTTAATCTTTTACCTGTCTCATTCTCAACCAAGCTTCTCCATTTCTTAAATGTTTCAAATACATCAGATTTCTATCTAAGAAAATAAATCCAAACCTTCCTAGTTGCATCATCTATGAATATAACATAATACCGAGAGCCACCGAGAGAAGATACCTGAGCTGGTCCCCATACATCTGTATGCACAAGCTTCAATTTTTTATTTTTCTTTTGCTTCCCATCTCTGAGAAAATTGACTCTCTTTTGTTTTCCATACTCAACTTTCACAGAAATCCATATTAATACATTTCAGACCTGGTAAATCTTTCTTAGAATGAAGTACCTTCATACCTTTCTCACTCATATGCCCAAGTCTGTTATGCCACAGTGTTGTCTCAGGACCTGTAGCAACTTTTCCAGTCTCTTCCTGCAAACCTGCAGCAACTGTTCCTGAACCTGTTTATTTTTCCTCTGTAACATCTAAAGTAGAAGGAACAGTATGAACTGTACAAAGATATAAGGTGCCTACTTTCACACCTTTTGCTACTACTAAGGCACATTTTGAAACCTTCCAATTTTTATTAGTAAATGTAACAGTGCAACCTTGTTCAGTTAGCTGCCTTGTTGAAATTAAATTTCTACTAAGCCTTGGAACATGCCTTACCTCTTGTAGTAGCCAATGATTCCCATTCTGCAACTTAATCTTGATTCTTCCCTTTCCAACAATCTGACAGAGTTTGTTATCTCCCAAATAAACCAGCCCAAAATCCCCTTGGACATAATCAAGAAAATAACTTCTATGGGGCGTAGCATGAAATGAGGCCCTTGAATCTAAAACCCATGAATCATAAGCATTATCTAGGGAAAGAATCAAGGCATCATCTTCAGATTTATTACTTACCACATTTGCTTCCTTATTGCCTTCTTGTATGTCTCCTTCTTTATTTTTCTGAGACCAGCAATCTTTCTTCAGATGACCTAGTTTCCCACAGTACCAGCAATCCTTCTATCCTCTGGTTTGGGATCTTTTGTCCCTTGATTTTCCTCGTGACTTCCCATGACCTCCATAACCTTTTCCTCTCTCCTTTGATCTGCCCCTGCTTTATGCATTCAAAACACTGCCTGATGTGGATCCACCTGAGCTTTTATTACGAATTTCCTCACTCAGAATAACACCAATAACATCATCAAATTTTAGGGTATTTGAACTAGAAATAGAGTTACTAACCGCCATTACTAAACTATCCCAGCTTTCAGGCAATGAACATAATATCAAGAGAGCTCTAACTTCTTCATCAAATTTTACATTTAAAGAAGTCAATTGACTGACAATCATATTAAATTCACTTAAATGACCTGTCACAGATCCACCTTCAACCATTTTCAAATTAAATAAACGCTTCATGAGAAATACCTTATTTGAGGCTGAGGGTTTTTCATACAATTTAGCCAAAGCTTTCATCAAACCATCTGTTGTCTTTGCTTCTGTTATATTGAATGCCACCAATGGTGTCAGGCACAACCGAATGGTTCCTAGTGCCTTTCTATCAAGAAGATTCCAATCCTCATCAGACATTGTTGCCGATTTCTTGGCTACTCCTTCCAACGACATCCATAAATCCTTTTGATAGAGGTAATCCTCTATCTGCATCTTCCATAACTGATAGTTCTACCCATTGAATTTATCAACCTTCAATTTACCCTCATCCGCCATTGCTCCCACTCAACCGTGAGACTCCCACTCAACTGTGAGACCTTCCTGCAGACGATAATCAAACACAACCTGCTCTGATGCCACTTGTTAGGGTTAGACAGTAGAAGATATCAATTAAATGCAAATAAAGATTAAACAAAGGAATGGAGATACACAGAAATAATAACAATGAGAGACAAGTTTTAACGTAGTTCACCCAAACTCGGGCTACATCCACCAAACAGAGAGTCCAATATTATTATCCAGTAAATCAAACTGATTACAATCAGCAACCCCTGCAACTCAATACCGTTGCAAATGCTACAATACAATATATATCAAAACGCTAACCCTTAGCCGATTTTATCAAGCCTTTTTGTCGGTTACAAAAATTAGGGTTTTCTTATGTCAGTCATAAAAAATAGGATTACAGGATACACGGCTAGTGTATAGTACTTTCCTGATCAGTCGCCACCTACCCACAAACCTTGGGAGTAATATTGGATCAGCTTGATTGAGGTGTGTGAGGAGGCAATTTGCACTTCCTAGGGACAACTTGCTTGGATTTCATAGTTTGCTGGAGTCTAGTGGTTACCATGGAACTCACTAGGAGAAAATGCTAGGATTTTGCCTGTGTTTTGGAAAAGACAAACTCTGATGCACAAGTAACTGGACCAAAGGTGCTATACTGTTTGACCAAAGGTACAAGACTGTGCAACCAAAAGCGTGCTACTATAATACCGAAGGCAATGGATTGGGCTACCAAAGGCGAGGTACTGATATACCAAAAGTGAGCCACTATGACCAAAAGTGAGCTACTATTATACCAAGGTCGTTGAAGTAGTTTAGCCAGAGGCATGATACTGTTATACCAAAGGTGAGCTACTGTACTACCAAAGGCGAGCTGCTGTAATACCAAAGGCACAAGTAGTGTCTTATGTTTTAAAAAGGCAAATTTTGATAGATTTGGTTTTGGTTCTGATTGGATTTGCTTTGGCAAGAGAAAACACAGCAAACAAAGTTGGCAGAAAGGACTAACACAATAGATAGTGTATGTTTGAGGCTCACAAAAAAGCCCAATGTTTCCATAGGTATAAGAAAATTTGCAAACAATATCAAGCACTTCTTATCCCTAGAGACAAGGTTTCATTGCAGTAGATCAGCTCACAGCTTAATACTCTGTCGATAAAAATGTCATTCCATAAAGGTGTCAGACATTTAGTATCTTTGCGAGAGACGATAGGTAGGGATATCTCACCCTCCCCTTGGAAAGCTCAAGTAGGTCACAAGAGCTTTATGGCCAAGGGAATACTATCTCTTCTCAAGGGAGCCAATGGTGAGTATCTTAAGGGCTTAAATCGATTCCCCTTGCACTAATGATTACCACAATATTCGGAGGTAGATCAAGTAGTCACTATCTAAAATGGTTCTTAGTAACTTTGAGGGACCAACACCTTACGAGCAATGTGACAAGCTACTAAAAGCTTTAACCAATCCTACTAAGAGTATTAAAACACTTCGCTCGATGTGAAAATTGTTTCCACAAAGAGCTAGTACACCTCTTTTCAGTTTGGCACCACAAGGTAAGGCTGACGTCGGTTAGGACTTGGCTTTCGCCTTATCCCTCTTATATAGCAGTTCAAAGGAAAACTCTGCTTAGGGTCATCCCTTTTGGATGAAATGCAATCCAAAAGCAGGCCCTTCTAAAGGAAGTACTGAAATATAAGAGCAAGCACGTCAAACAAAGGTTCAATTGTCCCGTTATAAGAAAAATAAGGTGCAACTAAACTAGGCACACACAGGATTGTAGTTGTCAATTGTCCCTTATGAAATTGAAGTGTTTGGCATTCATGTCCATTGTCCCTTAGAAAATTGAGGTGTTTTCGCATACATGTCCATTGTCCCTTAAGAAAAGTAGTATGTTCCTAAGACTTAGATTGCCAAAATGATTTGTTCAATTATCCCTTAAGAAGGCAATATGTTTCTAAGACTTAGTGAAATAAAATCAAGATTTCTTCAATGCTCGTTCTACATGAACATGTTAGAAAAAAACCTATTTGCTCTGTGTGAGTGATAAGAAGCTGCAACAAGTTAATTAGTTCCACCAAAACTCACAAGTTAGCAAAAAATAAATCAATTTGATCAAAAGCACTCTACTGTCTTACTGAAAGTGACTTACTGTGAAACCTAAAGCACTACACTGTGACACTGAAAGCGAGTTTCTATAGACCAGAGGTGACCCAGTATTCTACCAGAAGCGCTGCCCTAGATCCAGAAGCGACAGACTGTTCTGTCGGAAGCACCGTCCTGAGATACCAAAAGCGCGGTTCTACTTCAGATCTAGAAAAAACTATAGTTTATCAAAAAAGGCTAGGTCTAGATATGAGTGCATGATTGATTTGAAGTTCTGAGATGTAATATCTAATAGATCTATATCTTGGAATCAAGAAAACTCAAAAGATGCTGTAAATGGAAAGGTTAACTCAAATGTCAAAAATATTCCTAAATACGTAAGCTTAGGAAGTATAAAAGACAATTGAAAGACAAATAAACCAGCTTGTCAGTCAAATCTAAGATAGGTATGTGAGTGAAAACCCTGCAAAACCACAAAACAAGATCTGAAAAACCTATTTTCCAAAAGTGCTTTAATACTGCCAATAGCGCTGTACTGCGTTACCAAAAGTGCGCTACTGTGCTGCCAGAGGCGCTGCAGTATCGCCCGGGGGCGCTGTATTATGCCTCCAGAAGCGCTTTAAGATATTGCCAATAGCGCGTTTCTGTGTGTTTTTGTGTTGTTCTATACTGTGCTTCAAAAAAATCAATTTCTCAAAGAAAAAGAGGGATTAGTGGGTCCCACCGGGCATGCCAGAATGTGTATGAGGAAAATTGACTATATTAAACTAAACAAATCAAAAACCCAATAACATAAAGAGAACTGATTTAAATAAAAGCCATTATAAATAAATCAATGAAATATGAAAGCTTTTACTGAGATTTGTATTGTTCCCTTTGTATGAATGTGGATTGCTTAATAACACTATGAAACCATGTTTGCAACAAGCAAGTAAAGTGCTCAAAGATCAATGTCAAAAGATTGTGAAGTTGCTCAATCGACACGATGTATGCTCAAAGCACTATTAAGTATGCCTGAGAATAAGTGATCGAAGAGAGATTTGTGAAGCAGATGAGGGGGGTTTATATAGGTTTCAAACAAAGATCGATCAACGGTCCAGGTAATTCAGAAGAATCAATGGAGGAAATAAAACAAATAACCATGATGAATGTGCACATGACATGTGTCAATCCATAAGGATATTTTTATTAAGATATGATGAAAACAAGATTGATTGAATAGATAACTCAACTTGTAATTTTGCCTTTTTTAGAGTTCTAAAAATAAGACTAATTGTGCACATGAGTTAACAAGATATTTCTACAGGAATTGGAAGATAACTGAAATTAAATAAATAAATTTATTTATTTAATTGTGCATGATTGAGGAACAGAAGATTATAAATAAAATATTTGATTTTATTTATTTTTAGGGGAAAAAACAAATTAAATAAATAAATTTATTTAATTGTTTGTGCAAGATTAGACGAATATGAAGATTATAAATAAAATATTTGATTTTATTTATTTTTAGAGGATTGAAACAATTTAAATAAATTTGCATGATTTATTTAAATTTAGAAGAACAATTTGATTTTAATTAAATGATGTAAAATTATTTAATTATAGATAAGATAGAATTGGATGAATTAATTAAATAATTTATTTATTTAATTAATGGAGACTTGAAATTTGAAAGAGGATAATGATTTGATTAAATAATTAAAATTATTTAATTGTGGAAGAATAATAGAGGAATTTAATTAAATTAATTAAATAAATATAATTTATTCAATTAATGTTGAAATTTAGAGTTTTGGAAGAATTTGATGAAATTAATTAAATAATTAGATTATTTAATTAATGTTGAAATGCAGGTGATGCGACAGATTAGATGAAAATGCAAGTGATTCGAAGACCTGGTCATTTTAGGGTGTCTACAGGTATTATCTTTGTCATGATCTATTTTGGTGGACCATGCTATTAAATCTGTATCTCCTTGGTGAGTATCCCTAATGATGCCATACTTGAATTGTACCCCTTTGGGTTGAACATACATGGGCTTAAGAAATTCTGCATCAAACCTGTTCTGCTTGAGGTCTGCCATGGACTCCTGCAACAAACATGCCTGGTCTTACCATACGATATCCATATGCATTCACACAACATTATATATATACGACATCATGCATACTATATTTATTAATATTTACTTCATCATGATATGCATTTTTACAGAGCCAAACCACAAGAAGAACATGCTACCTGGACATGCAAAAAATGACAACAGGAGGGTTTTCAATTACTTACCTGATAACACTTTCCTCTTGGGTTAGATGGATAATTATGGAAAAGGGTCGCAAACGCTGATGATCACCTGATCTGTTGCGCTGGAAGATCTCGTCCGTTCACTGGTAGCTCATATGGGGTTTGACTTCTTTGCTCTACAATTTCTTTTTTTTTTTGCAAGGTAAATGAAAATAACCCTGGAAACTTACCTTTAAATGCATCTGTATGGCAAATTAGGTTAAAATTGGGTTAAATCGATCAACTCCGTTGATCTTCTGCCATGAATCCATGGATGCTGCCAAGTGTTTGAATTCTGTTCGCGATCGGCGGGAATCCACCTACCACATTTAAGTTCATTTAATGTCAAGAAACAGGGAGGGGGTGATTTTTGAAAGATCAGGTGATATTGAAAATATGACCCCCTCTGGGTAAAATGACCCTTCGAGAAGCAAAACAAATGCAAAGAAATCAGGTGATGTGGTCAAAGGTTGACCATGTGTATATCGGGTCATGAATTTAAGATCAGGGGATGTTCAAAATATGACCCCTGCAACTAAAATGACCCCCCTTTAAAAGATCTGGATGATCTCAGCATGTTTATGACTTTGTTCTAGCATTGTATTATAATGACATCATCATCATGTTATTGAACATGGTGGTCGTCGGGTATATACCTCTTTGAGGTAAAATGAAATGATGACGTCACCATCAGGGTGATTTCCTTTGTTCATCGGGTTTAGATGATGTCATCGTCATATTGGCATGGGGTGATATTTTGCAAAGAGGGGGATCTTCGTAAGATGAATGATATTAAGAAATATGACCCCCTGCAAAATATATGAAGATGTTTGACGGGCAAATAACAGCCACTTCGTAAAATTGACGTCCGGACTTTGCAGACCAAGTTATTATCAGGTGATAAACTTACATTGGGGTGATCTTACACAATATGACTGATGTTTGAAATATGACCCCCCCTTTGGAATATTAGGTTTGAACAGAACTTTGACTTATCATAATTTTCTTCCCCTAAGGAATTTTGGGGTGATCCAAAAGGCAAACCTGCATGGAATTTTATGCACTTTCCAAGCATGAGGTTAATGATGTGAAATATTGATTTTGACAAACTAACCTCATCATGGTGACCTATCTACCTTTATGCAGGGCTATCTGCATGACTTACTTTTACCAGACCGTTGAAAAGTAGAAAAACACCAACAAGCCAAAGTAGTAAGAAAAGTTGGGTCCCTGTTTTGTCAAGTCAAAATGAGGTGTGTTGTGTAACCACACAACACTAATGAGGGGAGATCTATACAAATTCAATTTAATCTTTGCAACTATAGCAATATGAAACACATAAATGAGATATTGTAGCAATACACATGAACCAGAAAGAAGACAGAAGAAGAGAGACAAAGATATAAGGTGGGGAAAACCCTTATTGGGTGAAAAACCCCACACTCAGAAACCTGCACAATGTATTAACAAATTTGAAAGTTGTTTACAATACACTTGCAATGCAAGCTTCAATGGTCTTTGACACTCATATCTAGATTCAATCTGGTAGCATAACAGTACCTGTAAAACCTGTAATACATCTACTCCTCCAAGCACCTATTTATATAGAAAATACAAGGCAATATTGGACCTTTCTTGAGATGGGCGTCCAACTTGGCCTCATGGCCCAAAAGTCATGCCTAAGGACACTTGGTCAACATTGTAGAATGTACCTGACACTTATCCACAGCTCCCATCCCAAAGGGGTCACCTATTTCCAAAATGGGCTATGACAAATGCTCTTACGACTCTTACGACCATCATAGAATCTGTCATAGCAGTTACAAGTTATAGCTGTAAGAGAATCTATCATACACAAGCTATAAATAGCATATTCTCTTACAACATGTCATAGTCCACCTTGGGGAGCCCAAATATGCCTTTTTCAAAGATACTTCATGACACATGTCTTCACCTGTCTTACAACCTTCTATTTCTGACTCTTACATGTCATAATTTTGTCATAGGAATCTGTTATAACCGTTTCGGTCAACATTCCCTTACACAACATCCAAGATGCCAACACATGGAAAAATTCTCCTATCACTAAGTGGGATGCCTATCTCATTATGTGAGGAAAAAATTACAAGTTGTCATCTTCCATGTAGGATGACACATCACCATGCCACATACCACAACATGACAATATAGAATTTACAATTATCTACAAAATAGGAAATGAATTAATAAATACAATCATAAATAATGCAAGGAATTACCAAGGTTGAGAGACCTTTATTCCCAACAGTAATCCCAATGCTTTTTGCATACATCTTCACTTACTTGTATATCTTTCTTTTTGCTTCCAACTATCTAAGTTCCACATGCAACTTTAAGCTTAGTTCCTTGTATGTTCTGAACCTTTCAATAGAGGTGTCTTTAGGTTTGCTTAGGAGATGTTGAGCATACATGTCCAAAATTTTCTTATCCACTTCATAGCCCATTGGCATTATCCAAACTATTCTTGGTTCTACAGGTTCCATCAAACATTGATCTATGTCTACCATAAAACATATTTCATTTTCATACTTTTCAACAACTAAACTAGGAATTCTTTCCCTTGCATGCATCAAACTTTGAAAGTTTTTGAAATATCCCCAGATTACAGCTTTTTGTGCACCTAAATCTCCAAGATTATGTATGTGATCTCTTATCTGAATTGCCACTGGTCTGTCATTTGTCCAGTGCACACCTTGCACTCCAAGCACTTCATTCATAAAATAGAAGAATATGCATATGATCAAGGAACCATACTTGAAGGAGTTTTTCTTGTCTCTTTTGATTTTGCTCAAGTTCTCTATCAGCTGATTTTGTAGTAATGCACATAAATCATAGTTTGCATCTTCCTTTAACATTTTATAAGCTGCATATATTACAGTCCCACAAACTAAAATTTCCCTCAAGTGATAAATCTTGTACCCGATCACCATAGAGCCAAATTTAACATCCGTTTCTGTGATATCATTAATGGTCATTGCCCTTTTGTCAAACTTGGTGCCGGTAGCTTCAGTTACTATCTGGTTTTTAATAGCTTTCAACATAGGTGTAGACACCCAAAATTGACTCATTATCATTAGCATTCAAACATCGCATCATCTATTATCTATATTTGTCTAACACAATTGAGCAATATCCCTAACACATCTATTTCTTCTATTAATTAAATAAATTTATATTTATTTAATTAATTCATTAGAAATTTCTTCTATTTCCTCTAAGCTATAATTAAACAATCTTTAATTATTTAATTATTTTTATTCTTCTATTTTTAATTAAATAAACTTTATTTATTTAATTAAAAATTTCTTTCATAAACCCACTTTCCAATTAATTAAATAAATTTTATTTATTTAATTAATTTATCTTATCATTTATCTCATGAGCTGACATGTGTGCCTCTTTCATTTAAAACAGATAAGTGGTACTACATCCTTTATTTAATATATTTCACATGTAGTACTTTTTATATACACGGTCACACATAAGCCTTATCTTCCCTCCACTTGTCATCTTCACATTCACCTATGTCTATCATTTAATCTTAGTCATTCACATAGCCACCAAATCTCCATCGTTGATTGATTTTAGTTGAGTTCTACATAAACACCCTCTCATTCCATACTAAAAAAGGATCCAGCATTCATATAGCGTCTACATTATCATCATGAGCATATTGAGCATTTGAGTATTCATAACATCCATTGAGCTTATCATCATTATCATCCATCCATCATGGCAGATTTTATCTTCATAATTGTTCATTGTTGAAGAAGCAATCCACATCATAAACAAGGAATCACACAATCTAGGTGATATTGTGCTTGAATTGCATGCTTTTGATTTCATTTGGATTAGATTCTTTGATGATGGTAGGGTCAGGTTTTCATTGCTATGCTTGATCTTATTAACCTAATTTTTTACCTATCACATTTTGGCACACCCGGTGGGACATACGTCCTTGATTAACTTTGCTATTTGAAGTTATTTTTGTGAAGATTAGATTTTCTGAGTGCTTACGACAAGTTCCAGTCACTTTTTAGCAAAGACCAGTCGCTGTCTGAATATACGCATTGCTTCTGAGCTGAAACTTGTCGCTTTTAGCATTTCCAGATCGCTTATGAGCAAATAGTAGTCACTTCCTGTCTGTTTTGCATCACTTATATGCTAACAGTGGTCGCTTATGCCTTTATTTGAATCACTTTTAATCTAACAGTGATCACCTTTAGCTAATTGAATCACTTATTGCAAAACTAGGGTTTTTGTTGCATTCTATTTTTCTTGCAGAACTGAGTCACTTATGATCCATAACTAGTTTCTTCTTTCTTTTTCATGTCACTTGTGAGCTTTATCAATCCGCATCTGGCGTTATCGGTACCGCTTATGATCTGTAACATTTCGCCTGTGGCGGAATACAATTTGCCTTTGATCAACAGTTGATCACTTCTGGTAAACTGTGTCATTTTTAGTCTTTATCTTTTGCAGTTTGGTTTTCTTGGCTACTAATTAGGTATTTGTGTAGCATCTTATCGATTGTCCAAGAAAAGGAGGTTATCAAACTACTAACATATTTGTTGCAGCTTTGATCGATCCAAGACTTGTGGTTTTTCACTAAATTAGGAATATTTGGGCTTGGTGCTTAAAATGAATCATTGCTTTCTCTATGCTTGATTTATCTTTTTTGATTGCTTGCATGTGCTTGATTGTAACCCAAATTTAATAACAAAAGTATCCTCTCCCCTTGCCTATCAAATGGATCTTGGGTGTATGAGAACTTGTTATTATCTTTAGAGGGCCTACCTTCTAGGTGTGAGAAGGGATATGACCCAAGCGGTAATGGGCTAACGCCAAGTCCTTCCGAACTGCTATATAAGAAAAGTGTTTGTGTCAAAAGCCACAAACAATGGGTGTTGTTGTGTTATACCGATAGCCAACCTCCTCCAAAACCCTCCAAGGCATGACCCTTGAAGGCTGGGAGACTCCATAATGGAGAGTAGCATTGCCGCATGTATAGCCACTTGAACGGATGCCCTTATTAGCAACTTTGTGTAGTAGCCAAAAACCTTCTATTTGTTGACGCAAAAGGTGGGACCTTTGAAGCCACCCCAATTCATGTGGTTCTTAGAAGAGATAGTAGGGACAATCCTAAGGTTTGGTGGGGGGACAAGCCTTGGAAAACCCAGATCTTGGTATGCGTGAGAAGTGTGTGCTGTGGAGAGGAACCAGTGCTACCAAGATCCTGAAGCTATCTGCTTTGAATAAACACGGCCAGGGGACTCAACAAATATAGTCCTTTCCTAGCCTAGGTTGTACAAGTTTATGATTGTTGTGAGTGTGAGTGCCTACAATTACTATTTTCTTGTCAAAAAAACACAAATCAGACATATTTCCTGATAGACACAGTCACTTTTGAGCTTAAACTGCCTGCATACAGACAACTGAATCACCTTTAAATAATAGTCAACCACTTTTTGCCTAAATCAGATCACCTTTAAATGAAAGTCAACCACTTTTTGCCTAAACTAGATCACTTTTAAACAATAGTCAATCGCCTCTGGTCTAAACTGCATCACCTCTGATCAACAGTAAATCACCTTTGAGTCAATACTAGTCACCTATGGAAAATTGGCTCGCCTCTAGTTAACACTGTAACCTACTGTCTGAACCAAAACTAGATCACATTTAAGCTATTACCAGTCACTTTTGGCCTTTTCTAAACTGTATACGAGCTATTACTTGTCGCCTATGGTCAAATACTAACAAATCTTAGTGACTCAGTCGAATCAGCCACAAGTCCATCTTCTTCAGCCTCAGCATTAGCTTTCAGACCTATCTCTGATCATTAGCAGATACCTAGATTTTGTTTCCTGCTTTGGGTCTACCAACCAATTGAATTTAATGATATTTTTATCTTCTTGAGATCCCAAATCAGCAAACCAAACATCAAATCAATCAATCCGATCAATCAACAAAACATCATCTCTTGGCTTTAGCTTCAGCAACATTAGCAACATAGCAACCTTAGAAAATAATTTTTCCCTTGAGTGTGTGAACTATTCTCTAGGGAAGTCCAACCAACAACAAAGAAACCAAGCAACCCAACAACAAAGCAAATAGCCAAGCAACAACCAGCAACCAAACAATCAACAAACTATCATCTTTTTGGGTCTCAAAACCTTGACAAGCTAAAGTTTAGTCTTCAACATCATTCATCATGCCTCAAACTAGGAGTCAATATAGAGTTGAAATGGAAGCCAAATTATGAGCTGAAATGGAAGCCAAATTGCAAGTTGAGATGGAAGCTAAGATGCAACAATCTAGATCAACACCTCTTAGAGACGTGACTCAATTTACGACCGGTATGCCTCCTCATATGTTTATGCCTCATGGGTATACCATTAAGAGTCATCTTCACAACAAGTGCAACCTCAAACACTTTTGGGGACTTATGAGGAACAATCCCAAGAAGACTTATCAGAATTTTAGGATACACATGTATGGGATCAAGTTGAGAGACTTGTCTTATCCAATCCTAATCGCTACTTTTTGCAACTTGCTCGCATGGGTGCTAAATTACCAAGATATTTTGACATATCTGCTATTAGAGAGCACGATCCAAACACTCCTGCTATTGTTACAAAGGGACCATCCACTATAGTCACGCCATCCCCTATCATATCACAAACTCCATCTTCCAAAACATCTCTTTCATTGCCTATTGTTACTTCATTTGATCCACCACGCTTGGAGTACACTCTAGAACCTTTGATAACACCAACCAATGTGCTCCCTTTCATTTCACAAAATTTGAACATTCCACCTTTCCATGTTCCTCAACATACTCCTTCTCCTACCATGACCATTTCCATGCCTCAAGTAACATAAGCTATCCATGTGGCCCACGTGCAAATGCCCCAAACATCACAAGCTATCCCCATATCCCATAGTGTGCAAGCTTCCCAAACTATCCAAACAACACCAATGGTCCAAGCTTCACAACCATCACAACCCGCTATATCCCATGTGGATACCACATCTCATATACCTACTGCTAATATACTTTCCACTATCTCCACTAATCCGTCCAATACATCATATAATCCCAATGTTAGTCTCATTGACATGAGTGATCCTCCTATTGTTTCTCAAGCCAATCCTAGCACTATGGTCACTTATGTTGAGCAACTTACATCATCTTCTTACAATCCTTCACAAACCATCAACCCATCTTATGTTACCCAAGGTTTGCCTATTGTCACCCAACACATGACACATATCAATCCTCATGTTGTCCAAAATACAAATCCAAGTGTCTATCTTTCTTTTGCATCCACCAATCCTTCCATCACTTACCATGTCACAAACCCAATTCCAAATTCACAACCATTTACTAGTGTCAATCCATCTTCCACTTCTCATGTGATGCAAAATCTTGGTGCCAATTCATCACAATATATCCAACCACCGCTTGTGTCTCAAGGACAACAATCCTCAACCACATATGTGTCACATACCAATCTTTTGACATACCTTATGAGTACGCAACCTCAACAAATGGTCATGACTTCATATATCCCACAACAACAACCTCAATATACATCATACCATGTTTCACCCCCTTTTCAACAACAACAATTATCTCTAGCGGATGTTCAACAAATGATCAACCAAGTGGTAGGACAAAGCAAGAAGACATTTTCCTTAGAAAACATATGCACTTATCCCTTTGACAAGTCACTTCATATGACACCTTTTCCACCACACTTTGAAATTCCACAATTTGACAAGTACAAAGGAAAAGGAAATCCAGAAGACCATCTTAGAGAATTCTTTTTGGCATGTCTTGATGTTGCTCATGACGATAAATATCTTTTGAGACTATTTCCTCGAAGCTTAGCAAGACAAGCTCTTGAATGGTTCTCACATTTACCTCCAGGAATTAAGTCTTTTTCAAAGTTAGCAAATAAGTTTCGATCACACTTTTCTTTTAACATTGAACATGAAGTAAACATGAATGACCTTGTCAACAATAAACATCGCAATGGTGAAGCCTTTTCTTCATTTACTCAACGATGGCGTAATATGGCTAGCAAACTATCATGGGGAATACCTGAGAAGCAATAGCTTGATATGTTTGTTCAAAATCTTCATCCTAAACTATCATTCCAACTACAATTACAAAGTGCTAGCACCTTTGATGAACTTGTTTCCAAAGGAACCATAATTGAACAAGCTTTAATTGCTAAAGGTACTATCAAGATCTTTCGTGATAACAAAGAATATCCTCAAAACTCCAATGATAAATCTCACGTTTGGAACAAAAATAAGAATGTTGTCAATGACGGTGTTGTGGATGCAAAGAACATACAAACTATGAAAGCTCCCATTAACATTCAAGCTACTTCTACAGCAACACAACCTTTCCAATGAACGCTACAATGACAAACTTCAAATCCTCGCCGACAATTTACACCATTACCGAAACCTATGGAAGTTGTCTTTCAAAATCTTCTCCAAGCAGACAATATTATGTTAGCAGATGCACCACCCAATGGTGAACTGCTCTTCAAAGCTCCTTGGTACAAAGAAAATGAGTATTGCGATTACCATAGAGTTAAAGGACACAAAACAAATGGTTGTATGCACTTAAAGCATGTTATCCAAGATTGCATCGGTCAAGGTTTAATCAAAATTACACCTTCAACAACTCAACCTACACAACAATTGACATTGAACTATGATCTAGATGCTTTCAAGAATCCACTTCCATCTCATGACAAATCAAGTAACCCTCATGCTGGGAATGCCATTCAATATAACTATGAATCATCTACTATTGGCTGCATTGACCATGCTCTCATTTCTACCATTACTATCTAAGGCAAAGCACCTGACTGTGCTGTAACCACTCGAAGAGGTCGAGTTACCATTCAAGGAGCACCTGTCCATCCTCCTCGACCATTCTCTAACTATAATATCCTAGATCACCTTGGCAAAACACCTGCGCACATATCCATCCTTGAGTTGCTTCGCATATCCCGTGCTCACAAAGATATCCTTGACAAAAAGAATCTCTGGTGCCTAACGATATTGATATCACATAATTCCAATCTATGGTTGCTAGCATTACAGCCCCTTGTCATTTAACCTTTTCTGACAAAGATCTCCATTCCTCCATTCACCCTTCACACAATGAAACCCTCCGCATTGAAGTGTTTGTTAAACAACGCCGTATCAAATGAATCTTGGTAGATGGCAGAGCTAGTCATAATATATGTTCCTTGAAATTAATAAAACAATTGGGATATTCTAAGAAAGATGTTGATACCTCCAAGGTCATTACTATCATAGCATACGATGATGCCGAGAGAGATGCTGAAGGGATTATTCACTTGCCTATCCAAGTTGGACTGGTCACTACTGAAACCCATTATCAGGTTCTTGATATTGACCTTTCTTATAACATCATCCTTGGTCATCCATGGATACATGCCCTCAAGGCAATTCCTTCTACATACCATCAATGTCTTAAATTTCCACATAACGGTGTTGAGATTACTATCCAGGCTGATCCCAATCCATTTGAGTTTTGTCATGCCTTTCAAGCTAAATACTAGAGTCTGAACCGCATTCCTATCAACACTGAGGCATATCCATCTTCGGCATATATAGATCTATCTGACCTACTCAAGCCATCATCTAGAAAAGTCACTTCCAACCTCCATATCAAGTACACCATACATGGTCCTGGTGAATACACATTGCATGAATCTTCATCCGCATCCATTTCTGATACAGAAGCTGGGTCTTCTTTGGTAAGAGAAACTTCTAACTCTGATACCATCGATGACTCCTCCTTTCATCTCACCAATCTTTTTCTGGGATCCTCCATCTTCATGTTTTCTACAACCCCTTCATCTCCATCTAATGAGGAACTCAAGTTTAGTTCTTCGAACACTCATAGTCCTAGTGTCAAACACCAGTCTCCCTAGGCTAAAGATGTTGGTAATTCTTCCATCCATCCTAAGCCCACCATTTCCCATCAAAAACTCCATCATAAACCCCACAAGCATGTGGTTGTACATCTTCCACCATCTAATTTACCTCCACTTCTTTCAACTCCTAAACTCCTGCCATCAACTTTACTTCCATATTCTCCACTTTCCCCATCCTATAACCTACAAAGGCATGTGACTGTACATCTTCCACCATCCAATTTAACTCCACTACTTCCAACCCCTAATATCCCTCCATTTTCCTCACCGCCATTGTTATCCCCACCTAATTATCCATTTATCCATAAACACCCTTACATTCCTAATCATGACCAACAAATGCACAGATTGTCTAAACATAAAGATTCCATTCATTCTGTCAACCCCGCTTCCATCAAGTCCATGGGATTCAAAAATAAAAATTGGGATACCTCTACCTCTAAAGCTAAAAATCCTACCAAGAATCCTAAAGATTCTCATGCCTTAGGGTATCAAAGCAAAGAATCATAGCCTAATACATCTAAACAGCTAACTAAGCCTATAGCTCCACAAGAAGAGCCCATGCCCAAAATGGTTTGGATTCCTAAGCAAACAAGCAAGCAAGCTAATTGAGGCATCCACATCTCAAGAATCCCAACCATCTTCTTCTCTTTCTATCCAATTCCATTTAACAATCCCACAAGAAAAGAAAAAAATCATAAAAATACTAAATCTATGTGGGTTCCTAAATCATTCCATCACCCATCCCCTAAGCAAGCATCTCTTTCACTTCTTACACTGACCTTTCCATCTTAAGCTTTAATGTTCAGCGGCATGTGCAACCGTGGGTCATGATTTCCTTCATTCTAAATTACACCCCAAATACCTCCATATCTCCATCCTTCATCCGCTATCCTACATATCTTCCCCATCACCTTCCTATGGTCCATGCTTTTGCATAAGCCTTTCATCCTAAAGTCCTACCATAGTTCACCTCATAATCTACTATCCACCTAATCCATCTCCCATCCACGCAATCCCTTATCAACATCGAGGAGCATAATGACACAGTTCGTGCAATGACATCCACTTCTAACAGGACTACCAACATCCATTGAACTAGACACTTGAGTCCCTCCTATCCATTACCATGGTGAAAACCTAGTAAACAGGCGCCATGTGTAATTCTTAGCTATCCAAAAAAAAAAATCCATCCAATAGTGAAAACTACTTTGTGGCTCTTTGGATAACAAAAAAATATATAATAATATAAGATAAATAATCCATCCTCTGGTGAAAACCTGGTAAATAGGTGCCTTGGATAAGTACCATAGTGAAAACCTGGTAAATAGGCACTATGTGTATTGACTAGCCTCCATTATCTTATTGGTTTGTTTGATTGCCACTCTTCCTAGCATACTTTGCCATCCTATCCCACATAATCCATATAATAATCCACATGTTATCGCAATAAATAGCTTTTCCACCTTTGCCTCTGTCAATGCTAGCTATCCTACTTGGGACATTGTTATGATAACTATATCTGTTGGCACCTTAGCATCTTGACCGCACACACTCTCCATTGTCACTTCTTCATAATAAACCTCATTTCACACTGGGGGCATTTGTTGAGTCTTATTTAGAAGTGGATACCACTAGCTCTAGCAAATAACACATCAAACACTTTAGCTCACAACACAATAAACTTTCAACTTTAACCATAGCGTTCATCCAACGAAAAACATGGCAAACCCTTTCAACCAGGATCCATATCTTTGCAATCAATTCACGCTCAACCAACATCCAAAAATAGCAAAAAACATCGCCAACGCAAACATTCAAGCAATAAGTTGATTTTTTCAACATCACTCACCAGCGTAATAAGTAAGAACTACATCACCAGCTCTATTGTTAAAGCCTTGATCCTGTGGATACATGGTATGTAGGCAATTTGAGATGCGAAGGAAGCACTTTGATTCAGGCTAAGACGATTGCCCCTTCTTTTCATCCTCCATCTTTCATCTTTCTTCTAATCATCCTTCAATCTTTCATCTCACATTCTTCTATTTTTCATCACATACATCATCAATAGAACCTAGAACTGCATATTCATCATGTCTCATCTTCATCATAAATGTGCTTTAATCCCGTGGATACAGGGTATGTAGGCAGTCTAGAATATGAAGGAAGTTTCGAGTACTCAAGCACAAATGATCCACCCCATCTTCTTCATCTTTTCTCATTTTCCATTTTCTTCTATTTGATCAGCTCAAGCAGGAAGCAGACTATGTGTATACTGCAAGCTCAAGCACTTTAACTAATCAAGAATAAGCCAGAAGCTATTTGTCTGCATGCCTTAAGCCAACATTTGCTATAGCAGTTTATCAACATCTTTATCCTTTAATAGGATCCAACTTTCCTTTTAACAAGGCCCCAGCTTAAATCCATCTAAGAGCACTTAAATTTGGCACGAGAACGTGATGACAGTATCTTTTGTTTTATCTTTTGATTTATCTTTTGTCCCTTTTTTTATGACTAATCAAGACTGCCTTGATCTATGTCTTGGTATGTGGTGATGAAGTAAAGAATGGGCATGGTCTTATTGCTTTCGTATGCTATGTTTGTGGGATGATCTTATTCTCTTCCTAAGCATATTGGTATCTTGTACGTGTTGGGATTAGCATCTTACATATCAATATCTCTAGCATCTGAGAAGCTAAACAATCTCTTATGCACTTGAGACTATTCTATGTCAAGACTAGCTCCATACATATAACCAGCAAGGTGTCAGTATGCATAGTGGAGATAAGCTCAAACCATTGCTTGTAGCATCAAAGTCCATCTCAAAACACTAGCTGTTATTCATATCTTGTGCATGTTGGCTTAACATCTTGACCTCATGTGTTCAGACAAGATTGTAGCATGCTAGTTTTGCATTGGATATCTCGACACCTTGGTCTTCTATACCCTGGTGCATAACATCCACATGCTATATCAAATATAAGGATTGCATTTCTTTTCATTTTGAGCAATTACTTAAAAAGTTGCCCATTGTACCATCTATTCATCCTATTATTCGTCTATATAGTCCTCAACCAAGGTCAATCATTTCCATCGTCCTTCTTCCACATCTCTTATACTACAAAACAATTGTGTTAGACATACATAAGTCCATCACATATCATCTCATTACCATTTATCTATATGCATAAGTCCATCTCATATCATTACCATTTACATATTTGCATTATCATACAGTTCTATTCATCTCATTTGCATAAACATCCATACATAATCTATGAAAATACAAATATAACATGCATAACCATCATTATACTAATAGTGCATCATCATGTAGATAAGCAATATGCCATCATATCTATATACATGTGTCAATATACAAGTGTCTACATATACAAGCTGAGCCATAAAGAGTGTATGTATAAGCGGCTCTAGGCCTCATCCTGATACAACATAATCTACATAAACAAGGTAGCCCTAGTGAATACTAGCAGCTCCCTCACCATGACCACCACCACTAGGTCCTGCACCTGTCCCCCTATCTCTTGGTGGCCCCATCACTGAGGCTACAGATCAAGATCCACCTATCCTCTGTGAGCCTAAAGCTCCTGATCTACTCTGGAAGCTACGTTGCCTCTACTCTGCTGACACAGCTCCATAGTATAAACCCCTATAATACTCTGCCTCACCGTGTACTCTTCGCAGCTCTACTTGTACCTGTGTCAACTATGTGGCCAAATACATCGTAACCCCATCTGTACCCAACATAGCCATTGCTCTATCCTGCTCACTAGTCATCCCCTGTAGCTACTGCACAGCCATATCCCTCTCTACCCGCAGACCGTCTCTCTCCACCCTCATCGCTTGCATTTTCTATATGACAGTATCTCGCTCTAATCTCATTATCTGCTCACTCTACCTAGCTGCATCTCTCTCTCCTATCACTCTAGCAAGTGTACCATCATCCTACCCATCCCTAGCCTGCACTCTCACCTGTAACTGAGCTTGGTATGTCTGAGCTTGAGCCCTAGCATGCCATAAGCCAATCACCACCTGGTGTCTATCCAACTCCACTCTCCTCAATCTCATCTAATCCCGCTACCTCCATCTCCTCTCCTTTCTAATCCTCCTCCGTAGCTGCTGAATCCCAACATCATTATCTCCTAATATCTATCCCTGAGGCTGTGCAAGTATCTAAGGCCATCCCGGCACCTGTCTCTGTATCTGTATCCCTAGCGCTACTAGTACAATAGCCTGTGCTAGTGGAGCCCACCGTCACCTCCTCCTGACTGGTCTCTCCATCCCTATCTCTCCTATCTCTCCAACCCATGTCAACCGCGTTGGTCTCGCTATCACCCAGTATGCATCATAATCTGGTAGCATGCCTAGATCTGCAGGACCCTCTCCCTACTGCCATACAACTAGTTGTAGCCCCTCTCTCTCCACCAAAACTGTGTCAACCACTATCTTCAGCCCCCAATCAAACACCTCTTGTCAAGTCCTCTCAAAAATGGCATCCCCAACTGGTACTGCCTATGGTAACCCGAACTGTCTCAAAACCCTCTTGGGCAAATAACACTCTATAATGTATATCCCACATCCAAAAATATATCTCGCCTGCCTAGCATAGACAAGCTCAGTATCCTTGTCATCCCATATCTCACATCCCAGTCATTGCCTCCATATGAATCTATCTACCTCATCCAACATCCTCCGCCAGTACACTAGTCCTCTGCACTGCCAGTATGTCAACGCTCCTCTATACATCCTAGAATAAGGCTCTCCTACTAATCTAATCACCCATCCCTCTGGTCTCGTCACTGGAATATGCTCATAAGCCCACACATGTAAAACTATAACTCCTACAGACATACTAGCCCCAAACATATATGCACAATCATGCAGGAAATGATAGAGCTACCCAAGCACACACTCTGCCCATGCATATCTCATCCCATAGGAGAACATCCCCTCCATCACTGTCCCCCATCCTACCAGAAACCATCTCGCTCGTCTATCTCCCACTAGCCATTTGATAATAGCTACTACCACTCGCTGCAGTCTGTCACATAACTCCTCCATCCTCACCATAGGAATCTTTGAACCCTCTGCTCCAATGTCTGGTGTCCCAAACAATCTCCTGAATGCAGCTGGACCCATATCAGAATCATAATCTACTTGCTCCCCATCTGTAGGAATCCACAGAATCTGAAACATCTCCTCCAGTGTGATCGTAGCCTCTCCTGTCGGCAACAAGAAAAAACTATGCTTGTTCATCCATCACTCCACCATCATTGTCATTAGTCCTCGATGTGCCTACACCGGCTCCACTCTAGACACATGCTCTAATCTAAGGATCTCTAACACTATTTGCTCCTCTGCATCCAACAATCTCACCAACTACAAATCCCTAGGATGTGGCTCTCGTGATAACAAAGGTGGTAGTATATCCTGCATCATTTCACTCATCATGTCAGTCTCTTCCGCTACATACAACTACTATTAAAACTACATCGTTTACTGCTATACTAGCTTCTATCTACTGTAAGTGACTCATTTTTCCATATGCGCTTATCTGCTACTTGCATGCGACCTACTTTTTTATATGCGCTTATTTCTAGCTTACATGCGACTTACTTTCCAATGCGACTGCTTATTGACCAAGTGCAAGCTCTATTTCTATATGTGTATACTTTTTACTTATAAGTGATCTTTATCCTACAAGCGAGCATCTTTTCTTTACAAGCGAGCTGAACCTATGTATGGGCCTATTTTTAGCCCATAAGTGACTTACTTTTAACTATATGCGCATTTTGCCTCTATTTGTCTAGCCGACTACAAGTGACCTGTTATTTCCATATACGACCAAGCCACACCTATAAGCAACCTCAACTGCCTTACGTGACTTGTTTCTCTTCCTAAGCGACCTGAACTACCTATCCTACGACCTCGTTGCTTATGGTAATGTGTGTGCATTTATGACACTTCTAGCCTATCAAAATCATGTTTTTAGCAAAAGTTTTGATAAATACCAGTATGCCTGCTCCCTCTGGTCATCCATGTGTCCTCACTCACTCGGTATGATGATCTCTGTGTGGAATCCCCATCCTGATAGCTCTCCAACTCTCACCGCACACCAACTCTAAGGAGCTCTAGATCTCTATAGCTTTCTGAACATAAATGAGCACAAATGAGCCTATTTGCCCTTGAAGAACCTACTTATAGCCCCTATCCAAACCTTAATTCTTCTACGCCAAAGCCTATTCTCTTCTACCTCATCCCATTTTTTCCCATCCAACCCCTTTTTCTTCATGTCAACCTTGTGTCCTATCTTTTTCTTCTATCGTGAGCCAACCCAGCCCTTCTTGGTTACCCTGGCTTACCTCTCGAGGGGGCATCACCTACCAGTTACATTGGGTCATAACCTTGTTTATCGAAGGAATATCATATTTTCTTTGACACAATGCTCTATCGAACATTGTATCAAAGAGGGGCAAAATGTAGACACCCAAAATTGACTCATTATCATTAGCATTCAAACATCGCATTATCCATTATCTGCATTTGTCTAACACACTTGAGCAATATCCCTAACACATCTATTTCTTCTATTAATTAGATAAATTTATATTTATTTAATTAATTCATTAGCTATTTCTTCTATTTTCTCTAAGCTATAATTAAACAATCTTTAATTATTTAATTATCTTCATTCTTCTATTTTTAATTAAATAAACTTTATTTATTTAATTAAAAATTCCTTTCATAAACCCACTTTCCAATTAATTAAATAAATTTTATTTATTTAATTAATTTCTCTTATTATTTATCTCATGAGCCGACATGTGTGCCTCTTTCATTTAAAAAAGATAAGTGGTACCACATCCTTTATTTAATATCTTTCACATGTAGTACTTTTTATGTACATGGTCACACATAATCCTTATCTTCCCTCTACTTTTCATCTTCACATTCACCTATGTCTATCGTTTAATCTTAGCCATTCACATAGCCACCGAATCTCCACTGTTGATTGATTTTAGTTGAGTTCTATATAAACACCCTCTCATTCCATACTAAAAAAGGATCTAGCATTCATATAGCATCTACATTATCATCCTGAGCATATTGAGCATCTGAGTATTCATAGCATCCATTGAGCTTATCATCATTATCATCCATCCATCATGGCATCTTTTATCTTCATAATTGTTTTTTGTTGAAGAAGCAATCCACATCATAAATAAGGAATCACACAATCTAGGTGATATTGTACTTGAATTGCATGCTTTTGATTTCATTTGGATTAGATTCTTTGATGATGGTAGGGTTAGGTTTTCATGGCTATGCTTGATCTTATTAACCTGATTTTTTACCTATCACAATAGATAATCCACCAGAGGAGTTTAACCTAGTTACAGTCTTGATAACATCCTTTGTGATCTTAAATGGTTTCATTAGCCACAACAATTCATCATGTATTCGGCTCAGGATGTAACGAACCCATTCATTTTCATAAAAAGATGGAAATTCAATTAATTGTAGGAAGCATTTGCTTTCAAGGTGTAGACACCTAAAACTAACTTGCTCTGCAAACCAATTTCCTGTATCTCTACACCAATTATCCCTCCTATTAATTAAATAAATTCATTTTATTTAATTAATTTATCCCTAACCATCTATCATCTATCCTTTGTGATCAATTAATTCATTTAATTTATCACTATACCTTATAACTATATCCTTATTGATTAAATAAATATTCCTAATATTTATTTAGTTAATTTGTCCATCTCCCTAATCCCTATTAATTAGATAAATCATGCTTATCTAATTAATCTACCCTATTAATCAACCTATCCCTGACCTAGTTAATTAAATATCAATTATTTAATTAGCTACCCTAGTTTACCTATCCCCTAGACCTAAATTAATTAAGCTAAACACTTAATTAACCTTGCTTGGCCCATCCTCCCACACACCTTGAATAAAAATTAATTTTTTATTCAAAGGGTCAAATCTCCCTCACAACTCATTTATCACCCTCTTACACATGTAAGTGTACATGTGTCCTTCAACTTTCACATCTCCACATAAAAGTGAATTTTTAATTCACACTCCCCCATGAGTTGAATTTTTAATTTACTTGTCATATCCACTCTTCCCAAAAATGAATTTTTATTTCATTTTTATCCTTCACACCTTTCCCCATGTGAATTTAAAATTCACAAATAATGAGAGCCCTCCAAAACCATTGACCAAATCTCAACCCTTGATCTCTCTCATCCACTCCTCTTGTGACACTTGTCACAAGGCTATGAATCCAATCCTAACCCTAACTCTCAAGTATTTCTAGCCCTTGATCTCATCTTTTAATCCTCACCTTCCATCCATTTTCCAAAAATCTATAAATGAGACCTTTTTCTAATCCATTCATAACAACTTCTTCTTGCATCCTTACTATGCCAAAATCTCTCCAAAATCTTCTTATCCCAATATCATAATGCCAAAATCATTCATCATCCCCATCTAAATCTAAATCCCTCATCCTATTGTGTTGAATCTCAAAGAGCAATCCACATTAATCTACTTGGGTAAATCTAAGGAGTTTGGGTGCAACTCCTTCCACCCTATCTTGGATTTGTGGGTCATTGTGAAGGTATATCATTTGTGTTTGCATTTGAATTTATGTTTTTGGCTTTTATTGTGACTTCATAGATCACATTTGGCATGCCCGGTGGGACCCACAAGGTCTCAATCTAACAATCTTGTGAGTTTTTGTTGTTGTTAAGACATGTTATTTGCATATTAGCGCTATCTTCCTACGAAGTAGAGCCATTTTACCCGCATTTTGGTACTATTTTCAGACTGTGGTGGCGCCTTCTTACCATGACATTGCTTGATCATTTAAACACACATATTTTGTGTTTTTTCGCCTTTTCAATGTCTTTTGTGTCTTTTTCTCTCTATTTTGCAGGATTTTATGTAGGGACAGGGGGAGACTATGTCAAATTTTTCCTAAAATTAGACCCTTGACCATCTCTGCATCATTTTGGTACTAAACTCACCCAGTTCGGCACTATCTTTCTCACTGTAGAAGTTAAACTAAGGCAAAAACACAGTTTAATGCTATCTTGCATCTGTATTGGCGCTATCTTGTATATTGGCGCTATCTTGCCTCTATATTGGTGCTATCTTGTATATTGGCGCTATCTTGCCTCTGTATTGGCACTATCTTGTATATTGGCGTTATCTTGCCTCTGTATTGGCACTATCTTGTATATTAATGCTATCTTGCCTCTGGATTGGCACTATTTTTCTGTACTAGCTTCAAGATCTATGCAGGGTTAGGCCCCTTTTCTACAGGATATTTTAGATCATCCAAGACCATCATCTCAAAACTACTAATATTTTTTGCAGGGATTTAGTAGATTAGACACATCTTCTTTTGGTGCACTAAAAAGAACCTTTGTGTGCTTAGCTTATAAAACACTTAATTTTGGTGCATAAGATCAATCTTGCTTGCAAACAATCTACAATCAAACACTTTATCTTGGTGCATCTAAAAAGAATCTTTGTGTGCCTTAGTGTAAAGAATATTTGATTTTGGTGCAACTAAAATTAATCATTGCTTGCAACAAACAACTTTAGGCACATTTTTTATTTGGGCTTAAAATGAACATTAGCTTTTGTTTGCCGTGTCTTGTGCACTTGCACGTTTGTGTTATCCCATAGGGTAGAATCAAAGTATCCTCTCCCCTTGCCTTCAAAAGGATCTTGGGTGAAGAGAAATGGTTCTATTCTATTTTTCTTTTTAGGACGTGGGCCTGCCCTTGAGACACATCCATTCGGAGAACTCATTGGTGACCCCAAGTGGTACTTTCATCCAGTCTGCTATACAAAATAGGATAAGGCAAAAGCCAAGTCCGAATTGGTATGAGCGCTTACCATTCGATGCTAGCTTGAAAGGGAGTAGTACCTTGTGTATATGAAACCCCTAATAGAGCTAGTCAAAACCTTAAGTGGTTTATTGGATGCTCGTAAGGTGTCGATCCCCCATATGTTCCCCCACTACGAACCTTTGTTTTAGTGGCCCAAATCCCTCTACTTGTTCCACAAGTATTGTCCTTGCTTTGCCTTAGGTTGTACATGCTTTATTATCACATTTTCATAAATCAAACCTTTGGCCATTGTGTTTTCTTTCTTGATTGTTTGTCTACTTGCTAAGAAAAATCAAATTCCTCCATCAATCAAACCATTTCTAAAAACTTCACAGTCTTTTAGCACAATTTTCCACTATTTTAGCACCATTTATTCATCTTGTAGTGCCATCTATCTATCTCATAGCACCATTCCTCTCTATTTCAGTGCCATTTCTATCTATTTTAATGCCTTCTTCAGCCATGTCCAAAAATCAAATTTTCCCATCAAAAACACTGCTAAACCATCCCCCCATTTATCAAACCCCATAAGTTGAGCTTATCCAATCCCTTTATTTGAGCTTGATTAAACTCTAATCCACTTGCTCTCTAGTCATAATCTATCTTCATCATCCTAATCATTCTTATCCACTTCATCTTAATCCAATCACCCCTATATCCTAATCATCATAACCACCTATCTTATCCACATCATCATCCAAATCATTCAATCCAATCTTATTCTAATCACCCTCATCATCCTTAATCCAATTAATCAACATCATTCTAATCCCATCTCATCTAAATCAAATCTAAAATCCAACCAACATCAATCCACAATCTTCCAAACCATATTCCAAATCCAATCCAAAATCAACATCAATCCCAATCATTATCCAAATCCCCTAACATCATTATCAAACTCCAAATCCAAATCAACCCAACCAAAAATCAAGACCTTAATTGATCATCCAATCAAATCAACCAAATCAATTCTATTACTTAAGTGTCATTAGTCCACCTTAAGTACAGAGAATCATCCATCCTTTGAAGAAATCAAATCATCCTAAGGTCTTGAATTTTGATCCCCAACATTGTAATCATCCATTTCACCCCATACCTCACCAACATGGATCCTTATGTAGTAATGCAACAATTACAAAGACTTAGAAAAATCTATGAGAACATGGACCCTAATGCTAAGGAGAAATGCAAAAATGACATTAGAGATATACCCTTAGCACACCTCATCATTGGGGAATCCCAAGCCCCTACCCAACCTTCATCATACCAAACTTCATCCTATAGGTCCACTCCATCAACCTCATATCAGCCTTCAACCTCATACCAACCTTCATCACATCAACAAACACCCTACATTTCATCCTCATCCACATCATATCAACCTTCATCATACCAACCTACATCTTACATATCCACACCACCAACCTCATACCAACCTCCATCATATCAACAAACACCCTATATTTTGTCCCCACTAACATCATATCAATATTCATCCCCTTATACATCCATGCCATCATACCTATCCAACCAATCAATACCTCTAACTTATCCATCCCCTAACCTTTGTCATGGTAACTTTGATCAAGGGAACACTAATCTAGTAAACCTTATATCCAAAATCCAAAGCTTATTTCAACAACCATTCCTCCATGTAAATCCCCCATCCCCTAATCCCCATCCTCCAATCCTCCCATCACAATATCCCTCCAACCTTATCAACCTTAATCCATCACCTTATGTATCTCTCAATCCACCAACCCCTATCACACATACACCTTCTAATCCACCATCAAATCTTCCAAATCCTAAGGCCACGACATCCAAAGAATTCTTATGGGATTTCCTCCAAAGAACATCACCAAGCAAAGCAATAGAATCCCCCAAATCCTTCACCCCTCCAACACCACCATCTAGTCCCACACCTATCCTTGAACCCATACAAGAACCATCACTACCTAATCCCATCACCCCCCCATCCAATCCCAATCATAATCCTACACCATCCACCATCATTATCCATCTGTTATATTGTTCTTCAACCCATACACTCATGAAGGACACCATTCATTGGTTGTTAGCAAGGAATCAAACACCCTCATGCAATCCAACACGCACCAAACCTCTTGAACAATTTCCTAGCATAAGTCAAGCACCCATCACATCTATCCAAGTCACGTCCACTTCTATCCAAACACACGATCCATCAAATCCAAAGCATGTTAAAATATCAACCCCCTATCTCAATTGAGATCTAACCATCCCATCTAATCCCATCCCCAATCCCCTCCCATCCATTGATTAGCTTATTGATCCCACACCATCTTCTACTACCCCTTTACTATCCCCCATTAATCCTTTACCCCCATCTACCAATCCCATCCCAAATCCATCCCCTTATCCACTTAGAAAAAGCACCTTCATCCGTGGTGACCCCCTTGTAGGAGGTGAACAACTTCCATCCACCACCTATCCTTCTCCAACAAATAATGGACTCGTGTCTTGTTTCCAAAGCACCAAACATCCCATTGCATGTCACATGCTCCAACATATGAACTATCAAGGAAAAGGCTTAGGCCTTGATGAACAAGGCATCGTAGAGCCCATCCACACCACATTCCATCCATCCTCGCATGGCCTTGACTATACACTCCAAGAAAAACAATCTAAACATGTTGGTACTACCCACACACCTTCCAAAATCCATTCATGCAATCCCAAACACGGTGCATCTCATCACACCCCCAAAGAATATGTCGCCATCCCTCCTCCATCATCATATCATTTTCAAAAGCATGTGACCATCCATTTTCCTCCATTTTCCTCCATCAAATTTACCTCCACTACTTCCAACTTCTTTATCCCCCATCCTACCCCTTATCCGCATGTATCTATCCATCTATCAAAATCTCCTAGCCATTATCCTTTCATCGTCAATCCCCCAACCCAACCCCATCACCTTCACCTCTACACTTGGTGTTCTATTGTCATTGGTATCTAGCACTTAGGCTATCCAAACAAAATCCAATGCAACCATCACATAATAAATCATTCCCTTTCGAAAATCACAAAAATCAAAAAAAATCAAAAAGTCCATAAAATCCAAAAGATATCCATCCCAAAATCAACATCGTTCCATCAACATCTCATCACCATCACATCTATCCTCAATCATCCCACATCATCATCACAAATCAGAACTACATATTATAACTACCCGCATCTTAATTTGCCTTGATCTCGTGGATATAGGGTATGTAGGCAGTCTGGAATACAAAGGAAGTATCTAGTACTCAGGTACATAAGATGCACCCATCCAACCTTCTTGGATGGTCCCTATCCCCTGAGATTACACTAGATCCAAATGTAGTATCTCAAGCATCACATCACCTATCAAAGCATCATACCTTAACAAAAATCATCAACTATCAAAACAACATCAACCACAACTTGTAACTATCATATCTTGTGCCAATCCAACAACATCAACTAAGCATGATCCAATCATCCATTGATTCCTACCTTAGGATATATCATTCCTACAATAGGCATAATATATCCTATCATCATCCATCTTGGTAAGAGATACAATGGCTATTTGTCTGTTTCATTGGTCTTTTGGTTTTTGATTTTTATCCTTTGTCCTATTCGAAGATCACACCAAAGCTACCTTGATCTCACCATATCATGGTATGTGGCGAAAACATCTAGAATGGGGCATAGTCTTGCTTTGTATGTTGTGCTTGTGGGTTGGTCTCATTACTCCAAGCTAGTATTCATGTCTTGTGGATCATAGGGTCAGTTCTAGCATATTGATCTCCTTGTGCATCTAAGGTTCATCATACCTTTTGTGTACTAAGGACTTATGCCATGAGTCCCCTTCCCTCATCTAGACAAGGTTGTACTATATTGGGCATGCATGGGATCATCCCTTTGTCTACGTGTCTAGTCCATGCAAATGTTGGATATGCATCATCACCCCAGTCTTCTATACCTTGGTGAAAATATCCACTTTGCTATATCAAACCTAGGATTGCTCTAAATCATGTTCAACACAATCATCATCTATTTTCCAATCCATCTATCATCTAATCATCAATCCATCATCATTCTTTCATCTCACCCCTTATCCTCCAACCACTTCTACCAATCTGTTCCATCCATTTCGAGAGCACAACCGTGTTCTTGCAACCCGCCTGTCCTCTCGAGGGGGCATCACCCTTACCAATTATCCCCAAACCTTACCCTATTCTTCTAAGCCAAAATCTTTTTTTTATCCAATCCAATTCTATATTTTAACTTCTTTGAAATAATGTTACTTAGCCGCAACACCATTTCAAAGAGGGGCAAATGTAGACACCTAAAATTGACTTGCTCCACAAACCAATTTCCCATATCTCTACACCAATTATCCCTCCTATTAATTAAATAAATTTATTTTATTTAATTAATTTTTCCCTAACCATCTATCATCTATCCTTTGTGATCAATTAATTCACTTAATTTATCACTATACCTTATAAGTATATCCTCATTGATTAAATAAATATTCCTAATATTTATTTAGCTAATTTGTCCATCTCCCTAATACCTATTAATTAGATAAATCATGCTTATCTAATTAATCTACCCTATTAATCAACATATCCCTGACCTAGTTAATTAAATATCAATTATTTAATTAGCTACCTTAGTTTACCTATCCCCTAGACCTAAATTAATTAAGCTAAACACTTAATTAACCTTGCTTAGCCCATCCTCCCACACACCTTTAAATAAAAATCAATTTTTTATTCAAAGGGTCAAATCTCCCTTACAACTCATTTATCACCCTCTTACACATGTAAGTGTACATGTGTCCTTCAACTTTCACATCTCCACATAAGAGTGAATTTTTAATTCACACTCCCCCATGAGTTGAATTTTTAATTCACTTGTCATATCAACTCTTCCCAAAAATAAATTTTTAATTCATTTTTATCCTCCACACCTTTCCCCATGTGAATTTAAAATTCACAAATAATGAGAGACCTCCAAAACCATTGACCAAATCTCAACCCTTGATTCTCTCATCCACTCCTCTTGTGACAATTGTCACAAGGCTATGAATCCAATCCTAACCCTAACTCTCAAGCATTTCTAGCCCTTGATCTCATCTTTTAATCCTCACCTTCCATCCATTTTCCAAAAATCTATAAATGAGACCCTTCTCTAAGCCATTCATAACAACTTCTTTTTGCATCCTTACTATGCCAAAATCTCTCCAAAATCTTCTTATCCCAACATCATAATGCCAAAATCATTCATCATCCCCATCTAAATCCAAATCCCTCATCCTATTGTGTTGAATCTCAAAGAGCAATCCACATTCATCTACTTGGGTAAATCTAAGGAGTTTGGGTGCAACTCCTTCCACCCTATCTTGGATTTGTGGGTCAATGTGAAGGTATATCATTTGTGTTTGCATTTGATTTGTGTTTTTGGCTTTCATTTTGACTTCATAGATCACATAAGGGCTTCATATTCAGGTCTCAGCTAGTAATTTCATCTTTCAAATGATTCTTAAACAACTCCATCAGTTTCGCATTCCCAAATTCTTCTAGATTGTGATGAATGTATGCCCTAATGTCTTCAACATGTAAAACCCCATAAGGGACACTTGAGAAGGCACCTAACAGCTCAACTTCAATAGATTTATAGGGATGATTCTTGAATTTTGGATGGGACCTCTCAGTAATATTGATGAGTAAAGGTGTAGCCATTTTCATAGATTGGGAATCCAAGAAGTTTGACAGGAAATAAAAATACCTTGTTCCGCAGATTAGGGTTTTGCTTGGAGATCCTCTTTGCACATCAATTCTTGGGAATTCTCAGCTTTGAACTCGTTCACTTCTCTTCTTCTTGCTTTCTTCTGATGCAAAGTGATCTAAGTGAGGAATGAATAATCCTTTTATGTTCTGCAACACCTAATTTGTTTTTATAATAAATTCTCTACCCTAATACATCTGGTTTCTCTATTTTTGGGTAGTCTTTCATGTATTGCTTTGCAATTTGCCATATCCATCTCTTTTCTTTCAGAAATCCTTTCAAATTTTTTGAAACAATCCAAGATCTCTTTTCTTACTGTGTCAAATCTAGGCACTTACTTACTGGCTGGGGGAATTTGATTTGTAATGTCGCTGCCCCTAAGCCAGGACTTCCAATATAATTCTCGGAGGAATTATCAACACTGGATTGCAGTGTGGATCCATTGCTATCATTCATAATGGTTTTCCTAACCCATATCTTGTTTGATTCATCCTGAGTCTCATTCGCATCAATTTTTTCTTTGCCTTTGTCTTGTCTTTGTTCATCTAGTTTTCTATTTACCGGACCTCTTCTTCCATTATTTCTATTTCTACATAATCTTGCAATATGACCAGATTTATTGCAGTTAAAGCACACAACTTGATTTCCTCTTGATCTGCACTGATTAGCCATGTGTTCAAACCCATTGCAAACAAAATAGTAGCCATTGAAAGAGTTTCTAATTCTTCTATTATTGGGATTATTCATTGTCTGTAATGTCCCATTTTCTAGCTTGATCTTTTACAGTTGACTGTTGGCCTATTCCGGAGACCCGTAGGCTACTTGGAGGTTGAAATTGGGGTTTCATGTTTTGGTGGTTACTTTTGTTCATGGATTGTGGTTTGGTTGGCGGTTTCTTTCCGGGTTTGTTCTCCTTAGTCCCTGTTGGTTACGACTATTTTTAGTAAGTTCAGGATTGGCACCAGAACGGGATTTTGAGAGTGGGGTTGGATTCGTCTTGGCAAGACCTTTCCAACGAGCTATAGATCATTGATTTCTGACATCATCTTGGCCTCCATTTTAAAGTCCGTAAATTAAACATTATTATTTAATATTAATGTTGTTTTAAAAGAGGGGACTTTAAGGGTGAGGTTGAAAAAGAATTGAAGAGGATTATATTATTTTCCCTCTCATGTTTTATCCCATATGCAAGAGGATTTTAGAGACTCCCAGTTGGAAAAGTATAAAAGGAGGAAGAGTGCTCTCATTTGGGGATCCAAAATCTTAACAATGTTATGCTGCTGTAATGGTTCTGGGACTGCTTCGAGGAATGAATGCCTCCTAGCCTGGGCTCACTTCGTGCTTGAGAGATAGCACCTAGGGAGAGGTTTGCTGATAGTAGTGATTTTTGTAGTGAGGTTTGCATTGTAGCTTGAGTTCTGTTTGTAGTTCAGTTATTTGCATTTTATGTCATTTTTTGGAGTTGCTGATAACAGGGCTGAATCTGTAGTTTCATTCATAAATCTGAAAATAAAAAGGCATTCATTCTGGGTATTTCATATTTCCCTTTGTCTATGTTGGGCGCCCCATTGTGCCAATTTGTAGAATTTATTATGAAGAATCTGATTTTCTAAAAGGAAATCGCCCTTCTTGCCAGGCTGCCCCTCTTTAGAGTGCATTAGAAAGCGTGCTAAATAAATACTTGGGTTTAAGAGTGGTCTCCAGTGTGTAGCTTGGTCGCCATTGTCATAGGAGTGCATTGCATCAGATTTGAGGTCATTTGGTTAAGAAATGAGTGAGGTGTGAGCATTTTTGTAGGGTTTTATGTTGCTGGTTTGGCTTTTCCAAAGTTACTGATCCGTCATTTCAGTTTGCTAACTTCTATCATTTGAGTTGGGTTGGAAGTCTCTAATTATTGTAAGCTGAACAGTAGTACTGTCAGCACTTCATACT